>SJYT01022713.1:175999-232455 GCA_006410635.1 Cephalophus harveyi
GAAGAGTTGACTCATTGGAAAAGACTCTGATGCTGGGAGGGATTGGGGGCAGGAGAAGAAGGGGACGACCGAGGATAAGATGGCTGGATGGCATCACGGACTCGATGGACGTGAGTCTGAGTGAACTCCGGGAGATGGTGATGAACAGGGAGGCCTGGCATGCTGTGATTCATGGGGTCGCAAAGAGTTGGACACGACTGAGTGACTGAACTGAACTAAAAGTACTTTTGAGATGTACAGAACAGACTTTTTGACTCTGTGGGAGAGGGAGAGGGCGGGATGATTTGGGAGAATGGCATTGAAACATGTATAATATCATATAAGAATTGAAAAAAAAAAAGAAAGAAAGACAACCTTGTTTTATATATTAAAAAACATACAACTATTGATATCTTCACCCAATACAGAGGAAAAAAAAAAAGACTCATGCAGGACTCTTTGAGAAACCTCTTGGGGAGTGCTGTTCTAGTGTAATATCTTCATTTGATAGACAAGGGAACCTGAAGAGGATAGGATGAATTGCCTGTGGCCCCCAATTATTTAGCAGCAGATCCATGACCCGAACCCAGAACTTTGTCAGAATAGGCCAGTGTGAATTTCTATTGCACAAAGTTGCCTCTCTGGGCAGCATTTAATCATCTTCACTTTTGTCTTACAAGGTATAAGAAAGCAGGGCTTGATCATGAGAACATTCATGAAAATCCAGAGGATACTGCATTCCTAAAGGTTCCAGGGTGGTCAGGTATAAGTCACCACCTGCAGGACACAGCAGGGGGAAGATCAAACAAACGTCTCAAGCACATGCAATACACACCATATATCTGGCTAACTGTTTATACACACTACTTCAGATAACTTACAAATTAAGTCTCTAACATACACACAGTTACCCTTGATTTACATGTGAGGATGCTACGTTTCCAATAGGTTAAATAATCGTCATCTCTCACTGCAGGAAAGTTGTGAATCTGGTTCTCAACCCTTGGTCTATATGGAGACATCTGGAGATGAAAAAACTGAATCAACCTGCCTTTGAATCTCACCAAGGGTTAGGGAAACCCCAGTGGAGAAGAGAGAAGCCACAGTTCTTTAGAAGTTGATTTTTCTATCCTTTTTTGTTTCTTAGATGTTCTTTTGTTTTTCTCTAATAAACTTCTCTCTCTGGTTCTCTTACCAGGACCCCTGCATAAGGCTGGCATGTTTTATTCTCAGTTCTCCAAGGAAACAGTAATACCCTCCCTACTGTGAAGAAGCGACATGAGGTGGCTCTGTGCATGTCACCTCACCTGTGTGAAGATGTGTGTGTGATGGGGAACCCAGCTGCCTCATGCAACTGCACGACTTCTGGGAAGAAAAGACAAGGTGAACCCTTGGGCTCTTCCATAATCTGCAAAATGCCATGGGATACAAATGCATCAACCTTATGATGTTTCCCCCAATACCGTGTGGCAGTGAGTACTGAGCTCCCATTCCAAAACACAGAGATGATGGTGGGAAGTATAGTTGGTCATCTGAAAGACTTGTTTCAAGAGGCAAGGAGAACCTCTCCTTGCTTTTACTAAGTTTGTATTGTTAGCCATATTCACTATAGTCCTTGAAGTTATTTTTTTGCTGAATACCTTATGAAAATGTCTTGCCACTTCCCTTTGTTTATCGTCTGCTCCATTCACATGATGCTACTTGCAGACACGGATACACACCAGCCATTCCTTTTATATTTCTGAGCCATTCCACATACTGGCTCTCATCCTCTCTCTTCTGCCTCAGTTCAGTTCAGTTCAGTTCAGTCACTCAGTCGTGTCCGACTCTTTGTGACCCCATGAATCCCAGCACCCCAGGCCTCCCTGTCCATCACCAACTCCCGGAGTTCACTCAAACTCACTTCCATCGAGTCAGTGATGCCATCCAGCCATCTCATCCTCTGTCGTCCCCTTCTCCTCCTGCCCCCAATCCCTCCCAGCATCAGAGTCTTTCCCAATGAGTCAACTCTTCGCATGAGGTGGCCAAAGTACTGGAGTTTCAGCTTCAGCATCATTCCCTCCAAAGAAATCCCAGGACTGATCTCCTTCGGAATGGACTGGTTGGATCTCCTTGCAGTCCAAGGGACTCTCAAGAGTCTTCTCCAACACCACAGTTCAAAAGCATCAATTCTCTGGTGCTCAGCCTTCTTTACAGTCCAACTCTCACATCCATACATGACCACAGGAAAAACCATAGCCTTGACTAGACGGACCTTTGTTGGCTCTTCTGCCTAGTGAACTCTAAAAAGCAGTATTAGCTTTTTCATTCATTGTCCACACTGAGCTGATCCCTTCATGATCTGAGTTTCCCTAGCACCTGTAGAGATCGCATACCATCTGCCTAGGTTTATACTAAGTTTGAGTTTGTGGAGGACCAACTTGCCATATGCTTTTTGTCCAGGTAGAGTTATTCATAATGCTCCCATTTACATACTCAAAAGTACATGGTTAGGATGAAAATTGTATGATCCCCTGCACTTATCCTGCTGTAGATATTGGTCTATTTCCTCTCCTAGATGTTGAGACCCTGACAGGTCATGAATCACATTTTATATGGCATAACATCCCCTGTGGCTACTAGTACATTTGCAAAGTGAATGCAAACAACTACTTCCCAAGGTCACCCAGATCTGTCTTAATCCATGCTTTCTGTTCTCTGTGAGATGCCGCACTGGAAATGAGGTCAGTTCCTACAGAGACACTGGCTGACAACTTCCTCTTCCTTTGATGCCCATGCACGGTGTCACCTTCACTGAGGCCTCTCCAGTCCTCCACTCAGAATCATCACCTCCCTCACCCACCATACTGCCCACCTTGTGTGTGGGATACCCCACGTCACACTGTGTGACACGTGCAATGATCTGCCCTCCCACCCCAGGCTGCAGTTTCCTTGAAGGCAGACGATAGCATTTTCATCACCAGTGGACAGGATACCACAAACACTTCCACTACCAATAATCGCTAACTGTGACTTTGGGTAAGTTAGATGTGATGCCAGGCAATTCGTGTGTATCATCTCCTGCAGTCCTCTCAGCAAACCTGTGAGTGGCTCATACAGTTTTAACCAATTTTACACCCAAGGAAACTGTGATTCAAAAAGTTATAAATAATTTATTCAAAGTCATAGCGCTTATAAGTGGCAGACTTGAGATTCAAACTTAGGTTTTTCTAGCTTTAGATCTAGAGTTACTCTAACTCATGTACTCTAACTCATAACTCTAACTCATATCATATGTGTATGTATATGTAAATATATACATATATAACCTGATGAGCATTCTTAACTTATATAAGTATATACATATATGTGTACGTATATATATATATATATAATTTGATGAGAATACTTAATTTCTTCATTTATGTTGGATTCTTTTTCTATGCCTTCATCGATATCTTGCTAGATAATTTTTTTTTTTTTCTCCCGGAAATCTAAACCCTGTTTCAGATGTCTTCTGAAAAAAAAAAAAAAAAAAAAAAAAAAAAGCCAGAATCCACAGTCTTTCTAGCTGACATTTCTGAAAGAGAAGCATCTGGACAGAATTGGCAGTTATTGAATGGCATGTGATTTCTTCACTATTCTCTATAGGATACTCATTATCTCTTGATCCAAACAAAAGGGGAGTCTGATATCAAATTCTGCCTTGCCTTCAGCCCCAGTGGAAGGAATTTAATTCTTGGCTTATTTCACAAAATCCACCAACACATCTTTCAATACTTTAAGCCAGAGACATTGCTAAAGAAATTGTTCACCATGGGTGTCTGGTCCACGTGGGAAGTGAGATTCTGTATCCACTTATGAGCCGTGTTTCACATCGTATTCTATTAATATTAATCTAGGATGCTGTCTAACTGTAAAGAATGGTTCAACGCAGAGTCCCAACAGGCATCTGTTAACTTTGGACACACACTGAACATTTGACAGTTTCTGTGCATGAGCTCGACTGATTCTGATGAAATAGGCAGGGTGGAGATTCATGAGCCTGTTTTCCAGAAAGGAAAATGTAGACTAAGAAAGTTAAATGAAGCAGTCATAAACTGATAACAAGCAGAAATGAGTCTCCAGCTTTAGTTTTCTAACACCAGTTCCAGGTTTCTGTCTACTCCTTTTATTCTGTCATGCTCTGTGACAGAAATCTGAAAGTAAGGCTGTTTTACAATCCATCTTTTACATGGATTATCTTGAAAAATTTAAATTCAGGAGCCATTTATTTAAAAAGTGTAAGTTGAGGTTGCATACTGAAATAACTCCAGAGACCTGACCGTAATTGGAATAAGTGAAAAGTATGAAGTTCCACCACCAACTGCTGTGAGAGCCATGGCTATCTGTAGGAAGCAAGCCAGGGAAAAAGCATCTGTGCAAAGTAAGACTGATACGCCAGCTTGTAAACTGTTTTAAAATTCAGGATCGTCTCATATTCAAACAAGACTTTCTCAAACTTTTAAAATAAGTGTTCTACAAAAATAATGTTCCAGAGTCAAATACATTTTATAAAATCTGGAATCTAGACTTTGCTCATGAAAATTCAGTGTAATTAAAATATTGAAACTTCTGAGAAGCCTTTCACTTAAAAGCTACATTTTAAAATGTTTATCTTTGCTACAGAGTTTAGTATTGAACAATTTAAAACTATACTTTTTAATCCATTTTGATAAATATTACCAACTATTGTTGGGCTTCCCTGGTGGCTCAGTCAGTAAAGAATCAGCCTGTAACGCGGGAGACCTGCGTTTGATCCCTGGGTTGGGAAGATCCCCTGGAGGAGGGCCACGGCAACCCACTCCAGCATTCTTGCCTGGAGAAGCCCCATGGACAGAGGGGCCTGGCGGGCTACAGTCCGTGGAATTGCAGAGTCAGACATGACTGAGTGACTAAGCACAGCACAGCACTTACTATTGTTGGTGTACATTTTAAGATCACTTGCCTAATATAGGACATCAGTTACTAAAGGACACTACAGGTTTGAACTTATATTTGTCTTCATATTGCTTTGTTGTTGTTTTTGTTTAGTCGCTAAGTCATGTCCAACACTTTTGTGACCCCATGGACTGTAGCCTGCCAGGCTCCTCTGTCCATGGGACTTCCCAGGCTGGAATAATGGAGTGCATTGCCATTTCCTTCTCCAGCAGATCTTCCTTATCCAGGGATCAAACCCATGTCTCCTGTACTGGGAGGTGAATTCTTTATCACTGAGCCACCTGGGAAGCCCTCATATTATTTTTAGCTTCCCTCAAATTCCAATGACAGAATCTGGAGTAGTAAACCTAGGACCTATAAACACAAAGTTACAAAGAGAACAGCATTACATTTCTTTCTGGTATATAAGCCATTAGGGTAAATGGAAGGTTTCTGTGAACCCTTTGTAGGCACTTTTCAATTAGTTCTACTATTTGTTTCTCACAGCACACTAAAATCAAGCTAAATCCACACAGTAAGAGGCAGAGCATCTCAGTAATGCTCTTCTCTGCAGTAAAAACACCTGGACTACATATGGAGATATCCGAAGCATTACTTTAGGTTTTACACTCTAGTGTGTGTGATGGTCAAGATTCCTTTTTGGAGCTTTTAGTTTTTTAATTTTAAAAATGTATCATTTTAAAGTATAGTTGATTTACAATTGTGTTAATTTCTGTTGTACAGAAAAGTGATTCAGTTATACATATACACATACTCTTTTATTTTCTTGTCCATTATGGTTTATCACAGGATATTGACAATAGTTCCCCATGCTCTACATTAGGACCTTGTTGTTTATTCATCCTGTATATAGTAGTTTGCATCTTTAAATCACAAACTCCCAATCCTTCCCTCCCCCACTCTCCTTATCCCTTGGCAACAACAAGTCTGTTCTCTGTCTGTGAGTCTGTTTCTGTTTTCTAAACAACTTCACTCATGTCATATTTTAGGTTCCACATATAAGTGGATATCATATGGTATTTGTCTTTCTCTTTCTGACTTTCTTCACTTGGTATGATAATCTTCAGTCCACCCATGTAGAGTCAAGATTCTTAACCACTTTACTAGTCTCCTTCCCCGAGTATTCTCTTCTCAGGCAGCAGATAATGAAAACGTCATTCAATGAGAAATGCTGTTCAAATGCAATAGATTCTTGCTCCTAACTACATTTCTTAGATGCAATCTTTATAGCCATTTAAAACAGTATATCATAGTCATTAGATAGACACTATGACTATAGTCCGGAGAAGGCAATGGCACCCCACTCCAGTACTTTTGCCTGGAAAATCCATGGACGGAGAAGCCTGGTGGGCTGCAGTCCATGGGGTTGCTAAGAGTCGGACACGACTGAAGCGACGCAGCAGCAGCAGCATGACTACAGTCATAGTATAGACACTAACATTGCTGCTTGGGTTTAAATATTAGCTCTATCAATTACTAACTGTGATTCTGGACAAGTTATTCAATACCATGTATTCCAATTTTCTTATCTATAAAATGTGACATAATAAGAGAACCTACTTCATATGACTGATGGGAAGATTAAACGAGCTCATACATGTCAAGTGCTAAATGCAACATATGCATGAGATGTTACTACTCTCAGGGTTAGAGATTGAAAGACTGGGGCTTGAGTCTTGCCAGTCACAGGCAGAAATGGTATACCAGGAAGCCACGTATGGAGAAACGGTAGCTCTTTGAGCCATGGGACAGGATAACCCAGCAAACACATGCAAAGGATAGACTTGATAAATGCAGATATGAAACGATTTCATGTACCCCCCCACCCCCAACTACACTGCCCTGGTTCTAATAGTCTACAAGAGCCATCACTTTTCTCTGAAATGAAATCAAACAAATAAGAAAGATAATTGCTTCTTACTGGAAGAATTTCTCAAAGGTGAGTAGAACATTTTCTTTTGAGATTTCAGTGACTAAAGTCACATGCATATACATAATCTGGATTCAGTCCCCAGCAGTGACAGAAATGAGGCTATTTTATGATGAAAATGTGAAATGGCTAAACTTGAAGGGAAATTGTACAATTTTATTCTCTTTTCAGCTTGGACAATTGGTGTGTGCAAGCACAGAAGTATATTAAGGAAGCAAAACCAGGCTCTTCTTGCTAAACATGAGATTTCGTTAAGTTTCAGATATCCTATGATATCCCTTAGACAAATAATGATAATGATGCCTAGAGAAACGGCAAGGTGTAATTAAATGACTCTGAAGACATAAACTATGGTTTATATTCAGCCACTGACCAGAGCTGAGAGTTCGAACAAGCCCATTTACGTCTCTGCTCATCAGCGGAGAGTTGATGTAAATGGCCTCTTGTTCCTTTCAGGCTAACATTTTTTAACATCTGTGAGGTAACTTTTTGTTATGTTCTTACTTCTTTGGCTATTGCTTTTTCTTTGTTTGTTTTTAAAACCAGGGGCTTATATTAATCTCAGATTTTATCCTTAAGGGTACTGCACCAACTCTTCCCCTCCAACAAGATTTTCAACTAACTGATTGGCTCCTCAACCCCATCGTCAGGGTGGACCATAATCTAAATTAGTCAGAAAATGAATTTTTTTTTTTCTTTCTGGCCACAGAGTCTTAGGCTAATCACAAGAATCTCTGGAAATTTTGATGGCACTATGAAAACAACCCACTCTCTTTCTGCTCCTCTAAATTTTTATTGTAAGGAGAATTTTACTCACAGAGCCTCCTGTGTCTTCATTGGCCATCAGTTTGGAAGAGCTTCCCTGATAATGCAGATACAATCTCTGAATTCCAGTCTTTGAACTCATGGATTAAGCCATCCCTAAAGCTATTTGTGCCTTTGCTTCATTTGTACAAGCTTTTATTTTTTGGCCCATTTCAGGTTCAGTCAGTTCAGTTCAGTTCAGTCGCTCAGTCGTGTCTGACTCGTTGTGACCACATGAATCACAGCACACCGGGCCTCCCTGTCCATCACCAACCTCCAGAGTTCACTCAAACTCATGTCCATTGAGTTGGTGATGCCATCCAGCCATCTCATCCTCTGTCATCCCCTTCTCCTCCTGCCCCCAATCCCACCCAGCATCAGGGTCTTTCCCAATGAGTCAACTCTTCGCACGAGGTGGCCAAAGTATTGGATTTTCAGCTTTAGCATCAGTCCTTGCAGTGAACACCCAGGACTATCTCCTTTAGGATGGACTGGTTGGACCCCCTTGCAGTCCAAGGGCCTCTCAAGAGTCTTCTCCAACACCACAGTTCAAAAGCATCAATTCTTCGGCACTCAGCTTTCTTCACAGTCCAACTCTCACACCCATACATGACCACTGGAAAAACAATAGCTTTGACTAGACAGACGTTTGTTGGCAAAGTAATATCTCTGCTTTTTAATATGCTATCTAGGTTGGTCATAACTTTCCTTCCAAGGAGTAAGCGTCTTTTAATTTCGTGGCTACAATCACCATCTGCAGTGATTTTGGAGCCCAAAAACACAAAGTCAGCCACTGTTTCCACTGTTTCCCCATCTATTTCCCATGAAGTGATGGGTCAACAAAAGAGTCCAAAATGCAGTACTTGGATGCAGTCTCAAAAATGACAGAATGATCTCTGTTCATTTCCAAGGCAAACCATTCAATATCACGGTAATCCAAGTCTATGCCCCAACCAGTAATGCTGAAGAAGCTGAAGTTGAACAGTTCTATGAAGACCTATAACACCTTTTAGAACTAACACCCAAAAAAGATGTCCTTTTCATTATAGGGGACTGGAATGCTAAAGTAGGAAGTCAAGAAACACCTGGAGTAACAGGCAAATTTGGCCTTGGAGTATGGAAAGAAGCAGGGCAAAGGCTAATAGAGTTTTGCCAAGAGAACTCACTGGTCATAGCAAACACTTTCTTCCAACAACACAAGAGAAGACTCTACAAATGGACTTCACCAGATGGTCAACACCAAAATCAGATTGATTATATTCTCTGCAGCCAAAGATGGAGAAGCTTTACACAGTCAGCAAAAACAAGACCAGGAGCTGACTGAGGCTCAGATCATGAACCCTTTGTTGCCAAATTAAAAGTGGGGAAAACCACTAGACCATCCAGGTATGACCTAAATCTAATCCCTTATGATTATACAGTGGAAGTGACAAATAGATTTAAGTGACTAGATCTGATAGATAGAGTGTCTGATGAACTATAGACAGAGGTTCGTGACATTGTACAGGAGACAGGGATCAAAACCATCCCCATGGAAAAGAAATGCAAAAAAGCAAAATGGCTGTCTGGGGAAGCCTTACAAATAGCTGTGAAAAGAAGAGAAGAGAAAAGCAAAGGAGAAAAGGAAAGATATAAGCATCTGAATGCAGAGTTCCAAAGAATAGCAAGGAGAGATAAGAAAGCCTTCCTCAGCGATCAATGCAAAGAAATATAGGAAAACAACAGAATGGGAAAGACTAGAGATCTCTTCAAGAAATTAGAGATACCATTTCAGGCTACCTTTGTTTAACCTGACTCTCTGATACCTGCTGGCAAAAGCTCTCTGGCTAATGTAGCTGAAAAACAGAATGTATCTTTGAAAGTTGAAATACAGCCTTCTGACAACACCATTAATGCACAAATGATCTGTAATATCTTGGACAAAGCAGTCAAATATAGTGAGATTTGGCTTCTGTATATACAAAATGATCCCCGATATCTCACTGAGTTATTTAAAAATAGTGACTCTGCATTTTATTAAAGTTCTATTATTTGCATTTATACCTTAAATACTTTACAGAAGTGTAATTTTTTAAGGATGTGAGTTTATTCAACTTTTGATCTCTATAATGCCTTCTAGCTAGCAGACAGTATATGTAGAATGAATCAAATTACTGAAAATCAATCTATGTTAGATTTTTAGGAATTTCTTCATAGGCTCTCTTATTTGGTGAGATGGCAACTGCCTGAATTAAAGCCTTTTTACCATTTTCCCTTTTGTTCCCTGAGTCTTTCAGGGCCAGAGACTATACTGATACCTGTCCTCCACTGCAGCACAGAACATCCTTGCAACAGCTGTATATTATTTGGTCAAAATTTATCATCAGTGCAGAAAACATCATATAATAATTCTCAACATCATTCCCATTCAAAATTTCAATTCAATCAATCAATTAATTAAAAAAAAGAATTACTCGCTCAGCCCTCCTACCTGATGGACATCCTAGACGAGATGGAGCCTTCTGGAGTTTTTTGGTATGAGCCAGGTAAGCAGCCTAGAGTCATGAAGAATCATGTACCTCACAGTCTCCCACCTGCTCAGCTCTGAATGAATACTGTTGAACTCATCTGTAGATGTAGGTTGCCATTTAGTACGCATGTATGAGTGCTCAGCTGCTTCGGTCATGTCTGACTGTTTGTGACCCCATGGACTGTAGTCCTCCAGGCTCCTCTGTCCCTGCAATTCTCCAAGCAAGAATACTGGAATGGATTTCCATGTCCTCCCCCAGAGGATCTTCCTGACCCAGGAATTGAACCCAGATCTTCTGCATTGCAGGTGAATTCATTACCCACTGAACCACCCGGGAAGCCCTGACATTTGATATGACTTCTTAAATCTTCACTGAATCAGAGCCCTATGTGTCACTCACTGACATGTTCTTGACTATGAACCATGAGTGTGTGCTTAATAGTGTCTGACTTTTTGTGACCCCATAGCCCACCAGGCTCCTCTGTCCATGGGATTTCCCAGACAAAAATACTGGAATGCGTTTTTGCCATTTCCTTCTCCAGGGGATCTTCCTGACCCAGGGATTGAACCATATCTCCTAATGTCTCCTGCATTGGCAGGTGTATTCTTTACCACTGAGTCACCAGGGAAGCCCATGTTCTTGACTATGGTGGTGTTGGTTTCGTTGCTAAGTCATGTCCAACTCTGTAACCCCATGGCCTGTAGCCTGCCAGGCTCCTCTGTTCATGGGATTCTCTAGGCAAGAATACTGGAGTGGGTTGCCATTTCCTTCTCCAGGAGATCTTCCTGACCCAGCAATTGAACCCGGGTCTCCTGCATTGCAGGCAGATTCTTTACCAACAAAGCTACAAGGGAAGCCTCATTCTTGACTATAAGAACCATCAAATAAGCCAGCTGGCACCTTGATGAAGCTTTTTACAGTGGTAAGTGGCCAGGGAAGAGAGTAGAACTCCCACATGCAATGCCAACCCCCAGTTCAGAAAATAATGCAATCACCTTTTATGCACTTGACTATATTAGTCCCTGAAATCATGCAGGCAGAATGTGCCTGAGAGCTGGGGAAGCATGGGGAACAAGCAGAGATCAGAGGATGCTGAAATTGTAGAGAGAAGCAGTCCAGATGTAGAATGTCTAAATCTTATACTGAGTTTTTTTTCCACAGACCTAGCCACAAGTTGTTGCTGCTAAAAATTCTTAAGCTGGGTAAATCAATAACAAAGTGGTTAACAAAAGATTGCTGTTGAATTCCTCCAGGTGGTTCTAAAATTCTACTCCTTGGAAAGGCAAGATTTTATGATGAGCTCTCGTGGAAAGAATATGCTGAGTTGAAGGAAGAGAGCAGTAACTCTAGCAGGAGTCAAAGAGAATACAGCAGATGTCAGGCTTCCTTTCCCCATGTCAACAAAAGAATCTAAATATTTTACATATTGAGGGTTTTTTTTTTTTGTCAATTTTATTTGGATAAAAAAAGATAGGGATGGTGCAGAAAAATGAGAGTCACTCTTCCAGGTCAGGTCAGGTCAGGGGCCAGGGAGAACTTACCTTCCAATCATGATACTGCACAGGCAAAAGGAGAGGTATCAAAAGCACCTATTAAGGGAGACTTTCACATCCATGAGCATAGGAAGCTGTGTGTGCTGTTGAGGGATAGTTCTATAAGATGACGTCAAAGACTGTGACAACTGAGAAGTGGGTAGTGGGGTGCAGACTGCAGCACTCGAGGGCGATGGACTGAGGACGTGTTCCTTCTACAGGAAGGAACACGCCCATCTCCCTTAGTTGCATATAGGGCCCCCAATTTTTTTCTAAACAGTTCTCTATGGTTGCTTCTGAGACTCAGGTATCATTGGTCCATGTCTTCTGGGTTCATTTGACCATGTTAAGCCAAAATGTGTGTGGAAAGTTGCTGAAGCAGTCGATGGACAAATTTCCATCTGGTCTTATTCCTGGGAAAGTTTCTAGCTCATTACCCTTTTCTGAAAAACATTAAAATCACAGAATTTTGCTTGGGTGTTCTTTTTAATTGTTTCCCTCCTCTTTTTGCTCCTCTGTCTTTTTTTTTTTTACCCTACATTGTCCACTGATTAAGAAATGTACCCTTACCATAGAGCATAGGCTTAAGGCGCCATCCCTTATCTTAAGAAGCTTGGAGTTTGGTGGAAAAGACAAGCACGTGGGACACTAACTGTAAAGCACTATGGCATATTGCCAACTTTCCCATCTTTGGTAAAAGAGACAGGCAGCGGGAGGCCAGCGGATGAACAGCCTTGCTAAAGGCAGTGAGTGCATGCCAGCCTAGCTGGGGGTGTGAAGGATGTGGGCACTGGGAGGAGATGTACCAAGATGTCAGATTTTCTGGTCCAATTAAATAGTTTGGACTTTTTAAAGTCATTTAAGCATGCTAATCAAAGATGTGATGTGATCCATTCTGTCCTTACAATTATCTTTGGCTTTTGCAGGGGGCAAATTTGAGGAGGCAAGGCAGGAAGAAGGGAGGGCTGTTTGAGGGCACTGTGATACAGATGTGGTGCCCGTGGTAGGGGGAGCTGTGAGATGGACGCAGTAGAGAGGCCTGAAGGTGCTCCAGGAGGGAATGGTCACTAAGATTTATTGACTGAATGTAAGGAACTGAAGGGGAGACGGGGAAGTCAGAAATGCCATTCATCAAGAAAGTGAACTGGAGAGAAGGAGCGATATTTATGAGTTCACTTAGCAGAGCTTTAAGTGTCCTATGAATGTCCATGCGGAGACATTACAAAACCTGGTGGACATGAGGAGAGGATTTTGACTAGAGTCAGAGCTTGAGGTCAATTATAACTTCAAGGTGGGAGTTGTGGTAAAGAACCTGCCTGCCAATGCAGGAGACATAGAGATGTGAGTTTGATCCCTGGGTCTGGATGATTCTCTGGAGGAGGGCATGGCAACCCTCTTCAGTATTCTTGCCTGGAGAATCCCATGGACAGAGGTGGGCTACCGTTCATAGGGTCACAAAGAGTCAAACACAACTGAAGTGACTTGGCTTGCATCCAGGAATAAAAAGTTCTCTGAATTAATGAAAGATATAAATAGAATTCAAAATTACCAATATTAGAGGCAAAAGAGCAGAACCCTAGGAAGGTTCTGAGAGTGTCTGGAGAGGCGGGAGGACATCCAGAAGAAAATGGAGTAATCCTTACCCATAGACAGACAGACAGACAGACACAGAAAGAGAGAGGTTCAAAAAGAACTAATAAGTAACAAATCACTACTTAGTATCACAAATAAGATGATGACTGAATATTTAAACTATGGTTTTTCCAGTAGTCATGTATGGATGTGAGAGTTGGACTGTGAAGAAAGCTGAGCACCAAAGAATTGATGCTTTTGAACTGTGGTGTTGGAGAAGACTCTTGAGAGTCCCTTGGACTGCAAGGAGATCCAACCAGTCCATTCTAAAGGAGATCAGCCCTTTAGGGCGTTCTTTGGAGGGAATGAGGCTAAAGCTGAAACTCCAGTACTTTGGCCACCTCATGTGAAGAGTTGATTCATTGGAAAAGACCCTGATGCTGGGAGGGATTGGGGGCAGGAGGAGAAGGGGACGACAGAGGATGAGATGGCTAGATGGTATCACCAACTCAATGGATGTGAGTTTGAGTGAACTCCGGGAGTTGGTGACGGACAGGGAGGCCTGGCATGCTGCAGTCCATGGGGTTACAAAGAGTCGGACACGACTGAGCAACTGAACTGAACTGAACTGAACTGAATCAAAAGTAAGACATTAGTGACCCAGAAGAGAATGGTTTTATTTGCTCTTATCTCTCCCCTTCCTCCACATGCACACATTTACTAGAAGACAATTCTTTAAGGATAGAAATTTTGTGTTACCTATCTCTGTGTATTCAGTACAGGAAACAATGTCCAGCGTGGGTGATGCTCAATAAACATTGTTATTAGATTCATGGAAAACAAGAACAGAACTCTAGAGAATAATTTCCTAGAAATCTTGATTTCCAATGCAGAGGAAGCCTGAAGGCATGGTTGTCTCAATTAATTTTAAAACAAAATTAATTTTTAAAAAGTACAGGGATAAACAGAAAATAGTATACTCTTAAGTACAGAGGTTTCCATTCAGCCTAGATTTGACAAGTGGGAAATGAAATTGAATGAGATAAAGCGTTCTTAACCCTCAGCCAAAATACGCTAAAATCCATCTCAGAAGCAGGTCTTAATCACAGTCAAATTTCTCCTCAAAATACATTAAGGTTATATAAGCCTCTGGGCTCCATTCAATTGAGCAAGAACTCTTTCTGTCTCTTTCGAGTTTTTTTCTCAATTATCATCATCGAGTTATTAAGGCAACAGATCATACTTAAGTATGTTCTTGACAAGTTCTCTCCAATTTAAAATATAAAGCTGCTGTGTGCTCAGTTGCTCAGTCATGACCGATTATTTGTGACCCCATGGACTGTAGCCCACCAAGCTCCTCTTTCTATGGGGATTCTCCAGGCAAGAATACTGGAGTGGGTTTACATGACCTCCTCCAGGGGATTTTCCCAACCCAGAGATCAAACCCAGGTCTCCTGCACTGCAGGCAGATTCTTTACCAACTGAGCCACCAGGGAATACAGAGCTGAGAAATGAGTATTTAAGGAGAACCGCCACATAAAGTGCACCAAGGAAGAAAGAAAGATCTTCCAGTGCAGAAGACCACCAGGAAACTGTGTGTCCTGGTAATACTGGAGCTTTGCTTCCTCTTCTTTGTTTTTTTCATCTGACTTTTTGTTCTCCCATGAAATTTATGTGAAAGCCCAGCAATATGAATATGAATATGGCAGGTCAGGGGACTATCAGCCACTATTATCAATACTGCTTTATTGTTTCTTAGTAGAAAAGAGGATTCTTCAAACTTTGATTTTCCTTTCAGTATATTCATAGTACCCATGCTGCTACACCCTGCCTTACCACTGATGTGGTCCTCTTTCTTAAATATTCGCCTTGCCTTATTGGGTCAGTGGTAGACACTTAATTTTCTTATCCAACACACTTTGCATCACGTGACAGGCTTTCCCATAGAGATAGATAGATAGACAGATAGATAATATAGTATCATGAACTAAGAATTATTTTCCTAACCTCCCTTGCACTAGAGGTAGTTCCATGAAGCATATTTCTCCAACAAGTCATAAGCAGAAGGTCACAGAGGTGCTTTGAGTAAACTGTTTCTTTTCCAGTAAGAGTGAGACACTCTCCTGGTGTCATCCCTTCCTCTCTCATCCCTGCCTTGCTCTGTCTGAGATGTAACATGAGATCTTTGTTGAGTCAAGATAATTTCATGATTGCTGACATCATTAAACTGCAGCAAAAAAAATGAAAAAAAAAAATCAGAGAAATTTGTTTTTCTCCAGTTTCTCATTATCTAGATAGATAAGCCGTTATCTACTGACCCACTGTTGTTTCTTGGTCACTTGCTAATAAAAATCACTCTTGAAAGAACATATCTTTCAATTTGTTTACAGCCCCTCCTTTCTGCACAGATTGCAACTCCTCACACATTTCAGATCCAGCTAAAAACAACTTCTTTCATCAAATGTTTCCCTATGCCTTCAATTGACATTAGTCTTTCCCTAATGTTCGTCACGCTACCTTTTTGTCACTCAGTTGTGTCTGATTCTTTGTGAACTCATGGACTCTAGCCCATCAGGCTCCGCCATCCTTGGGATTTCCTTGGCAAGAATACTTGAGTGGGTTTGCCATTTCCCACAGAGGGATTGATCCCTTGCCTCCTGGTTGGCAGGAAGATTCTTTACCATTGAGCCACCTAGGAAGCCCAATCTTTGTCATACCCCTCTATAATTTCACTTCTGAATGTCTGTTTACATGTCTATACAATTATTTGCATGACTGTCTCTTGAACATGGAAGAATGCCATCAATTTTGGCATCTTTAATAGCAGGGGTCAGCAAACATTCTGTGCAAAGGACCAGGGAATAATATTTTAGGACTGTAGGCCATATGGTATCTGTTGCGACTACTCAGTCTGCCATTGTAGCAAATTGAAAGCAATCATAGACAATATGTAAATGGATGGGAATGGCTAAGTTCCTATAAAACTTTATTTACAAAAACAGATGGCAGGCAGGGTTTGGCCTATGGATCATAATTTGCCAACCTCTGTAACAGAGAATCTATAATATCTCCTTTAATATTCTGAAAAAAAAATTCATTGAATGAATAAAAAAAACATGAATGAACTACAACAAACAATTCCTTTTTGTTTTCCTCAACTTTAAGCCATAAATTAATCCTGGGATAAGTAAGCATTAGACAACAAAAGGTAAGCTTGTGAATTACACTATTTCCCAAAATGTGGGACAGAAATTATTTTTGTCTACAAATGGATATTTGTAGTTCACAAGATAAATCTAGGTAGTAAGAAACTTTCCATTAGATAGTATAATTTACACAGTTTTAATTAAGGTCTCAGTTCAGTGCTAATCTCTTAAACACTACAATTTTCCTGTTCAAAAGAAAGAAACCCCTGGCAAATAGACAGACAAACAATGGAGCAAGTCTTTAAGCAAAGCATATAACATTAATCCTATTTTGTATTTATATTTAAAATTCTTACTTTATATATTAACCCACCCTATATATCTACATATTTCTTTTAAAAACATTTATTTAGCTGAATAGAATTAACTTCAAGCCATGAAGAGACTATGGAAGAAATTTAAATGCATACTACTAAGTCAAAGAGGCTGATCTAGAAAAGTTACATATTGTATGTGTCCAACTATAAGACATTCTGAAAACAGCAAAATTATGGAGAAAATAAAAAGATCAGTGTTGCCATGGATTGGTGGGGGGATGAAATAAGTAGATAGAGCACAGAGGATTTCCAGGGCACTGTAACTGCTCTGTATGACATCATAATAGTTGATAGATGTCATTAAGCATTTATCCAAAACCATAAAAAGTACATCAAGAGTGCATCTTTGGATAAGAAAATGGCAACCTACTCCAGTATTCTTGCCTGAGAAATCCCATGGACAGAGGAGCCTGGTAGTCCATGAGGTGGCAAAAGAATTGGACACGACTTAGTGACTAAACAAATTACTTTACCACAATTTTTAAAATCATACTTCACATTAAATTAACCATTTAACTTAAAAAAAGAGTGTACTCTAACATAAACTATGAACTCTCGTGAGTATGATGAATGTAACTTCAGTGGGGGATGTTGATATTAAAGAAGGTTATGCATATGTGGGAGCAAGGGACATAAAAAAAGTCTCCATAATTTAGGAATTTTTTCATGAATCAAAAACTCCCCTGAAAGAGTCTTAATATATTTAGTAAGCACAGACTATCTGACAGGTGATGAGAATAACAGGGTTGAGTAAGTAGGTAAGGTTTTTTGTGGGTACTTCAGATCTGCTGGGAGTCTGACAATTAAGTACAACAGAATAAAATTAGATGATGTTATGATCAAGGTGTTAATAGGAGACCTAGGAACACTGTAGCCAGCCAAGCCAATTCAAAAACAGAATTAATGGATTTATTAATTTTTTTTAATCATAATTAAGTAGCATGCAGGCAAGGTGAAAAATTCCAAAGGTGACATGTGAATGACTGAAGTTAGAGAAACACTGCAGCTTAAGGGTGCTTGGATTACTCTCTGATCAAAAAATAACACTTTATATCGTGGCCTTGCCATCAACAAGCTCTATGACTTGAGAAAACTCTTAAGATTACATACAGTTAAACTTCTTCTTCTGTAGAGAAGACTGTAGAGGGTCAACTTACATAATGCATGTAAATGTTCTTTATAAACCTCTATACAATTTTCAGTTTAAATCTAGCTCACTCTGAATCTGAGAAGCTTTCAGCAGGTTTTTCTAAATCATTAATATCTCTTTTCAGGCAGTGCCTGAGACAAAAACAATCAAGTGTTTTATTAAACATGAAGATATCAATATTCTGTTTTAGAATCAATGTACAGACATACTTGACTACCTATTAGTCGAATGAAAAATGTAGGCATTAGTAACTCATTTTGGTTGTAAGATTAGTTATTTAACATATAACCACATTCTAATTTGTAACATGTTTATCAAAATTTAGTGTCTTGTCAAGAATTGCCTTCCTTTATGAAATTTATTGCTCAGTTTTACTCTAGCCTTATAATATTAGCAATAAATCCAAGAGTAATATTATGGTTTTTTTCAATTGATTAAGCTGAAATCACGGGTACAAATTAAATGTTAGTGATTACATTTCATTGGTGATCTATAATATATAATTTAATAAGATACATTTTAACTGGTCATAGTGTCAGAATTTTCAGACAATTCATCCAATATACACCTCAGGATACAACTTCCTATTTATACTCAAGAGAGTTTCTATCTGAAATATCCCCAAAAGTAAATAAAAAAAACTTTATAAGCCAAATGATCTTCATAAGAACAGAAATTAATTATATTAATGGTGTCTGGCACATGGTAGGAATTCAATAATTGGTAAAGGTCTTACCTTACTTTCCTACTGCTGCAGTAAGAAATGACAAACTGAGTGGCTTGGAGCAACACAAGTCGATTATCTTAGAGTTATGGGGGTCAGATGTCCAAAATGGGTCTCATTTGACTAGAAACATGGGCTTTTCTGGTGGCTCAGAGATAAAGAATCCACGTGCAATGCAAGAGATTAGAGTTTAATCCCTGGGTAGGGAAGATCCCCTGGAGAAGGAAATGGCAACTGACTCCAGTATCCTTGCTTGGAAAATCCCACGGACAGAGGAGCCTGGCAGGCTACTGTCCACAGGGTCTCAAAGAGTTGGAGACAACTGAGCATGCATGCCTGCATGCAGACGCTGTCTACATTACTTGGAAGGCTCACGGTCCCTTCCATCTTCAAAGCAGCAGCACACTTCTTCATGTCTCAGACCTCTTGTTTCCATCACCACATCTGCTCTCATTTCAACCGTCTTGCCTCCTTCTTATCAAGATCTTTGTGATAACCTCAGGCCCACTCTGACATCTGGAATAATATTCCCAACTCAAGACCTTCAATGCTGTCTCATCTTCAAAATCCTTTATGCCACATAAAGGATACATTTCCTCACCTGAGATCCCAGGGATTAGCACATTGACATCTCTGGTGAGCAAGGGGGTCATTATTCTACTTATCACAGGTCTGCAAGAACAATTTTCTAATTGTCAAAGACCAATTTTTTAATTTCATTATTTCAATTCACTACTACTCTTTCTAGATTAGGACAATCATATAACTGTTAAATACTGTCAAAATAGTATTTTTGTCCCATAAAAATATTAGTGTCTAATGACAACAGTCAGCTTTTAGAGAGCACTGCTTTGCGTGCTTTCCATGCATTATTTCACTTAATTCAAGAAAGTGAAAAGATGCCAGATGGAATCACTGATATTTAGAAAATTATAGGATGTATGGATATGCTTTTATCTTATTCTAGAAGAAAACTCATTCAAAGATAAATATTGCCATGTACAAGTACACAGTCTGCGTGTGTGCTCAATTGTGTCTGACTCTTTACCACTCCATGGACTGTAGCCCACTAGGCTCCTTTGTCCAGTGTATTAAAAAGCAGAGACATCACTTTGTCGACAAAGGTCTGTATAGTCAAAGCTATGATTTTTCCAGTAGTCATGTACAGATATGAAGGTTGGACCATGAAGAAGGCTGAGCTGAAGAATTGATGCTTTCAAATTGCGATGGAAGAGAAGACTCCTGAGAGTCCCATGGAGAGCAAGGAGATCAAACCAGTCCTTCCTAAAGAAAATTAACCTTGGATATTCATTGGAAGGACTGAGGTGGAAGCTCCAATACTTTGGCCACCTGATGCGAAGACCGACTCATTTGAAAATACACTGATGCTGGGAAAGATTGAGGGCAGTTGAGAAGGGGGCGACAGAGGGTGAGTTGGTTGGATGGCATCATTGACCCAATGGACATGAGTATGAGTAAACTCTGGGAGATAGTGAAGGACAGGGAAGCCTGGTGTGCTGCAGTCCATGGGGTCACAAAGAGTTAGACATGACTGAGTGACTGAACAACAACAATCCAAAACATCGGTGCCAAAGAAACAACTGGAAGATAAAGAATTAGAGGGGTGCAAAAGGTCAGCAGTAGAGGTCCAGGCAAAGCAGGACTATATCGACATCTGTGGTGAAACAGTTATGTCATTCTATGTCTGTGGTTAGAATCTAGGGACAGGATATCCCTAAGATGAACTATTAATCTTGCCTCTTCTATTGTAATTAACCTGACTCTAGAAAATATATTTAAAAGTTGATTTAATGACACTGTTGTCAGAAACTTTGGTTTTTGAGTTAGGTCCAAAGGCATAGCGATTGTGTGTGTGTGTGTGTGTGTGTGTGGTAAAAGTCACATAATATAAAATATACTCTATTTAACCATATTTAACTATACAGCTTAGTGGTACTAGGCACATTATTCACATTGCATTACAACTCTCACCATCACCCATCTCCCAAATTTTTCACCTTTTTAAACTGAAACTCTGTCCCCACTAAACACTAAGTCCTCATCGCCTCTCCCTTAAGCCATAGTAATTTTATTAAATCTTCGAGGTTAAAGCAGAAATTAAGAGTATCACTCTCTTCCCCTATCTCTATAGCAATATCTTAATTACATGTTAATTTAACAAGCTTTCATGATCATGACTATTTCCAACCACCTCTACACACATATTGGAGAAGGCAATGGCACCCCACTCCAGTGTTCTTGCCTGGAGAAGCCCAGGGACGGGGGAGCCCGGTGGGCTGATGTCTATGGGGTCACACAGAGTCCGACACAACTGAAGCAACTTAGCAGCAGCAACGCACATACACATGACCACAGGGGACAATTATGCTGAACTTTCCACCACCTCAAAACACAGTGCATCTTTTCTCTTCCATCTGGTGATACTTTTCTCGCTGCCCTTCAAGCCCTCACCAAGAGTGTCCACAAGCCCAGCTCTGATTCAGAGTACTAACTGGACCCAAAGCCAACACCTTATTTACGGCAGCATTCTGATTCCAGAGAACAAATTATATTTCAGTGTCTAACGCTATACCATTTTTAAAAAATCTCAAAACTTACTGGCTTAAAAAAAAAAAAAAAAACTTAATTTTCCTCATTCTTCATGTGGTAGTTCAGGTATTCAAAAAGAGATCAGCCAGGCTGATTACCTCTGATTCACAAAGGATCAGTTAGGATACGGGATCACACAGGGCTTCTGAAGTAAAGGATCTTCGCCCAGGATGGCTTCTTGTCCCTCATCTAGTGCCTTAATGATCCTGTCCAAACTCTTTTTTTTTTTTTTTTTTTTTTAAGATGAGAGAATCTTTCATTCACATTGTACAACAGTGTTATATAAGCAGGAAAGCTGTTCATCTTCATTCTTTATGATGAATGTGATGAATGTATGGGGCAATGTATCTCCTAATGATCAGCCCTCTGTAGTCAGTTTCCATGGTTATGTGCTGTGTTCAGTCACTCAGTCATGTCCAACTCTTTGTGATGCCATGACTGTAACCTGCCAGGCTCTTCTGTCCATGGGGATTCTCCAGGCAAGAATGCTGGAGTCAGTCGCCACGCCTTCCTCTAGGGAATCTTCCCAAACCAGGGATCTAACACAGGTCTCCTGCATTGCAGGCAGATTGTTTACCATCTGAGCCACCAGGTATGGTATCTTCTAATTCTGCACATACCTACCGTGTGAAAGATGGGAAATTCTATCTCTGTTTTGTCATCCAACTCCTTGAGACAAGGAAGAAGGTCAGAAGTGGATACAGATGAGCACAATTAGTAAAGTCACAAGTTTTGACTGTAGGTACCTAAGTGTGAGTCTTGTCTGTCATCCTCATCAACTGCATGACCAATGGAAAACATTCAAAACCCGCTTTATTTTTTTTTTATTTTTATTTTGTATTGGGATTTAGCCAATTAGCAATGTTGTGGCAATTTCAGGTGAACAGTGAAGGGACTCAGCCGTACATATGCACGTATCCATTCTCTACTCTCCAACCTCTCTCTCCTCCTGTTTTCATCCTCCAGAACTTCTCACAGCTTGACTTTGTCACAACAGGATTGATCTCCAGATAAACTTAATCTAGTGCTGCCTTCCCCCACAGCAAGTTATCCAAGAGTGAGTATTCCAAGAGGCAAGTCTCTAAGAGACAGAAAATGAAAACCATCAGTCTCTAAAATACCTGGGCAATGATACTGGCCGCATCACATCCTCTGTATTTCCTTATTCAAAACATACACTCACATTCAAGGGAAGAAACCATGCACCCCAACCCTTCACAGGAAGAGGACCAAAAAATTTAATCTGTCACACCTTGTGCTTCATGGCTCATGCACAAATTATTTAACCCTCTCTGAATCAGTTTTCTCTTCTGTTAAGTGTAAACAAGATAAATCATAATTATATCATACTGCTAAAGCTATGAGAATTAAATGAAATAACAAGGGTGCAGGGCCTATTATAGTATACCCGGTATAGAATAATCAATAAATAGTATCTGTGATGAAAAGGATGATATTAGCAAGAAAAAACACTTCTACGTGTTTGTGTCATCATGGGAGCAATTCACTTCACAGTACCCACTATTGACAATTTAGACAGTTATTTTCTGATATGTGTCTTCAGCAGACAAGGAAATTCCATTTCAAAGAGGAGAAATGTCTATGGAACCATGGGTGGGCCACAAATTTCTTTGGGGATGTATGTGTATACTTTATATTCATTATCTATTTATTTTCCTTTAATATTATCATTGCTTATAATGTCTTAGCTGGAGTTTATTAAGGTATTATTCATAGAGATGTTATGAATAAATGGGCTTCCCTGGTGGCTCAGATGGTAAAGCATCTGCCTGCAATGCAGGAGACCTGGGTTGAATCCTTGGGTTGGGAAGATCCCCTGGAAGAGGACATGGCAACCCACTCCAGTATTCTTGCCTGGAAAATCCCCATGGACAGAAGAGCCTGGCGGGCTACAGTCCATGGGGTCACAAAGACTCAGATACAATTGAGTGATTAAGCACAGATGAATAAATACGCCCCAAATTCTTGACAAAAAGCAAATCAAGACACCAATTTCCAAAGGTATCAACAAATCTGCCAAGCATCTTTAGAAATGCAAGCATACACACACACACACACACCTCCCACAAATTTATTAGAGTTACACAGTAAGAAATCACCCACAATGACCATTTAAAACATGTGTCCATGATGGCTCACTTCTGGGAGGAGGGTGGACCTTTGGCCCTGGTATTAAACTACATTATGCCCAAGCTTCTCAAATTCCTGACTTTCCTCTTCATCTTGAGAACACGTCCTACATCTCTGGACAATGAACAACACTCTCTTAGGATCTTTGCTTATACTGACATGAAAAGCTTTCTCTGCTCTTTCTAGCTACAATTATGGGACCAGATACTGTGTAATGGAATTAATAATGAATGCATTGTAAGAAGAGGTGCAATCAAAATCACAATATCTTATCCAAGCAATTTGCTTACTTTTGTCCTTAATAGCATTGTAATAGCGTATTAGTCATTGCAATCATGGTGGTTCACTAGATCACACCACTGTGTCTACAAGGGTTATGTGGGCATCAAGACATCTGATTCAGTATCTCACTGAATATAACTGAGTCTTGCCTCTTTCTCTCTTTAGGATTATCTTTATCCTAAGGCTGGTTCTCCTGGCAATGGAATACCAATAGCAAATGAGAGTATTGTTCAGACCCAGGAAAAGTGTGTTTTTGTTACAGCACTGGAAGTGAGAGTTCTCATATTTACCTTATGTTGACCACACAGCACACAAATCAACCCCTAATAACAATAATGGTAGGTATATTTTAATGAGCACTTTCTATATGTCAGGAACTGACACTGAACTGATAAGATTTAATTTATTCTTCTCTATAAATATGTAAGAACATGCCTATAATTATTCCCATTTCATAAATAAAGAAAATGGAGCATAGGATTATTAAAGATGCTAGGCTACATTCATACATTTAAGCTATGAAGCAGCTCAGCCCTAATCCACGCTGCAGATTAACTCCAGATGACTTTTGTTTAACCCTGTGAAACCTTCCTGGCTGAGCCAATAATTTACATAAATACAGAAAGCACTGTTTGCCTTTAAGATAATCAAGGGCCTCTTTCCAGAAAGCATGGCCCACATGCAGGAAGAGTGCTCAAATGAATGAAAATATTGGTTTAGTAGGAGAACAAGACCACTAGCATAGAAGCATTTTAATTAGCAGATTTTCCCAAACACTCTCTGTGACTTAGCTTTTTAGCATTTGAAGGGCACTCATATAAAAGAGAAATGATTCAGGCCAATAAATAAGGCTTAAGGCAATGGGTAGGCAGATCTCAGGTCAGTATAAGAAAGTTTCATTTTATAAACACAGAATGAAGTTCCTACTGGAACATGTATACCCAAAATTGACCATAGATGAAGCAATGTGGTGTTTGTTGCCTAGTTCAACAAAAATTATTTCCCTGGAGTGATGGCTGTAGCACCAGACTTGAGTGAGTTTAAAGGGAATTAAATATAAAGAGAGGAGCCAGGTTGAACAAAAAGCTCTTCTGAGTTTTACTGTAAAGGAGAGCAGAGAATAGAAGCAAAGGTTGAGATGAAGCAAATTATTTTTTACTTGTTTTATTTTGTGTAAGATGGGAGACATTTCAGCCTATTTATCTTCTGATTTTAGGAAGATGCATTCATAAAGTTGGTGGAGAACTTAATTTTAGTTTATGAAAAAAATTAAGTACAAATAAATCATGGTCATCAGTAGCATGGGTGGAAAGGAAGGACATTTGGAAGTTATTGGCTCAAGTAGAAAATAACTCGGGTAAATACAAAGGATAGGACACTCCTCATGGTCCTTGGAAAAGTTGTGAACTGGAATGAAATGAGATGCCATCAAACCTAGCTGCATCTCTCTTCTTTAACCAAGTTAAGCATGTGGGAAAAATACAACACAGGATCAATGCAGTGTTTCTGTTTTTCCAGGGACAAAGGACCAAGCAGTTGTCAGTGACTGCAAGGGAGAGGTTATAAAGACGGCCTAAATTGGTTTTATATGAGGAGAGCCCACAACAGTGTGAAGGCCTGTGGAAAGTAGCACTACCGGTGGGTTCCGTGTCCCCGGGTCGTCATCCCATTCTTGAGTACGAGGTGTGGCAGGGAAGCCTCATAAGCTTTGCATCGGGTACCTGTTACCTTCTTGTTTAGTTGGGGTTTTATGTGGTCCTCTCAAAGTTGTTCTAAATGCCTCTCCCTTCGACTTTTTTAAGTTGGACATATAATTTAAATATTCAGTGTGCTCTGCTAGGTCTAAGAGCCCCGGTATGGTGAAAGAATACTGCCCAAATTAATAGGACACACAATTTATGGCACAGACTTATTTTTGCACCACTGCAGTTCCAACGCAATAAAGGAAAGCAATAATTTTGTGCTTCAGGCAAGACCTCATGTGTGTCTCAGTGAGCGTGTGGTGTGCGTGCATGCATGTGAGCGAGGGAGAGATTTTTTTCTTAATGGAAAAACCTTCACATTAAGCCAGTCTCCCTTTTAATCACAGCAATTCAGTGAAACAGACCACAGTAATAAGCAGTTTTGTTCCAGGTTTTCAAGATTCAACGCAGACTCCATCTTCAATAATTCACATTTTCCCAGGTGTGCTGGACATTTATTGGAGCTTAATCATTTTCTCTCTTTTATGAAATTAATTTTCTAATACATTTTTAGTATAAATGAGACTGTGAGAAAGAAGTGGCCATTACTCCCTGTCAGAATAAATGGGGAGTTTTAAAGACGCATGACTGCAAAGAAGTTAAAACCAGGCATTTGCTACCACAGCTTATTTCAGTAACTATCTTAAGAGAAAAATAACTATAGTTGAATGTAAGCAAATATTTTTAACATCTATTTTTTCCAGTTTTTGTTCTAGACATTAGTGAATCCAAAGTGGGTAGAAAAATAGTGCTGCTTTACAAAATAATAGTAATAAACGTAATAAGTTATGTAACAATTAATACCCACCTTACTTTTATAATAATGATGATGAGGTTTTGGATTAGTATTACTGTAATTATTATTGTCTTTCTTTTAGTGCACATTGTCAGATAAAAGGACCCAAGGGTTGAATTTTGAGAAACATCAATTGGAATGAAGTTATATCCATAAAAGCAAAAACAAAGAATTATTATATAAATTCTCCATTCCCACACACATGTAGGATTGTGTTTTCTGTAACCCTGTGGATGGATTGAGAATGGGGGAAAGAGTTAGTTGATCTTAAGTAAGTTTCATTACAATACTCCTTCTGGATCTCCATCATCTTATTGTAAAACAGCATCTTTCTCTGCAGATGTACCATGTCACCACTACTGCTCAAAATGCTGTGTGTGGTATGACTGCACTCTTCCACCACCACAGCCTAGTGGGAGTAATTTCATCAATTTGGGCCTAAACGGCAGGGAAAGTGATAAATGGCATAAAAGAGAATTACATAGTCTCATATAGAACTGGTCAGAGGAGTAATCTTAGAGTCAAGATACCTTTATGTGGAGTGAGACAGTCATAATCACATCTTCTTATGAAGGCTCTCTGAGAAACTCTCAAATAATAATGGAAGCGTGTTTTGTTTTTGTCTTAGATGATAGCTCCAATATATATTAGCTGCAATATATATCTATTCAGGGAAGATCATAAAATTACATATATGGCTCTTAAAATAAGGCAGAGACTTTTTTCCCTCTGAAACTTCCTTACTTTCTCTAGTATTTTTGGTGGATGCTGCTGCTAAGCTGCTAAGTCACTTCAGTCGTGTTCGACTCTGTGCAACCCCACAGATGGCAGCCCACTAGGCTCCTCTGTCCCTGGGATTCTCCAGGCAAGAATACTGGAGTGGGTTGCCATTTCCTTCTCCAATGCATGAAAGTGAAAAGTGAAAGTGAAGTTGCTCAGTCGTGCCCTACTCTTAGCGACCCCATGGACTGCAGCCCACCAGGCTCCTCCATCCATGGAATTTTCCAGGCAAGAGTACTGGAGTGGATTGCCATTGCCTTCTCCAATTCTTGGTGGATAATTCAAGCAAAAAAAGGAACAATGGCTAGAAAAGATTTAATTTTCAGTGGTGTTTGTCATTTAACTATAATGACCTCATTACTGGCACACCTAAGCAGAAGCCTGGTGTGTTAATTCAGCAGCCAGTTAGCATCTCAGCAGCCCCAGCTAGAGTGTTCAGATTGCAGGTAGGTGTGCCAATTACAACAAAACACTTTAAGCATAGTCAAGAGTGTTAAGCTGCTTCATGTGTCAAGCTAAGACTGCTTGTCCTTTATTCTTAAAAGTCAGGAAGACAGCTTACAGGAAACAAATTGCTCAGGTATAGGAAGTACATGTTGAGATATTTCTCCATATGGGATCTCTGGGAGGGGCCATAGTAAAGATACCACTTAATGAATTCATAGCCACATGCTGGATCCTGAGAAACACTGAACCCACATCAATTCCTTTCGTTTGTTCAAGACTCTTTGGGTCCTTCCAGTTCTGTCAGAAGAAATAATAATAATGATTGGATGAAAAAGGAAAGGTTTGGGGAAAAATAGCCATCATTTATTGAGGATTACATATGTGCTAGGGTTAACGATTAAGGATAAATCAGGTTTACCTAATTTTACAACAAGCTTACATGGTGGCATTTTTATTATATTAAACCTCTTCAATCTTTCTCAGATATTTTACATCAAATGAAGAATCTGTGGTTAAATCATTTTGTATGAAATATGTGGGATCTGAAATATTTTAAGGACTTTCCTGGCAGTCCAGTGGTAAAGACTTTGCCTTCCAGTGCAGAGGGTGTGGGTTCTATCCCTGGTCGGGGAGCTGAGAAATCACATGCCTCGTGGCCAAAAGGCCAAAACATAAAACAGGAACAATATTGTAACAAATTCAATAAATGCTTTACAAATGTTCCACATCAAAAAACGTTTAAAATAAAGAAGATATTTTAAATCAATAACCACTCTGGTGCTTTTTCAGTGACAAACTGTTTTAAAAGTTTGTGCTTTTGAAATATAAAGATTAAATTTGAGGGAATGAAGATTGGCAGTTGGGGGACCAGTTATTTGGCTATTGAAAAGTGTAGGGAGGAACTGATGATAGATTAAACTAGAATGAACAAGAGAAGGGATAAGAAAGGAATTGCAAGGAAAAGCCAGAAGCTGGAGACTGGTTGGAAAACTGAGATAGAGAAGCAGTGTGGGCGAAAGGTCAAATGGCGACATCATTAGCTGACACCTGAACTGGGAAGGAGGAGCATATTTGAGAGAAATTTTTGAGAGCATATTTGAGAGTTTCTTGTATTAAACTTACTGGTTCTGAGACGCTGATAAGGCAACTAAACTATTTTACACTGTGCGCTAAAGCCATCCCAGCAGATGGCAGACGTCATCCCTAGAGCCACTGGATTACAAAGCTGTACCTTCAGGGCATTCTTCTGTTCTGGAGGCCAGACCTTGTATTTGACTGCCCACTCAATTATTTTTCTCAGAAAATATTTAGTGTCTTATGAATTAAGAAAGCCTTAATTCAAAATAAAACTTCTGAGCCAAGTTAAAGTTGCCGTGGTCAGGTTTTCCAGTAGAAACTCGTCTGTGCCTAAACCCTCCGCCTGCTGTGCAGCACGGTTACTCGCCACTGAGACTCCCTGCATCCCTTTCAGAGTGGCCAGCTTTGCTCACTTTGGCTGCTTGTCTCTCCTTAAACAAATCAACTGGAATGTGTTCACCTGCCTCAAACTTCTTCCCTCCACTCCTCTTTTAGCTCATTCTCTCCAAAATGTTCTTCATCTTAGGTTCAGCAAAATTTTGTGGAGATTTGGCTTCATTGCCTAGACTTGGTTACCTATTTTATCACTAATATCCTCAAGAGTGCACGAAGTTTTAGCAATTGCAATCCCGTGTTGTTGTAATTCAACAGCATTTGAATCCTATGTTTTGAACTGTAAACTCCATGTTGCCAGAGAAAATGTATGTTTTGTTTTCCTCTGAATTCCCAGTAGTTAGCAAAATATCTAACACTTCATGTGTTTTCAATAGATATTTACTGAATGAGAAAATAAGAGCAAGCCCAAGACCCATATTACTTATTATCTTCAGTTCAGTTCAGTTCAGTCGATCAGTCATGTCCGATTCTTTGAAACCCCATGAATCACAGCATGATAGGCCTCCCTGTCCATCACCAACTCCCAGAGTTCACTCAAACTCCTGTCTATCGAGTCGGCGATGCCATCCAGCCATCTCATCCTCTGTCATCCCCTTCTACTCCTGCCCCCAATCCCTCCCAGCATCAAAGCCTTTTCCAATCAGTCAGCTCTTCGCATGAGGTGGCCAAAGTATTGGAGTTTCAGCTTTAGCATCAGTCCTTCCAATGAACCTCAAGACTGATCTTTAGAATAGACCAGTTAGATCTCCTTGCAGTCCAAGGAACGCTCAAGAGTCTTCTCCAACACCACAGTTCAAAAGCATCAATTCTTCGGCGCTCAGCCTTCTTCACAGTCCAACTCTCACATCCATACATGACCACAGGAAAAACCATAGCCTTGACTAGACGGACCTTAGTAGGCAAAGTAATGTCTCTGCTTTTTAATATGCTATCTAGGTTGGTCAAAATCTTCCTTCCAAGGTGTTAGCGTCTTTTAAATTTCATGGCTGCAATCATCATCTGCAGTGATTTTGGAGCCTCCCAAAATTAAGTCTGACACTGTTTCCACTGTTTCCCCATCTATTTGCCATGAAGAGATGGGACCAGATGCCATGATCTTAGTTTTCTGAATGTTGAGCTTTAAGCCAACTTTTTCACACTCTGCTTTCACTTTCGTTAAGAGACTTTTTAGCTCCTCTTCACTTTCTACCATAAGGGTGGTGTCATCTGCATATCTGAGGTTATTGATATTTCTCCCAGCAATCTTAATTCCAGTTTTTGCTTCTTCCAGCCCAGCGTTTCTCATGATGTACTCTGCATAGAAATTAAATAACCAGGGTGACAATATACAGCCTTGATGTACTTCTTTTCCTATTTGGAACCAGCCTGTTGTTCCATGTCCAGTTCTAACTGTTGCTTCCTGACCTGCATATAGGTTTCTCAAGAGCCAGGTCAGGTGGTCTGTTATTCCCATCTCTTTCAGAATTTTCCACAGTTTATTGTGATCCACACAGTCAAAGGCTTTGGCATAGTCAATAAAGAAGAAATAGATAATTTTTCTGGAACTCTCTTGCTTTTTCCATAATCGAGAGGATGTTGGCAATTTGATCTCTGTTTCCTCTGTCTTTTCTAAAGACAGCTTGAACATCTGGAAGTTCACAGTTCATGTATTGTTGAGGCCTGGCTTGGAGAATTTTGAGTATTACTTTACTAGCATGTGGGATGAGTGCAATTGTGTGGTAGTTTGAACATTCTTTGGCATTGCCTTTCTTTGGGATTGGAATGAAAACTGACCTTTTCCAGTCCTGTGGTAACTGCTGAGTTTTCCAAATTTGCTGGCATATTGAGTGCAGCACTTTCACACCATCATTTTCAGGATTTGAAATAGCTCAACTGAAATTCCATCATCTCCACTAGTTTTGTTCCTAATCATGCTTTTTAAGGCCCACTTGACTTCACATTCCAGGATATCTGGCTCTAGGTGAGTGATCACACCATCATGATTATCTGGGTCATGAAGATCTTTTTTGTATAATTCTTCTGTGTATTTTTGTCACCTCTTCTTAATATCTTCTGCTTCTATTAGGTCCATACCATTTCTGTCCTTTATCGAGCCCATCTTTGCATGAAATGTTCCCTTGGTATCTCTAATTTTCTTGAAGAGATCTCTAGTCTTTCCCATTCTTTTGTTTTCCTCTATTTCTTTGCATTGATCGCTGAGGAAGGCTTTCTTATCTCTTCTTGCTATTCTTTGGAACTCTGCATCCAGATAGGTATATCTTTCCTTTTCTCATTTGCTTTTCACTTTTCTTCTTTTCACAGCTGTTTGTAAGACCTCCTCAGACAGCCATTTTGCTCTTTTGCACTTCTTTTTCTTGGGGATAGTCTTGATTTCTGTCTCCTGTACAATGTCACGAACCTCCATTCATAGTTTTTAAGGCACTCTGTTTATCAGATCTAGTCCCTTAAAGCTATTTCTCACTTCCACTGCATAGTCATAAGGGATTTGATTTAGGTCATACCTGAATGGTCACTATGAACAAAGCTAGTGGAGGTGATGGAATTCCAGTTGAGCTGTTTCAAATCCTGAAAGATGATGCTGTGAAAGTGCTGCACTCAATATGCCAGCAAATTTGGAAAACTCAGCAGTTACCACAGGACTGGAAAAGGTCAGTTTTCATTCCAATCCCAAAGAAAGGCAATGCCAAAGAATGTTCAAACTACCACACAATTGCACTCATCCCACATGCTAGTAAAGTAATACTCAAAATTCTCCAAGCTAGGCCTCAACAATACATGAACTGTGAACTTCCAGATGTTCAAGCTGTCTTTAGAAAAGACAGAGGAAACAGAGATCAAATTGCCAACATCCTCTCGATTATGGAAAAAGCAAGAGAGTTCCAGAAAAATTATCTATTTCTTCTTTATTGACTATGCCAAAGCCTTTGACTGTGTGGATCACAATAAACTGTGGAAAATTCTGAAAGAGATGGGAATAACAGACCACCTGACCTGGCTCTTGAGAAACCTATATGCAGGTCAGGAAGCAACAGTTAGAACTGGACATGGAACAACAGGCTGGTTCCAAATAGGAAAAGAAGTACATCAAGGCTGTATATTGTCACCCTGGTTATTTAATTTCTATGCAGAGTACATCATGAGAAACGCTGGGCTGGAAGAAGCAAAAACTGGAATTAAGATTGCTGGGAGAAATATCAATAACCTCAGATATGCAGATGACACCCCCCTATGGTAGAAAGTGAAGAGGAGCTAAAAAGTCTCTTAACGAAAGTGAAAGCAGAGTGTGAAAAAGTTGGCTTAAAGCTCAACATTCAGAAAACTAAGATCATGGCATCTGGTCCCATCTCTTCATGGCAAATAGATGGGGAAACAGTGGAAACAGTGTCAGACTTAATTTTGGGAGGCTCCAAAATCACTGCAGATGATGATTGCAGCCATGAAATTTAAAAGACGCTAACACCTTGGAAGGAAGATTTTGACCAACCTAGATAGCATATTAAAAAGCAGAGACATTACTTTGCCTACTAAGGTCCGTCTAGTCAAGGCTATGGTTTTTCCTGTGGTCATGTATGGATGTGAGAGTTGGACTGTGAAGAAGGCTGAGCGCCGAAGAATTGATGCTTTTGAACTGTGGTGTTGGAGAAGACTCTTGAGCGTTCCTTGGACTGCAAGGAGATCTAACTGGTCTATTCTAAAGATCAGTCTTGAGGTTCATTGGAAGGACTGATGCTAAAGCTGAAACTCCAATACTTTGGCCACCTCATGCGAAGAGCTGACTGATTGGAAAAGGCTTTGATGCTGGGAGGGATTGGGGGCAGGAGTAGAAGGGGATGACAGAGGATGAGATGGCTGGATGGCATCGCCGACTCGATAGACAGGAGTTTGAGTGAACTCTGGGAGTTGGTGATGGACAGGGAGGCCTATCATGCTGTGATTCATGGGGTTTCAAAGAATCGGACATGACTGATCGACTGAACTGAACTGAACTGAAGATAATAAGTAATATGGGTCTTGGGCTTGCTCTTATTTTCTCATTCAGTAAATATNGCACCAAAGAATTGATGCTTTTGAACTGTGGTGTTGGAGAAGACTCTTGAGAGTCCCTTGGACTGCAAGCAGATCCAACCAGTCCATTCTGAAGGAGATCAGCCCTGGGATTTCTTTGGAAGGAATGATGCTGAAGCTGAAACTCCAGTACTTTGGCCACCTCATGAGAAGAGTTGACTCATTGGAAAAGACTTTGATGCTGGGAGGGATTGGGGGCAGGAGGAGAAGGGGACGACCGAGGATGAGATGGCTGGATGGCATCATGGACTTGATGGACATGAATCTGAGTGAACTCTGGGAGTTGGTGATGAACAGGGAGGCCAGGCGTGCTGCCATTTATGGGGCCACAAAGAGTCGGACACGACTGAGCAACTGAACTGAACTGAACTGAATGGTCTAGTGGTTTTCCCCGCTTTCTTCAATTTCAGTCTGAATTTGGCAATAAGGAGTTCATGATCTGAGCCACAGTCAGCTCCCAGTCTTGTTTTTGCTAACTATATAGAGCTTCTCCATCTTTGGCTGCAAAGAATATAATCAATCTGATTTCGGTGTTGACCATCTGGTGATGTCCATGTGTAGAGTCTTCTCTTATGTTGTTAGAAGAGGGTGTTTGCTATGACCAGTGCATTTTCTTGGCAAAACTCTATTAGCCTTTGCCCTGCTTTATTCCATATTCCAAGGCCAAATTTGCCTGTTACTCCAGGTGTTTCTTGACTTCCTACTTTTGCATTCCATCCATTATAATGAAAAGGACATCTTTTTGGGGTGTTAGTTCTAAAAGGTCTTGTAAGTCTTCATAGAACTGTTCAACTTCAGATTCTTCAGCATTACTGGTTGTGGTATAGGCTTGGATTACCGTGATATTGAATGGTTTGCCTTGGAAATGAAGAGAGATCATTCTGTCATTTTTGAGACTGCATCCAGGTACTGCATTTCAGACTCTTTTGTTGACCATGATGGCTAGTCCATTTCTTCTATTCCTGCCCACAAAAGTAGATATAATGGTCATCTGAGTTAAATTCACCCATTCCAGTCCATTTTAGTTCACTGATTCCTGTTGACATTCACTGTTGCCTTTTCCTGTTTGACCACTTCCAATTTGCCTTGATTCATGGACCTGACATTCCAGGTTCCTATGCAATATTGCTCTTTACAGCATCAGACCTTGCTTCTATCACCAGTCATATTCACAACTGGGTGTTGTTTTTGCTTTGGCTCCATCCCTTCATTCTTTCTGGAGTTATTTCTCCACTGATCTCCAGTAGCATATTGGGCACCTACTGACCTGAGGAGTTCCTCTTTCAGTATCCTATCATTTTGCCTTTTCATACTGTTCATCAGGTTCTCAAGGCAAGAATACTGAAGTGGTTTGCCATTACCTTGCCATTACCACCTGGACCACATTCTGTCTGACCTCTCCACCATGACCTGCCCATCTTGGGTGGCCCCACACGGCATGGCTTAGTTTCATTGAGTTAGACAAGGCTGTGGTCTGTGTGATCAGATTGACTAGCTTCCTTTGATTATGGTTTCTCTGTGTCTGCCCTCTGATGCGCTCTTGCAACACCTACCGTCTTACTTGGGTTTCTCTTACCTTGGACGTGGGGTATCTCTTCAGCAAGTGTATCTAAGTGCTCCAGCAAAGAGCAGCCGCTGCTCCTTACCTTGGATGAGGGCTATCTCCTCACGGCCGCCCCTCCTGACCTTGAACGTGGAGTAGCTCCTCTAGGCCCTCCTGAGCCCATCCAGCTACCACTCCTTGGTCCAAATCTGTCTGCACTCCCCGAGGAGGCAGATGGGCGCAAGGGGCTGCTGCTGGTAGCAAAGCTCTGGCTTCTCCTGGAGTCCAGTTGCAGGAAGGAAGTCCACTCTAGGTTGCTTTGTCGGTCGCCATAACTGTCGATTAAACAAAGATGTACAATTTGAGAGTTGTGAGTTAAGTTTTATTTGGGGCAAAATGAGGACTGCAGCCCAGGAGGCAGCATCTCAGAGAGCTCTGAGAGACTGCTCCACTGATTATCTTAGATGTAAAATATTAATAATGGAATATTATCAAATCATGTCCAGTAGTATAGTAAAATAATTATTCAACATAATAAAACAAAATGTATATGAATATTAATGCCTACCTTCAGTTTCATGCATTGGAGAAGGAAATGGCAATCCACCCCAGTGTTCTTGCCTGGAGAATTCCAGGGACAAGGGAGCCTGGTGGGCTGCCATCTATGGGGTCACACAGAATCGGACACGACTGAAGTGACTTAGCAGCAGCAGCAGCAGCAAGTGTATCTAAGTGCTATAGTTATTTACAAAAAGTAACAGTAAACAGAGCTTCCCAGGAGGATCACTGGTAAAGAATCTGCCTGCAATGCAGGAGATGCGGGTTCTATCCCTGGGTCAGAAGATTCCCTAGAGAAGGAAATGGCAACCCACTCTAGTACTCTTGCCTAGGAAATCTCATGGACAGAGGTTCCTGGCGAGCTGTAGGCCATGGGGTCGCAAAAGCGTCGAACAGGACTTAGCGACTAAACAACAACAGTAAACAGGATTAAACAGTGAAATGTTAAAGCTTTCGATTGCTGTGAGAAGTCAAGAAAATGTTTACTATCACCACTTTATTCAACACTGTCTTGGAAGGTCTAGCTAACACCATGAGATAAGAAAACAAAATTTCTATTATAAATATAAAAGAAGGGACAAATGTATCTTCATTTGCATTTGATATGATTGTAAGTGTCTAAAGTTCAGGAACCTTAATGAAAATAAATTAAAGGAGAATTTGATAAGATGAATAGATATGAAAAATTGAAAAATATATCAAAAATACTCTAAATTATAATTATAAATGTACTAAACCTATGTCCTGCCCGAGTGTGTTGGAAAAGCTACTCATATGATTTGAAATGAGGGTACAATTTCAAGGTTGTAGGAAATGAGGTTAAATAAATCATTATCATGAATATCACTTACTGAGTGTTGACTATGAGTCACATACACTGCTAATTGCTTTAAAGCTATTGACTTGTTCAATCAACATAACATTTTTGACAGGAATTTTCTACCTTTTCAAATTAAGATACCAAGCCCTAGAATGTTTAAGCAACTCAACTGCAATCAGAAAAGCTGTAAGGCAGAGAAGAGGGGTGTCGATTCAAGACCTCCTGAGTCAAACCCACAGAAATGAATGAGATCCTGGAGGCTGTGGAGGCCGCCAGGTTCCCAGGGTTTAGCATGAGTTTCCTGACTCAGGTGGGGGCAAGCTGGGTTCCAGTGACTGCCACTAGACATGCATTTCACTCAAATGACCTCCCCTGGGGCTCCATCAGTGTTTGACAGGAAAGCATCAGGGCAGTGGTGAGCAGACAGTGTCTTGTAGAGGCAGGTTAAGCACACTAGTGTTCTGGAGAGTCTGCACCCCGCTAAATAGACAACCAGCCTCAGGAGCTGCCTTCCTCCCTGGGGGAAAAAAGGGAAGAGAGAAAAAGAGCAGTGAAGTATTTTACTTGTTTGTTTTCTTTTCGCTTGTTTTCTTCTTTTCCCTGAAGCTCCTTGTATCTGAGGAAGTGTCCTCGAGCAATCCACGTGTCAGAGTTTCAGATGCTCTGGGCTGGTCTTTCCTGGCTGGGACTGCCAGGCTAAGTCCACACTTTGACTGAGGGCCAAATAAGCACCACAGAACTTCATCACTCCAGGAATATCAGAAACATATCTCGTACTCTTCTCATAGTAGAGAAGCCCACATGCAAGGATCCCAAGCCAGACACTGGTGAACATTCCATCAGTAAAAGCAAGTCACTCAGATAAGCCCAAAACCAATGAGAGAACTTACATCCCACTTGGAGGCACCATGAGGTCACATAACAACACGAAGGATAAAAGGATTGAGAAGAGCAATCCAGTCTATACTCCTGATTCACATAAATGTTGTAGAAATGGAAAAGCATTCTACAGTTCTGTCCTTCCCCAAATTCAGCCATATTAATTTTAGCTACAAGGTATTTTTCCATATTTATATACCACCCATTTGATTACTTGCTTTCTGGTTTCATTTTCATTGATTATTTTGCAAACTTACAGAAATCTATGTTTAAAAAGGACTTTGGCTTGCAACTGTACTTAGCAAGACTGTATTGCATATTTGAAAGCTGCTAAGGGAGTAAATATTATAAGTTCTCCCTCACCAGAAAAAAAGAAAAAAAAAAGTCTGTAACTATGCATGGGGATGGGTGTTAGCTAGACTTACTGTGGTTATCATTTTACAATATATACTGGAGTAGGTAGTCATTCCCTTCTCCAGTGAATCTTCCCAACCCAGGGATTGAATACAGGCCTCCGGCATTGCAGGTAGATTCCTAGTCTGTAACTATGCATGGGGATGGGTGTTAGCTAGACTTACTGTGGTGATCATTTTACAATATATACTGGAGTTGGTAGTCATTCCCTTCTCCAGTGAATCTTCCCAACCCAGGGATTGAATACAGGCCTCCGGCATTGCAGGTAGATTCTTTACTGTCTGAGCCACCAGAGAAGCCCTTCACAATATATACAAATATCAAATCATCATGTTGTACACTTGATAGTAATATAATAATGTAGGTCAATTACACCTCAGTAAAAAATATTTTTAAAAGTTTTGTTTCATCATATTAAATGAAACAAACAAAAACTTGTTTTACTCATCATAAATGCAAGATATGGGCTTCCCAGGTGGCACTAATGGTAAAGAATCTGCTTTCTTTTAAATTATCTTAAGACATCTGACTAACAGAAGTGCTAAAGCTCTCTTTCTGAAATATGTAATTAGCGAGTGCTCTAAGAGTGTAATATAAACCTTTCTACTTGAAGCCATCAGCAGAATTTAGAAGAAATGAATGATGATACTATCACGATTTATTTAATGCTCTATTCTAGCACCACCTAAAATCAACTCTTGTACTGCTAAAATTATCCTATGTGTCAAGTTCAGAAAACACTCTCAGAGCAAAATCCCTTATTTCCCATTATGCACATGGAGAAAATCATACTCAAACACTGAGAGACCAGACCAAGTTCCCACAAATGATATCAGAGACAAAACTAAGCATCATTCTTGTCCCAGTGTCCCAGAACACAGCCTACTGTGGCAAATTGCCTCAAAGTACTTCAGGGATGAGTTAACACTACTTAATGAGGCAAGGTTTAGAAAGAAAAGGAGCGACATGACCAGAGTTGATACGGGGGAAGTCGATGAGAACAGGGTTTTGTTTATGGCTGTGGCACTGATTCATTGTTTATCCTTGAGTAGCTCGATTAATCTTCCTGAGTCTCTTTTTCCCATTTGTAAACGAGAGGTAATGAATGGGCCTTACAGAAATGATAGGAGGGATTAATAATAAGGTATTGCATATTCAGTGACTCTAAGCTCATCAAGGAAATGGCTCTGCGTATAAATGCAGCATGCCGCTGTAGTCAGAAAGGAAACATTGGGAGAAATGAAAAAAGGAAGCAGGCAGAGAGGAGAAGAAGAAGGTTGAAAAAAGAGCAATGAAATAAAATGAAACGGAAATGACAATTATGAATGACGTCATTATGAATGACGATAGGGGGAGGAAAGAAATGAAAAAAATATGTAATAATGAAACAAAGGTAGATGCAGAAAAAGTAAGACTAAATTTATACAAATCTTAGAATCTTGGCTTTAATTACCATCTGGAGGAAATAACAAAGTCAGAACATCAAACAGTAAAAAATATGACAGAGATGACCTGAGTTGTGGGTTAAGCAGATTTTGTTTCCCTCAGCTCCACAGCTATGGGAAGCCCATCGTGTGGCCTCTACTTTCCTTGTCTGTAAAAAGAGGCTGCTAGAAAGATTTATGCTATCTTTCAGAGAGATTATTTGAGTCTAGAATATTAAGAAAAGCTGAAAGCTGTCTTCTGGATGAGTCTTCTGGATTTTCCTTACCATGACAATCTCCCCTGTCGTCATCATGGACAGAAGACTCATCCAGCATGTGCTGAGTCACTGGAAACTGCAGTGGCAGCCTTGCCCTGCAGGCCAGAGCTAATGGTGGGAAGGATAGTCACAAGCCGAGTTCACTGATAAAAATGAGAACGATGGTGCCATGTAGCAACAGAGGTCAGGTGGGAAGTAGTAAACCAGAAGTCCAGGGGAGGCCAGAGTGACAGTCCAGTGGGCTGGGTCTGCAGAGAACTGTGGAGATTATTAATAATATACGGCATCCTTAGGAGCAAAACAGAGGCAAACCAGACAGATAATGAAGATGATTCTAATCATATATATACTAATAATCTTTTTTTAAAAAAAAGAACAGGAGAGCAAGAGGACAAAGGAAATTAGCCTGAGAGAAAGTAAAGGTTGACTGCCCAAATTCTAGACCTGAAAAAGTACGAATAGACAATTAAAAACTCAAAGTTTGTACATTGACAAATCTAATAATTTGGCTATACCTAGAAAGACTCAGCAAAAGAAAAACAGTATCAATATCCAGAATGCAAAATGATAGATCAATACAGATTTCACACATATTAAATGCAATAAAAATATTGTTTAATAATAACTGCATGGCAATAAGCTGAAGTTTAAAAAAATACAAATTCTTATATAAAAGAACTTAAAATTGACACAAGAACTAAGAGAATACCTGGTCTTAAATCTATTAACAATAGTAAATCTTAACTACTCTTCCCATGACTACTCCTGTCAGGAATAAGTTATTTTCAAACATTCAAAAAAATAAAGAAATACAATCTCACACAAACTCTGAGAAAAGTGGAACAGAATCAAAATCACTTTATGATGCAATGTAATGTTGATAACAAAATATGAGAAGGACACTGCAATGTGAAAACTTAAAAGAACAATCTTTGCTATGACTATAGATGACACATACTTTAATAAAACAGAAGCATGCTAAATTCAGAGATATACATATGTAATAAAACATAAGCTGCATTTATTCCGGTAATTAAGTTCAGTTACCAAAGGGAATCATCAGGTAATTTGCCACATTAATAAAAATGAGAAAATTATATGATACTCTCAAAATAAATACAAGAAATCTGTTAAAATTCAACACTCATTCTTAGCAGAGCTATCTGACCAGATATCCCTATTGTTTCTTTAGTGAATAACAGACATTTATTGAGTTACAAGTCTATTTATTGAAACTATATAGAAAAGTCATGATGATCAAGGTATTGAAAATGCTACTCTGTGTTCATTTGTGGTATTGTTTATTCAACTTAAGATGTCAGAGTGGACTTAAGGGCCACAGCAACTACAATTTATCCCAATGGATGTGTCTGTTTGACACTCAGTTTCCCATGGCCCTTAATCCAGAAGAGCATCTAAAGTCAGGAAATGGATCATTCCTGAAAATCTTTACCCAATATTAATTAAAAAGTTTATTTATTCCCAAGTACTTGAGCATATTGCTTATTTTTGCAATCTGTAACCTAGATATTATATCTATCTGTTATCCTAACTTTACACATCAGAGAACAGTGGGTTTTTTTAATCTTTAGTGGATTGGAAGCAAGCAACTAACCACATTATTTAAAAAGTGAATTATTGTTCTATATAGGAATTTCTGGCCTCTGAGAATTGGTAATCTAGTTTTTGAATCACTTCATTTAAATTGTGGGCTATTTCTTAGAGATCTTCTAGTGAAACCTTCTTACTTTACACATCAGGAAATTGAAGTTAGGTGATAATATCAAGCAAGATTAATTAAGCCTGGAGAAGGACTTAGAAACTCTTCGTTTGTTCTAATGATGTTTTCTCTATGCAACAGATGATCTTTATTTTTCACTGAATTAGCAGAAAAGGTAATTATAAGATAAAACATACCTTTAAAACCTCAAATAAAAGTAAAACACATGAAACATTTTAAAACTTCTCCTATTTTCTTAGTTTTTAATAATTCTCTAATAAATGGACACAAAATAATTGCTTAATGCTAAAAGGTGGAATGACTAAAGGGCACTCTAGGGATTAAAACACACACACACACACACAAAAGTTGGAGATAGGCCACATAGGATATACAAATGTGGCTACTCTAGAGGAGAAATAGTACTTTAGGATAAAAGAAAACATACAGTCCTTTTGACTGAGATCATATTTTGATTTCATCCCAGAGTTAAAATGAGAGAACCAGTAAAAAGAAGGAAGACTGGTTTATGAAAATATAATCTTTTCTTTCACCTTTTCAAAAGTGTATCTTGGCAAAAGCAGAGGAAGAGTATAAGCAAGTTCATATTGGAATGAGAGAGAATGAAAAGTTCAGCAAATACAAAGATAACTGGAGTTTGGAAGCAGCCTTTAATGAAGTGAGGAGGAATGAGGTTACAGGCACCTTTGGGCATCTGTTGAGGTGTTTCTGGGGCTGCTAGTTCTCTCTTCTGACTACATACTAGGATTGTGTTTTCTGACTAATACTGATGAACAGAAGTGGTATTTGAGGGCTCATGGCCAGAGTATTTGATTTTCAGTTTGAGAACTTTGGAACCCTCTTTCCCTCTAGTAACCAAAAACATTCAAGATGGTGGCCGTCCTTTTAGCCACATTTCCAAGTAAATATATTAAGATCCCCTGATGACCCATGATGGCAAGTTATATTAGTAAAAAATAAAACTTCGCTGTTTCAGGGTTTTAACTTTGGGAGTTTTATTACCAAGTGTAACTTTTATACTCTCATATAAAATCTTAAAATTCGGGTCTGTAAACTGTCTATGGGGAAACAGTAGAAACAGTGTTAGACTTTATTTGGGGGGGCTCCAAAATCACTGCAGATGGTGACTGTAGCCATGAAATTAAATGATGCTTACTCCTTGGAAGGATAGTTATGACCAACCTAGATAGCATATTAAATAGCAGAGACATTACTTTGCCAACAAAGGTCCGTCTAGTCAAGGCTATGGTTTTTCCAGTGGTCATGTATGGATGTGAGAGTTGGACTGTGAAGAAAGTTGTGTGCAAAGAATTGATGCTTTTGAACTGTGGTGTTGAGAAGACTCTTGAGAGTCCCTTGGACTGCAAGGGGGTCCAACCAGTCCATCCTAGAGGAGATCGGTCCTGGTTGTTCACTGGAAGGACTGATGCTAAAGCTGAAACTCCAATACTTTGGCCCCTCATGTGAAGAGTTGACTCATTGGAAAAGACCCTGATGCTGGGAGGGATTAGGGGCAGGAGGAGAAAGGGATGACAGAGGATGAGATGGCTGGATGGCATTACCAACTCGATGGACATGAATTTGAGTAGATTCCGGGAGTTGGTGATGGACAAGGAGGCCTGGCGTGCTGAGATTCATGGGGTTGCAAAGAGTCAGACACAACTGAGTGACTGAACTGAACTGAAACTGTCTATGGACAAGTTTAGTTATCCTTGAACTGTGATGGGGCAGGCAGTTATGTGTCCATCAGGTACCCCTTCAGGGAAGAATGTGCTGTCATAGCAACAGGTGCAACCTATCAGCTGCTTCAAGAGATTGTTTTCAGTTCAGTTCAGTTCAGTTGCTCAGTCGTGTCCGACTCTGGGACCCCACGAATTGCAGCATGCCAGGCCTCCTTGTCCATCACCAACTCCCGGAGTTTACCCAAACTCATGTCCATTGAGTTGGTGATGCCATCCAGCCATCTCATCCTCTGTCATCCCCTTCTCCTTCTGCCTCGAATCCCTCCCAGCATCAGGGTCTTTTCCAATGAGTCAACTCTTCGCATGAGGTGGCCAAAGTATTGGAGTTTCAGCTTCAGCATCAGTCCTTCCAATGACCACCCAGGACTGGTCTCCTTTAGGATGGACTGGTTGGATCTCCTTGCAGTCCAAGGGGCTCTCAAGAGTCTTCTTCAACATCACAGTTCAAAAGCATCAATTCTTCAGCACTCAGCTTTCTTCACAGCCCAACTTTCACATCCATACATGACCACTAGAAAAACCACGGCCTTGACTAGATGATTGTTTTGGCTGCAGATAAATACCTCATACATGTTCACCTCTGTGGCAACTCACACCTAAGGGCTCATTGCGACGGGGCTTCACATTTGGACATTTCAGGTTCATTCTTCACCAATTGTGCTGAATCAGTTTTGCTCCAGTAATGCCTGGGGGTTGGGGGGGGCGGGAGCTTCCCTGGTGGTTCAGATGGTAAAGAATCTGCCTGAATTGTGGGAGACCCAGGTTTGATCCCTGGATCTGGAAGATCTCCTGGAGAATGGCATGGCAACGCACTGCAGTATTCTTGCCTAGAGAATTCCATGGACAGAGGAGCCTGGTGGGCTACAGTCCATGTGGTCTCAAGAGTCAGACACGACTGAGCGACCAACGGTTTCACTTTCACCCTGTGGAGTTGGCTGAAGCTGTTCTCAGGCTTAAATCAAAGCTCAACTTCTCCCCCTGCCCAAACTGTTTCCTTCTTCTTCCTTCCACAGGTGGACACCAAAAGGAGCGATTGAATTCTCCAGAATGCCACTGCAATGCCAGCCCCCTACCGCCCCCACCACCACCACCCTGGCAAGAAGACCCCCCTGCCCCCAACTCAACCTGCCTGCGCCACTCAATTCTCCCCAGGCCCCTGGACAATCAAGTGGCATCTCCAGGGCGAAGTCTGGTCGACTTGATCAAGCCCTGGAGGACAACGTTAATTCTCATTCCTTCTAGAAAAGACCCTCCCGGGAGGACTGCCCAAGACACAGGCCTATTTACAGCCAGGAGGGGCCCCGGGAAACCCCTGGCCGGCCCAGGCCGCTTCTGGTTCCGACTCCTGCGCCCCGGGCACGGCCTTCGGAAGGCTGAGGCCGTCGGAGGCGAAAGCCGAGGGGCCGGGGGCCGGAGGGCCGGCGGTGAGGGCCCAGGCCAGGGCTTCCTTCCCCGCCCGCTGAGGGAACCAGCCGGGGCGGAGAGGGCCCGAACCTCCCTGGTGGAGACGGAGGCGGGCGGGAAAGGCCGCGAGGAGGCGAACGAGGCCGATCCCCGACGCAGGGTCTGGCCACGCGGGAGCGACGGGCTGATGCCGGAACGCTGAGCCGCGCTGGGGGCGGGCGGCCGCGCGGGCCTCACTCCCCGCGGAGCGGCGGGGCCGCCTCCTTCCCCGCGACGCTGCGGCGCGCGGCCCTGGCTGAGGGAGCTTCGGGCCGGGCCGCGGGGACCGTGCCGGCAGCCTCGACGCCCGGGTTTCCCAGGAAGGCCTCTTCCGCTCAGGCTGTCTCTGCTCCCGGGACGGCGCGCGGGAGGACGCGCCCCGCCGCCCCAGGACTCCCGGCGGGCGGGGCCCCGGCCGGCCCCCTTCGCCTGTCCCGCGCCCGGGCCGCCGGGGGGAACCGCAGCGCCGCCCCACGGTCCTCGACGCGGCCCGAAAGGAGACCCTGGGTCTCAAGAGCCGCCCAGCTTCGTCTCCATTTCACAGATGAAAGTTGTTTTGTTTTTTTTTTTCCCCAGAATATGAGTTGTTCAAGATTGACTAATAAATTATACAGTTAAGTCTCCTACTTCCATTGCAGAAGCTTTTCCTGCCAGGTTGTTCTTTATATAAGGATTTCGTCCCACAGAGATCTTCAGAAACCTACTGGCTACACCAGGTTCAGTGAGATGAGAATCAAGAGAATTAGGCTTAGGGATACCCATCATGCTTAAACCAAAGTAAAGCCACTTTTATCCGTTTTTAACATTGCCTCAAATAAGATTTTGTCCAAAAGAGATGCTACTGCTACCAATCAATAAATAAGTAAATGGAAATCACTTCCTTTTTATGACAAAATATAATTCACTGAGCCTAGCAGAAACTTCAAATTTTAAAATGAATTATTATCAATATTTTACACATACACACACACACACACCCATTGTGACTGTTAGGGCACTTAGAATTTCAAATCACAAAATGACATTTCCTAACACCTTTCTTTGTCTCTCCTTTACTTAATTTTGTCATGGATAATTTTACAAAGATTATTGTACCATATGATCTTGGTGATTACAATGTATATAATAATAAAATAACTAAATTTACTATAATATTTATGGGTATAAACATACTGTGAGAAAACAAATAATTTTGAAATTCACAGACTCTTAAGGATATAAATATTGACCTGGAATATAAAATATCTAAAATCGTTTCACTTTTGGGGGGTACATTTAAGGCCAGTGTCACAAAGATAATTATGTACACAGTGAATTTATAGGCTGTCTGGTCATCATTTATTTTATGATGAATGATAATCGTACCTTAAAATATATTATGACACTCAAAATATTCCAAATTTTATTTTCAGTAAGATTGATTTCCACTTTATCAATAGACAATACTTTCAAATGTTTAAATTTATGTATCATTAATTTATATCTCACTGTTTTTATATATTACTCAGTATTTTAATATCATCGTCCAAAATAAAATCACCCAAAATGGAACAAAACAGCAAAACAGAGAGAGCTAGGTCAACTCAGTGATCAATGATGATATTTAAACACATTTGACAACCAGATGCCCATATGAACAATTTTTATTTTCTTCACAATATAGAAATCTTTAGTGTGACAACTGAAGTACTTCATGCATGAGAAAGAAATTTCATCCTCAATATTTAAAAAATACAATTCATTTATCTTTATATATTTTGAAAAGCTTCTTGTGAGAAAACAGGGTATTATAAAAAGAGATATTGACAATAAAGTACAAAAACTTCAATTTTAGCAAACTTCAAGACTTCATGTTTCTTATAGATAATCTTGAAGGTTCAACTTGAAAGAGGTATCCACATCCAGTAACTGACCACCAAGATTATATTACAAGTATAGCTGCTGCTGCTGTTTAGTCACTAAGTTGTGTCCAACCCTTAGCTACCCCATGGACTGTAGCCCACCAGGTTCCTCTGTCCATGGGATTTCCCAGGCAAGAATACTGGAGTGGGTAGTTATTTCCTTCTCTAACAAGTATAGCTAGTAGTCATCCAATATATGAACAGTGTTAAAAGTATATTCTACAAACAAAGGGAGTCAATGTGAGTTTGGAAAATAGTTTATAAGAGATTATGTGCTGGGCAAGGAAGACAAAGATAAGGAGATGGAGAGAGAGAGATCTCAGCAATTTTTCCTTAAGATCTAGAGAAATCTAGAATTCATGCTAAATGATGCCCATTGCCTATGATTGCTGCCTTCTCTTCTGTATCTCTATTCTTAAATACTGCAATAACTTCCTAACTTTTCCTAGGACCTACTCTTAATTCTCTTCAATTAATTCTCAACATCAGAGGCAGAGTGATTTTTTAAAACTGAAAACATAGTTGTGACATTTATTTCCTTAAAACCTTTCAAAGACTCACCACTGCTCTTTACAGCAATGGCCAAAATCCTTAGCTTGGTCTTTTGTGTAATGTGGACTTTTCCAGACTCATCTGCTTATATGCTGATACATACATTACTCACTTTATGTTGTCAGGCCAAATTTTCTCCATTTTTTCAAGCTGGCCATGTGATTCCTTCTATCCATCTCAACTCCTACTGATCTTCATATATGAACTCAATTCTTGAATTCTTCTGGAAGGCCTTCCATAATGCCTACAGACCAGATCTGATTTCTGATCTATACTGTCAACTTTCTTTTTAAAAAACAAAAATCATAATATGTACTTTAGTATTACAAAGTTTGTATGCCTGATTAATATCAGACTCTACTAGTAAACCAAAGGCTCTGTAAAGGCAGACTTTATATATATCTTTTTTGTTCCCTTTCTGATTTCTATATCAAGCACTGCACATTTCAATAAATGTTTAAGTGATTGTGTGAATGATTAAACAAATTAAATAACTTATATTTATTAGGTATCTGTTGAGTCCAATTCAATCCTGATTCATATAGAAATGTTAGGTTAATCTAATTATGAACTTATTAATACATTCTGTTCCCAAGAATGAAGTTCATAGTAGAGGCTCTCAAAAAAGAAAAATCACAACAGGGAGAGGAAAAATCCAAAGCCACACCATGTATGATTCCATGGTAGATCATACATGTGTGTGTGTGTTTGTTGCTCAGTCATGTCCAACTCTTTGGGACTCCATGAACTATAGCATGCGAGGCTCCTCTGTCCTCAGAACTTTCAAGGCAAGAATACTGGAGTAGGTTACCATTCCCTTCTCCAGGGAATCTTCTCAACCCCAGATCGATACCAGGTCTCTTGCATTGCAGTCAGATTCTTTACCGTCTCAGGACCCAGGGAAACCCAGATCATGCATGGTCTATGTACAATATATGGTACCCCACTGGAATGGAGGAGCCATACACAAAGCTCCTGGACAACACAGCCCTGATTCTATGAGCTAGCAAAATACTACTAATCTTTTTATGCTACTTCTTACTTTCTCCAGGTCCTATTTAAAAGAAAAAGTAAAAGCAGAGCTGGAGGAAATTAGAGAAGACTTAGCTAAAGAGGAAGGGTTAAATTTGACAGCATATTTCAATCCAGATGAATGTAGCTCAGCTAGAAAAGGTGGAGTATTTTTCTAACTTGCCTGCAGGTCCTTGAGGAATCATCTGCTTATAGTTTAAACATAAATTCAATCTGCGTGGTTATAATTACATTTTGTCAGCTGGATTTATAGTTAAGACACTCAGGCTGCAACTAAATTAGGGGGTTGTCGAGTGGCCAAAGAAATAAAATTTTATTCTAAATTGGTATTTTCTTTGGGAGCCCCAGTCCACAAATGGAGTTTTAGAGACTTCTACAAGGCTAAGAGACTTCCCAGGTGACTCTAGTGGTAAGCAACTTGCCTGCCTATGCAGGAGACACAACAGACGCGGGTTCAATCCCCGGGTCAGGGAGAGTCCCCAGAGGAGGACACTGCAACACCCAGCATTCCTGCGGACAGAGGAGACTGATGGGCTACAATCCAGAGGGTCGCAAACAGTCGGACATGACTAAGCAACTGATCACACACACATCAGGCCAACAGTGATACCTGTTACTATGTATACCAATAAAAGGGTAGTAGCTTTAGGTTTAGAAAAGATTCACGTGGGTCAAGGTATTTGATTTTTATGCATAGTTCACAGTGTACATATTAGTAAGACATTACATGGATAACCTAATATTTTAAAATGAAAACAAGTTCTGTATGAATATGTTTATCATCATCACCATCACCATTATCATCTTTATTATCATTATAATAAAAATATTTCCCAGAATGTACTACAATTTACTACCATTTAGCAGTTTGTACAGGGGGCGGGTGGGATGCAATTGTGTTGATAAAAGACCGAAAACACGACAAACCTGATTGAAATATTTGGGAGCCCATTTCAGTTTTCCTAGCCCCTGCCAGAAACAGGTGCAGGCAGCTCACCATATAGAACCACATGCCAAAGATAACAGTCCCAAGAAGATCAATGTAGGACTTGAGGCATCCCCAGTTTAAATCTTGCCTTCCTATCTTTTCCCTCCCACATCTGGAAAAAATTTTTTAAAAACCCTGAATTCCAAAACAATTCTCAGGGCTGTTAGTTATAGTTTTTGAAATGGTAGCTTTCTGAGAAAAAAGAAAAAGATACAAAGATTTTATTATAACTTTAAAAACAATAGCTAAAACTCACAAATGGTTTTATTCATCTTTATTTTTTCCCCATATGGAAAGGAAGAAAGTAATTAACTATGTAGTAAGTCTTAGGGAGGCTTTAAGGTAATAATGATGCATTTGAATTGGGTCTCCTAAAATAGCTCTACAATGTAATATTGCATTTTGTCCTTCTAAGTGTCCAATATGCTAGATTATGCTCTGTCTCTATCCTGTAAATAAGAAAATTCACCTGTGCTGACTCACTAAGTGGAGTAGTTGCAATTCAAAAACAAGTGTTCACATTCTTAGACACTATTTCAAGAATAATCTCTCCTATTACAAATTTGTAATCTCCTAATACAAATTAAATGTTATGCTAGTAACAAGGACAGGCCTCTAGGATAAATAAATAGAATAAAGAGAAATGATTGCAACCACAAGAATGAGTTAAGAGAAGGACAGATTTGGACCCCAAACCAGTGAGGCTAAGACCACTTAGGACTAGACTATGAAGGCTCTAGAGGCTTCCCGGGCGGCACTAGTGGTAAAGAATTCGCCTGCCAATGCAGAAGATATAAGAGATGCAGGTTTGATTCCTGGATTAGGAAGATCCCCTGGAGGAGGCACAGCAACCCACTCCAGTATTCTAGCCTGGAGAATCCCATGGACAGAGGAGCCTGGCGGGCCAAAATCCATGTGGTCACAGAGTCAGACAGTGAAGCTACCTACCACACATGCACACTCACACACATGAAGGCTACACTCACAGGAATCCCAGTGTACAAAGCCTCCATCTCTGGTTAAGCTTACTGCAAGTAGAGAAGCCACATGTAAATTTGGAGGATAGGAAATAAAGAGCAAAGAGTGGAAGAAGAAGGCTGTTGGAGAAGTTTGGGAGAGCTTGTGTTTGGGGTGTTCTAGAGCATGAGTATTAATTGAGAGGCAATACTTGGACTTGAGAAAAAAAGACAGTGTATGGAAGTTGCCTGCTGAGAAGTTCATGGGGACCACAGGATTTAAACTCCTCCTTAGGCTTGTATTAGCATTTTTTTCACTGTTGTATTAATTCATGAGTGAAAACTGCATTGTAGGGAGACAATGAGGCAAAGATAGTTTATGCATCTCAAGAGATTGAAATGAATAATATCTGCAGTTACCAGTCCTTACAACAGTGTTTAGGATCATCTGTAAACTCATCAGCTGGTATTTTTAATGCCTCAATTAAAATTTCTCATGTCTCTTTACTATCAAATTAGTTTTACTTGATATGTGGAATTTATTTATTGAGCTTTTATAAAATCCTATCACTCTGATAAGTATTTTTACAGAAATCATTCTTGCCTTCATTTATTCATAAAAATATTTTGATTATCACCAGCACTGTAGGCATTGTAAATGATCCTAAAGATGTAGAAAAGAGTAGCCAGGTGTTTTATCCTTTGATGTTTTTGCTCCTGCTGATCTTTCTATACAGTAACAGTAAAGTCGCTCAGTCGTGTCTGACTCTTTGCGACCCCATGGACTGTAGCCTACCAGGCTCTTCCCTTCATGGGATTCTCCAGGCAAGAGTACTGGAGTGGGTTTGCCATTTCCTTCTCCAGGGGATCTTCCCGACCCAGGAATCGAACCCAGGGTCTCGCACGTTCCAGGCAGACGCTTTAACCTCTGAGCCACCAGGGAAGCCCCGATCTTTCTATTAGGACCATTTATCTTAGGTAAGCAAACATCTACTTGTCAATTAAAACTCAGCTCAAAAATCACTGTGTTATTATGTGACTGGATCTTTCTAATAATTATATCTACCCAAAAGCAATATCCTTGTCTGATTTATTTTCTATTTCCAACACTAAGAAAACTATCTGAGGTGCTTCCCTTGTGGTCCAGGGGTTAAGTCTCCAGACTCCCATGGCAGGGGGCCCCTGGGTTACACCACTGATCAGGGAACTAAGATCTTGCATGTTGAACAGTGTGGGCAAAAAATAAGTAAATAAATAAAAGACACCAATTTCTTTTGAAAAACAGAGAACTATCTGAAACCAAGTTATAAGGAAATGTTAATTGAATTACATATAAAATGAATGTATAAATGAATAAGAGAGGCATGTGTTGTTTAGGTGAGTTGGTCCTGGCATGGAGAAGAATGAGTTCATCATACTGCAGTGTGAGCACAGGTCAGCAGGAAAGAACACAGAAATAAGTACGATCAATATAATACAATGGAAGGACACGTACCTCAAATGGAGTGGTAAGAGAAAACTTCTCAGAGGATGTCATTTTGGCTGTGAGATGTGAGAGAAAAGCACTGGTTAACTGGGGAAGTAAGGGTGAAAGAGTAACCAAGCAGATAAACAGCTTTGAGAGGTTTTCCTTGCTAATATATTGGGTACTCCAGGACATCTATGACTGAAGTCTGCTTTTTTAATGTTGTTACTCTGCCCTACCTCCAAATCAATCATCCTAAGTTAGATGAAGAATAGCTACATTTATTGAGAGCCCCAACAATATCCCAGATAAAACATATGTATATGAAGATTTATGGATACATAACTGAAAGATGACAGATGATTAGGTAAATATATATATGCAAATAATAGATCAGATGGATAGATAAATACATACATTCTAGATGCATAGAAAGACTATTTTAATTCATATGCCAGTTCACATATAGTAGTCAGAGGCTCAGAAAGGATAATGTCTTTGACCTGACTCCTACAGTTATGAAGGGTTATGATTTTGTATTAATTACAAGAAATCTTGGAAACAGATATACTTACATATTTAAAATGTATTTTAAAATCCAAATTGAATTCATACTCTGAAAAACACATTTTATTAACTGCCAAACCTGACAGCTTATAAAATAAATAACTTTATTTCAACCTCACCAGCCTTTTATCTGCAGCATTAAAAAGTGTGAGGTAGTCTTAAAATATTTCTTAGATATTACAACTAACTTTCAAGTTATTTGTTATTGAGATCCAGAGTAAATATTTGCTAACATCCTACTATATGGTTATCTGAACTGACTTTAAATGTCATGTAAATGCCACACAACTTCTTTAGCCTGTTAGATGTTGTGGACTCAAATAAAAGCAAGAACATATCAAGAGGATATTCTTTTTGGCCTATATGAAGAATTATTATAATAAAAAATAAGCTTAATTGGTCGATGCAAAATCTACAGACTTGTATGCATCTCTTTAGTGCTTTGGAAAACGAAAACAATAAGTTGCTCAGTCGTGTTTGACTCTGTGCGACACCATGGACTGTATACAGTCCATGGAATTCTCCAGGCCAGAATACTAGAGTGGGTAGCTTTTCCCTTCTCCAGGGGATCTTCCCAACCCAGGGATCAAACCCAGGTTTCCCGCATTGCAGGCAGATTCTTTACCAGTTGAGTCACAAGGGAAGCCCAAGAATACTGGAGTGGGTAGCCTATCCCTTCTCCAGCAGATCTTCCTGACCCAGGAATTGAACTGAGGTTTCCTGCATTGCAGGCGGATTCTTTACCAACTGAGCTATCAGGAAAGCCCTGAAAAGAATAAATTAACTCCCAATAAGATTGATATTAATGATGAGGAACAATAAGAAATGGCATTTAATAAGAACACCAAGTCTCTAAGATGAAAAGCAATATGAAAACAACAAATTCAGTTTTGATTAGGCTACAATTTCTGGTTTTTAGATTAAGAGTTTAAAGAAAATGATCTATAATAAGAGTTTTCAGAAATATGCAAATAAAACAACGGCACTAGATTAAAAAAAAAAAGTCTCAGAGACGATTCAGCTATGCATTTAGAAGGGATAATTCTGCAGGATGAGTAGAAGTCAAGAAAAATGTTCAAGTAGACATACTATCGGAGAAGGCAATGGCACCCCACTCCAGTACTCTTGCCTGGAAAATCTCATGGACAGAGGAGCCCGGTGGGCTGAAGTCCATGGGGTCGCTGGGAGTCAGACATGACTGAGCAACTTCTCTTTCACTTTTCACTTTCATGCATTGGAGAAGGAAATGGCAACTCACTCCAGTGCTCTTGCCTGGAGAATCCCAGGGGCAGGGGAGCCTGGTGGGCTTCCGTCTATGGGATCGCACAGCGTCAGACACAACTGAAGCGACTTAGTAGCAGCAGCAGCAGACATACTATAGTAGAACAAACTGATGGGCTATTGACCTTATCAGAGAATACTGAACTTATCAAATAGCATAAATTAGGAATTAAGAAAACAGATTTACTGCTGTGGCCATTGCACTTCACCAGAAAATAGATTTTCTCATATTTAGGTATATTGTCATGAGGCAACTCAATTTCTCTTGGGAAAACAGTTGAAGAAAATACAAAGGACAAATTTTCTTTTTCTGTATACTGGATAAGTCAATGGAAAATGATCAAGTTTCCAAGCAATAATGAGATCATGACTTGGCTATAATTCATAATTATGTAAAGTTATAACTGGGATTTAAGCCCACTGGTGGGAATTAAAGAAGAATTATAATCCATAGTCTACTCTATGATATTTATAATCTATTTTATTCTTTTTTTGCTTTTAGTTAACTTTATTCATAAGGGCCCAAATGCAAAATAGCTCAGATGTCTATCACCAGGAGAATGGCAATCAACTGTGATAGATATGTATATTAGAATATTATTAAAATCATTTAGCCACCAGGCTGAGCTGAAATAAAATGTGGGTTTATTTACTCTACTTCTTATCTCTCCACAGTCCCACAGATGATCTTTCCAAATCTCATCTAAACCTCTAAATACTTTTTAGTAAAGACAACCCTATGACCAACACAAGGGAGCTCCAAGACTCTCTCTTTTAAAACTCCTCTTTGCCTTCTCTCAAGGGCAAGTCTACACCATTTTGTGCACTATAACCTCTAAGAACCTGCCACCTTCTATTAATGTCTGTTTCATGACATTTGGATCCAACCATTGCCAGAGCTGATGGCAGAATCAGCTCTGCTCCCAGCAGTAGAGCATCTGAGTATCCAAGGTCTCTGGTATTCCTGGGTCCTGGCTTCACCTAAAAACCCTTTTCCTTTTCTTCTTCTTCTTCTTTTTTTTTTTTTTTGTGTGTGTGTGTGCTTTATAAATGGTATTTTTTAAAAATTTCACACACAGTGCTAGTTATTAGCAGTATGTGAAAATACAATCTACTTTTGTTATAATAATCTTGAATCCTATAATCTTGCTATATATTCTTATTAGTTCCAGGACTTTTATTGTTGTTCTTAATGACTGGGATTTTCTACATAGACAATCATATTATCTGTGAAAAAACACAGCTTTCTTTCATTCTTCTCAATATGTATACCTTTTATTTCCTTCTACTGTCTGATTGCCCTAGCTGGGCCTTCCTTTGTGATATTAAATGGGAGTGGTGAGAAGAGACATCCTTACCTTGATCCCAGTTTTAAGGGAAGAGCATCTAGTTGCTCACTACTGACAGTGCTGTTACATTGGTTCATCCAACTGGACCCATACTCGGAGGGCAAGGAGAGACCAACGGAAGAGGTGGCCACTACAGATTGGTAGGTGGCAGCTTTAAAAATAAGAGAACTTACTTTCCAGGCTTGTCTTGGGTGACTATAAGCTGAGTAAATCTCTGTGCCTGCCCCTCAGAATCTTCAGTTTATATAGAGGCCTTAACAGGGTTCAGTCTCTCATGCCATCCCAACTGTCTCAAAAACACATCGCTCTCTTGAGACTGTGTCCTTAAAAGTGGTTCCCATGGTGGGCAGAGTATACTTTCCCTGCACGGGGGAGAGGGTGAGGAAACTCAAGTTGCCAGGGTCCAGCTCTCGATCAACCAATGGTCACATCCTCTCAATGACCTCTTCTAATAGTGAACTATTGTTTGTTTGTTTGTTTTAATGTACGTGAGTGAATGTGAGTGAAGTCACTCAGTCGTGTCCAACTCTTGGCGACCCCATGGACTGTAGCTTACCAGGCTCCTTGGGCCATGGAATTCTCCAGGCAAGAATACTGAAGTGGGTTGCCATTTCCTTCTCCAGGGGATCTTCCCCACCCAGGGATCAAACCCGGGTCTCCTGCATTGTAGGCAGACACTTTACCATCTGAGCTACCAGGGAAGCCCTGCTGCTGCTGCTGCTGCTGCTGCTAAGTCGCTTCACTCGTGTCTGACTCTGTGCGACCCCATAGACGGCAGCCCACCAGGCTCCCCTGTCCCTGGGATTCTCCAGGCAAGAACACTAGAGTGGGTTGCCATTTCCTTCTCCAATGCATGAAAGTGAAAAGTGAAAGTAAAGTCGCCCAGTCCTGTCTGACTCTTAGTGATCCCATAGACTGCAGCCTACCAGGCTCCTCTGTCCATGGAATTTTCCAGGAGAGAGTACTGGAGTGGGCTGCCATTGTCTTCTCCAGCCCTGTTTCCTATAAAATTGAGGAAATGTCTATTGCTAACTTGCTGAGAGTTTTTATTATGACTAGCAATTAGATTATGCCAAATGCTCTTTCTGAATTTTTTGTGTGATCATTTGATTTTTTGTTGTTGTTGTTGATGTGATGGATTACATTAATTGGTTTCTAAATATTGAACTATTCTTGCATACCTAGAACAAATCCCAGGTGGTCTTAGTACATAATTCTTTTTATACGTTGTTGAATTCAATTTGCTTTTATTTGTTGAGGTTTTTAATCTATTTCATGAGTGACATCAGTCTATAACCTTCATTTCTTATATTGTCTTTACTTCTAATATTAGTGCAATGCTGGCTTCATAGAATAAGTTGGGAAGAGTTCCTAATTCTGTTTTCTGGAAGAGGTTATGGAAAATTGGCATCATTTCTTCTTCAACCTTTTTAGAGCCATCTACATAGTAAACACTCTTATAAGTATCTTCCCAGAATGAAATTTCCCGAAGTGCATAGTGTTCTTAACTCTGATGACACGGGAAGAGGATTCACTGTCTCTAACATCCTGAAGCCAAGTGCCCAATTGTTTTGCCCCGAGGCTGTTGGTTTCAGCAGCTGCAGCTGCTGGGAAGATAAGCTGAAGGAAAGCAGCACTCCAACTGGGACCCATTGGGCATTGGGCGAGTCTGTGTTTTTAAGTCCTTGTGTCTGATATTTCCAACCTTGAAAGAAAATGATATCTGCTTGTTTCTTTCTTCCAAAACATGAGGACATTTGTCTTTTAGTGGTATCTAAACTAGACCTCTGTTATATCTACAGAGAAGGAGAATCAGGGAAATACAGTTCCCAGTCTTACACAAGTTGAAGGGATGGTAATGAACAGGGAGGCCTGGCGTGCTCCGATTCATGGGGTCGCAAAGAGTCGGACATGACTGAGCGACTGAACTGAACTGAACCCATCCCATGAAGTGAAACAACTTTCTAAGCTTTCCTGTCTTAACATTCCTTTTCTCTATCCTAGCGCAGGCGGGGGCCGTGGCGGGCCGGCACACTAAGCGCAGCCTAAAGCTACCCCACATCCGAGGTCAGGGACAGCGGCCTAGAGTGCCAGGCTGCGACGGCGCAGGAAGGGCCGAGCAGAGTTACCCAGCGTCTGAGGTCAGGGGCGACTGCCTAGAGGAGCCACCCCTCGTCCGAGGCCAGGGGCAGCGCCCGAGGCCAGGGCGGCAACCAGGAGGAGCGACCCCACACCCAAGGCCAGGGGCGGCGGCCGTGAGGAACAACCCCATGGAGTGGTGGCTGCCTAGCACAGGAGGGCCTAGAGAAGTCATCCCACGCTGAAGGTCAGGAAGGGCGGCAGGAGGAGATACCCCTCATCCAAGGTAAAGAGCAGCAGCTGGGCTTTGCTGGAGCAGCTGTGAAGAGATACCCCACGCCCAAGGTAAGAGAAACCCAAGTAAGATGGTAGCTGTTGCAAGAGGGCATCAGAGGGCAGACACACTGAAACCATA
>SJYT01022713.1:238523-371086 GCA_006410635.1 Cephalophus harveyi
TTTTTTTCTTGAATCATATGAATGACAAGAACTCTAGGACAAATTAGGTTTTAAACTCCGGAGAATTCCAACATTTGTACTAACTTTTTTCTGTTTAGTCTGCTTAAGGCCTTTGGCCATTTGGCAGAGGAGATCTAGTGGATGAGAAGTGCCCAAATTTTACCCCTTCTCTAATATTTCACGAGAGGTAGCCAAAATATCAAACCTCCACCTCAAGTTCAAAGAGACACACGGGCCACTTTTTGTAGAGATAAATGTTTAAAAGGATGCATGTCAGAGCACCCAGTGGGAAGGTCCTTCCCCTGTCTTTTCCTTGCAGCAAGCAGTCAGAGTGATAAGGGCCAGAGAGTGAGTCTCTAACAGAAGAGGCCAGATGTTTTCGCTTTGAGCTCTCACACAGACACCCTACCCCAACTCACTCCCCCACCCCCCAGGCCACAAGGCAGTTGCCCTGGCCTTATAAGATATCACAAGGCTGGCAACTTCCTGCCTTTCCCAAACCTCTGATTTCTGACGCATGCGTGGCCGTGCTTCCTTTCACTGGCATGAAAAGTTCACTCTGTCTGAACCTGGCTGTAAGAAACCGACAAGCAAGACTTCAGCCGTTTTTATTCCAAGCCAGTCATGCTCATCAAGCTTAGGATGACAGAGAGAGCTTCCATTATTAGACCTCTCAAAGGAATCCGAGGTCACAGACTTACAAATAATAGCTATTAATATGGTGTGTGTTTTTTGCTTTTTTGCTTTCCACCTCTTTTCTTCAGAGATTGCTTTGGATAGGATTCCGATATTTTGTGGTCTTTTCACAAAAATTTTCACCAGTAGTTATTTCAGGAGCCCACATAAGGTCAAATCTTACGGTAGTCTAAAGTATCATTATCTTCCCCAAAGTCTTGTTTCTTCACATAAACTATGTAAAGAACTTGCCGAAGTAGTGCACTGGGCTCAAAATCTGGTCATCTCCTCACAGCTCTTAGCAGAAGTTTTTCCCACTTTAGAAATTAGAAACCTGAACCTGCAAGAGAAAATCAAGTCCCTCTTTTCCCATAGGCGTGAAGTAGTTAAACTAGGATTCAAGTTCAGGTCTCTCGTTCTCTAGTTGCTATGAGCTTTTACATTTTTAATAATGCCTTCTATAGTTGGAGTGATGTCTCAGGAACCTCAAATTCCTCTACCCAGAATGGAGTTGTATAAGGATGCTCTTCTTCACAAAGTGGAGATCTTAATATAACTATGGAGTTTAATTTAGTCATAGTTCTCAGAACTTATTTTTGTATAAGATGTATAATTTAAACAAAGCCATCCTGTAAATTGAAACGTGTTTTTTGTTTTTGTTTTAAATCAGGTGTTTCTATCCTCATATTTTTCCTCTTTGAGGATAGTAAAGATGGAAAAGTTGAATAAATAGGGATTTTAGGAAATATTCTTTCTTTCAAACCTTGTTTTTAATCTCTTCTCCATGTTTTGCTTTTATAAACTTTTTGGCATTTTGGAGGCATTTTCCAACTTTATTTGGAATCTGCACAAGGGCTCTAAACCTCAAAGGCATATAAGGATGAAAGGTTGAGTGCTTTGATTTGAATTATAATTTTTGGTGACGCAGCACCTTTCATCTGAGAATTCAAAGCCATCCTCAAGAAAATGCATTCATTATTCCAACACCCCTTTGAGGCAGCTAGAACCTACTTAGAGCTGAAGAAACAGAAACATAAATGGGGAGAGAGAAAAACTGAAGATATATTTTAAAAACAGAGACTCAGTCCCAGTGGATACCCCCAACTTCTCATTCTGCTCTTCTGCAACTGGAACTCACTCTGCCTAGAATGAGAAGATTATGGAGGAAGGTGTTATTTCTCTAGGAGCTCATATTTAAAGCCTTAGTTTCTGCACACACCAAACTCTATTGCTGAGTGGTGCTAGAAGGAATTTGAGGAGAGAGGGTGGGAGAAAAAGAGGCAGACTTTGTAGAAAAATGGCACAATGGCTGGTCAGAAAACAGGAAATACATTAGCAAGAAGGAATACCTTTGCAGTGAACCCAACCCCTCATATGCAATATTTAAGGGAAATCTGTTGATTCTAGGCTCCTTAAGCTCTGGGATCCCTTTCTTTCCTCTCAACTCTCATTGAGCCGCTTGACTGTTTCCCCTGGGATCTCTCAGCAGTTTCCTAGCTACTTGCTCTGCTTTAGCCTTTGTTCTCTCCAACTGAACTCTCACCTACAGTCAAAGAGATTTTTCTTAAATGTCTTTTAACTTAAAATCATCAATTTTTTAAAATAAAATTTATTTTGCCAAATTTTTTTTTGAAAGTGCATTGCAGATACCATGGCATTTCACTTCTAAATAACTCGACATATATCTTCTAGGAGTAAGGACATTTTCCTGTATACCCACAATAAGTTTTCACACCTATGATAATTAACAATAATTCCATATTAGTTAGTACCCATTCCATACTCCAGTGTCCTCAATTGCTCACATTGTGTCTGGCTTCCCCAGCTTTACTGAAGTATAATTGATATACAGAAAGCTGCACATAATTAATGTGTATAATTTGGTGAGTTTGGACACATGTTCACAGTCCCACTTATCATCACCACAGTCAGTTCTCATCCTCTGTACAGAGCCAGTAGGTGGCAAGCACTGTTGCTTGGGACAGAGCCACCATAGTTAATGTGACCTTAGCACACATTTCTGTCCACATCAGTTGACATACTTCCCCCATACTTGCTGTGCTGTGCTTAGTCACTCTGTCATGTCTGACATCTAGCCCACCAGGCTCCTCTGGCCATGGGGATTCTCCAAGCAAGAACACTGCAGTGGGTTGCCATGCCCTCCTCTAGGGGATCTTCCTGACCCAGGGATGGAACCGAAGTCTACTGCATTGCAGGCGAATTCTTTACCATCTGAACTACCAGAGAAGCCCTCCCCACACTTACACCAGTGTTATTACTATTGCTTGTTACAGACACTACTTCAGATACAAAAGCAAGACCTTTATATATGCTGTCTACAAGAGACCCACTTCATACCTAGGACACAGAAAGACTGAAAGGGAGGGGCTAGAAAAAGATATTCCATGGAAATGGAAATCAGAAGAAAGCCGGAGTAGTCATATCAGATAAAATGGACTTTAAAATAGACCATTACAAGATATATGGAAATGCTTACACACAGCAAATGCTAGCAACTGTTAAAGGGGAAATCAACAGTAACTCAGTAATAATGGGGGACTTTGACACCCCACACATGCCAATGGACAGATCTATATGCTTGTGTAGCAGACACTGTTCCCAATTGTATTGGTGTTCCTGCACATAGCTTTTGTTTCCTACTGAAAGTACTTGCAGATCTCTGCTGGGTGTCTTTCTTGGTCAGAACTACATGCTTAGAATGTATTTAAAGTCACCATGGTAAGAAGATGCCCCCTGCAGAAGTAACTCTAGGTAAACATGAATGGGGGGTTGCTGTGTGAATCCTCCAGCCTCCTCTCCCTTTAGTGGGGAAGTCCTGAAGAACATTCCATGCTGTCTCCCAGAGGCTGCCTGAGGGATTGAGCCCCGGTTGCCCAAAACAGTAACCTGCTCACGAACACATTTTGTTTTGACTTACACCCCTTCTCTGTTTCACTCCCCACTTCCCCAGTAGAACTTTCTCCTTCCCACCTAATAACCACTTTCACCAAAATCCTTGCTTGAGGACCTGCTTCTGGAAGAACACTCCCAAAGACAGCTTATTATCTTTAGCCCACAAAGCCCTCATTATGGAATGATAAATATCAGTTACATGAATCTGACTTTTCAGGATCTTTCTAATGGAGTGAAGTAGAAAGACTGTCCACTCCAGTATTCTTGCCTGGAGAGTTCCATGGGCAGAGGAGGCTGGCTGGCTACAGTCCATGGGCTCACACATAGTTGGACACGACTGAGACACTGACCACTTTCACTTGCAGGAAGGTGTCATAACGCCACACAGCGGGGAATCTAAGTTTGTACTCCAAACAGGAAATCATTCTTCTGATCAAGATTTTAAAATACCTCTCATAATATAGTGCAAATGAGTATACTACCCAAAGCAATCTATAGATTCAATGCAATCCTTATCAAGCTACCAACAGTATTTTTCACAGAGCTAGAACAAATACTTTCACAATTTGTATGGAAATACAAAAAATCTCAAATAGCCGAAGCAATCTTTTCAAGAAAGAAGAATGGAACTAGAGGAATCAACCTGCCTGACCTCAGGCTCTACTACAAAGCCACAGTCATCAAGACAGTATGGTACTGGCACAAAGACAGAAATATAGATCAATGGAACAAAATAGAAAGCCCAGAGATAAATCCACACCTATGGACACCTTATCTTTGACAAAGGAGGAAATAATATGCAAGGGAGAAAAGACAATCTCTTTAATAAGTGGTGCTGGGAAAACTGGTCAACCACTTGTAAATGAATGAAGCTAGAAAACTTTCTAACACCATACACAAAAATAAACTCAAAATGGATTAAAGATCTAAATGTAAGACCAGAAACTGTAAAACTCCTAGAGAAAAACATAGGCAAAACACTTTCCGACATAAATCACAGAAGGATCCTCTATGACCCACCTCCCTCCTCCTTAAGGAGCCTAGAATATTGGAAATAAAAGCAAAAATAAACAAATGGGACCTAATTAAAATTAAAAGCTTCTGCACAACAAAGAAAACTATAAGCAAGGTGAAAAGACAGCCTACAGAATGGGAGAAAATAACAGCAAATTAAGCAACTGACAAAGAATTAATCTCAAAAGTATACAAGTAACTCCTGCAGCTCAATTCCAGAAAAATAAACGACCCAATCAAAAAATGGGCCAAAGAATTAACAGACATTTCTCCAAAGAAGACATACGGATGGCTAACAAACACATGAAAAGATGCTCAGCATCACTCATTATCAGAGAAATGCAAGTCTAAACCACAATGAGGTACCATTTCACAACAGTCAGAATGACTGCTATCCAAAAGTCTAAAAGCAATAAATGCTGGAGAGGGTGTGGAGAAAAGGGAACCCTCTTACACTGTTGGTGGGAATGCAAACTAGTACAGCCACTGTGGAGAACAGTATGGAGATTCCTTAAAAAACTGGAAATAGAACTGCCATATGACCCAGCAATCCCACTGCTGGGCATACACACCGAGGAAACCAGAATTGAAAGAGACACATGTACCCCAACGTTCATCGTAGCACTGTTTATAACAGCCAGGACATGGAAGCAACCTAGATGTCCATCAACAGATGAATGGATAAGAAAGCTGTGGTACATATACACAATGGAGTATTACTCAGCCATTAAAAAGAATACATTTGAATCAGTTCTAATGAGGTGGATGAAACTGGAGCCTATTATACAGGTGAAGTAAGCCAGAAAGAAAAACACCAATGCAGTATACTAACGCATATATATGGAATTTAGAAAGACGGCAATGATAACCCTGTATGCGAGACAGCAAAAGAGACACAGATGTATAGAACAGTCTTTTGGACTCTGTGGAAGAGGGCGAGGGTAAGATGATTTGGGAGAATGGCATTGAAACATGTATATTATAATATGTGAAACGAATCACCAGTCCAGGTTCAATGCATGATACAGGATGCTCAGAGCTGGTGAACTGGGATGACCCAGAGGGATGGTATGCGGAGGGAGGTGGGAGGGGGTTCAGGATGGGGAACATGTGTACACCCGTGGTAGATTCATGCTGATGTATGGCAAAACCAATACAATATTGTAAAGTAATTAGCCTCCAATTAAAATAAATAAATTTATATTAAAAAAAAGAACAAAATACCCCTTATATAGTCACAATGTGCAGTATGTCATCCAGAAAGGCATCCAGTGATCCAGGAGAATACAGACAGGGTGGAGTGACTGCTCAGAGACATGAGATGTGATGCACAGAATCAACCTGAAAGTATTTCTTGATAAGGAAAACAGGTAGCTGGCACTTTGCAGAGCAAATTGGAAGAACGCAAAATCAACAGACATCAATAAAGCATGTTCTTTGTACAAGATCTTCAGTTAAGATTAAGAGTAAGAATTCTGAGGCAAAGAAGCAACAACCTCAGTCCTGGAAAATTCAGGACAAGCTATTGAGTTGTATCTGATAAACACACAGGCACACAAAGACAGATTCAAGAACAGATATACCCCAGAGACTGACAAGGTACCTAGCATGTAATCAAAATGCAATAAATGTAAGAAATGTATGAAGTTTATATGGAGCCAGGATAGAGTCCCTCAAATAGGCTCTGGTGCTGCTGCTGCTGCTGCTGCTGCTGCTAAGTGGCTTCAGTCGTGTCCGACTCTGTGTGACCCCATAGACGGCAGCCCACCAGGCTCCCCCGTCCCTGGGATTCTCCAGGCAAAAGTACTGGAGTGGGTTGCCATTTCCTTCTCCAATGCATGAAAGTGAAAAGTCAAAGTGAAGTTGCTCAGTCGTGTCCGACTCTAGCGACCCCATGGACTGCAGCCTACCAGGCTCCTCCGTCCATGGGATTTTCCAGGCAAGAGTACTGGAGTGGGGTGCCATTGCCTTCTCCTAGGCTCTGCTAACTGATAGTAACTAATGGTGGTAGACTCCTCTGTCCATGGGATTTCTAGGCAAGAATACTGGAGTGGATTGCCACTTCCTTCTCCAGAGCATCTTCCCCACATGTTGCAGGTGGATTGTTTACCAACTGAGCCACCAGGGAAGGCCTAATAACTAACGTTTATCTGTCAAAATGCAAACTAAGTGGCACCTGCAACAAAATCAACAGGAAAAAAAAAAAAAAAAGATTGCTTGTAATGCTGATTACTGAACATCACCCAGAATTACTGAGTCTAAATTTCTCAGCAGCGGTCTTGACAAAGTAATGGCTTAATCATTACATCAAATGAATAGCTAATATTAGTGTGTGAATTAATTGTTGGGTACTGTACTAATCACTTTACCTGTATTATTTTTAAATTTATAAAACCTTGATGAAATAAGTGGTAATATTAATCGCATTTTACCAGTGAGGTGCCTAATGCAAGGAGAGGTTAAAGATCATTTCCAAGGCCATGCAGTTAATAATGAAAAAGCTGGGATTTGAACCCAAGATGCCAGATTCCATAATACTCTAAACCAAAATATGATGTTGATTCTCCTTTAACATTATTCATTACAATATCTAGTCCATTTTTGTCTCAGGGTGGCTGTGAGGAAGCTCAGGATACAGCTGCTAAAATGCAGACTTAAGGTATTTCCTGAGGCATGAATGACTATTAACTCTGTGGTGAGATGTATTCATCTTGGCATGAGAAACAAAAGTCAAGTAAGAGGGAAAGGGGCTGAGGATGAGACTGATAATGATCTGGAACCTACTCTCCTATTTATTTTTATGACCATAAAAGACACTGTTCTCTTGATCTCTGACACAGCCTTGAAAACCACGGGGCGGGTACCATGACCGGGTCTGAGATGTGAACACTGAGTCTCAGGAAAATCATGTGACCCCTCAAACTACACAGCTACTCTACAGGAGATCCAGAATTTAAATTCAGCTCTGACATCTGGCTATACTTGCCCACTGTGTGGTAAAAGGAGGACATGAGCAGGTCAGAGAACGGGAAAGAATGAGAGTGTTAAAAAATAGTAGGATGATTTGGGAGATTGTCATTGAAACATGTATACTATCATGTAAGAAACGAAGCGCCAGCCTATGTTCGATACAGGATACAGGATGCTTGGGGCTGGTGCACGGGGATGATCCAGAGAGATGATATGAGGTGGGAGGTGGGAGGGGGATCCAGGATTGGGAGCTCGTGTACACCCGTGGCAGATTCATGTCAATGTATGGCAAAACCAATATGGTATCGTAAAGTAAAATAAAGTAAAAATAAAATTTAAAAAAATAAATAAACAAAATAAAAAAATAAAAAAAATAGTAATTTGAACTCAGTTTGCATATCTCAGTTCAGTTCAGTTCAGTAGCTCAGTCATGTCTGACTTTTTGAGACTCCATGGACTGCAGCGTGCCAGGCTTCCCTGTCTATCACCAACTCCCGGAGCTTGCTCAAACTCATGCTATTGAGTTGGTGATGCCATCCAACCATCTCATCTTCTGCTGTCCCCTTCTCTTCCCACCTTCAATCTTTCCCAGCATCAGGGTCTTTTCCAATGAGTCAGTTCTTCACATCAGGTGGCTATCACCAGCAAAAAGGAAACTTGTCAATGGGTCCTTAGAGATGTGTCCAAAGTACAAGATAGATAAATGACATCTCTTGAATGATTTTGGTGGTTCTTTATAAAACTGTATTCTGTCTGTAGTTTTATTCACTTTATCAACATCCATTCTTTAGGATCTGATCACAATGTTTTCAAAGTTGAATATTTTAAACATGTAGACATTGTGCTTTGGCATACTCAAAGTATTAATTTTTAAGTTAAAGCTAAAACAAGGCTTGACATTCTCAATCAAATTCAGCTCTGACTAAATACAGTATTTAAAGATGGTAAATGAATTTTAACCTTTCACAGAAAGACAGGAAAACCAACATATTATGTTAAAACACCCCAGTGTTTTTTCCTCCGTGCATTTTTCAAATGTAATATCCTCCTCCTTCTTCTTATATCACCCATCCATACAGTCATTGTTTAAATCCTTCTGGTTCCCAAACTTACCATCTACAGTAAAAGTGAAAGTGTTAGTCACTCAATCCTGTCCAACTCTGTGTGACCCCATGGACTGTAACCCACCAGGCTCCTCTGTCCGTGGGTTCTCCAGGCAAGAATACTGGAGTGGGTAAGCCATTCCATTCCTTATTCTACGTCTGCTCCTCCTATTTCTTTAGCCAGGAGGACTCTCCCTCGTCCTCTGCTCTATCAGTCTCAACCTGTCCTTCTGCTATTTGCTCTAACATCACCTTCAAAAGATCATTCTATCCTCTCTTCTCTTCCTCTCACTGACAAGTTCCATGGAGAAGCTGAATCAGCTTCTAGACCAAATGATTGCATTCTCTGGGATCACGAGGCACTAGTTTGCCAGCCTCTGTTAGTACTTCCCTCACAGAAGTACAACTGTGAGTGAGCATGCTCCCTCAGTTCGTCGTGAGATCTGTGAGGGCAGGAGTGAAGCTTGTTCACTTCCCTTAGAGCCCCTGGGCAGCTGATAGGTGCCTGGTGTCAGGTCTCCGCTGTCGAACATGCCTTGAATAATGATCTGGTGTTTTCACCCTCCTCTTTAATGGAACCATTTGAGCCATGGTAATGAGGAGTTAGAAGTAGCTGTCAGTTCCCCTCTTCGATGACAAGGATCAGGCCAATACGTGCTTTCCTCAGAGAATATTGTCCAAATGTGACTAATAGGCAACAAATTGCTGTCTAGCAAACCTTGCCCCAGTTTCCATTATGAATTCTATAATGTGTTTGCAGGGGACTCTGCCAACCCTGAGAGATGTGGGCACACACAAACCGCTCAGACTCGCGGCTCACTGCTAATTCAGAGAGGAGCCCAAAGGCCTTCCTCCCATTCCCTGAATCTGGTGGGTCTGCCCGCGTTCCTGCCCCTCAGCTGGCTTGGTGCACCTCTTCCCTTCAGACGCCCCTGCCGGATGTCAGTGACCTCAAGAGGAAGTGAAAGGCCCGCTGAGCTCTCAGAATCATGCTTGTGGAAGGTGTAGGTGACAAGTAGGTGAGGACCATTAAAAACTGGGCACAGCATGTAAGTCTTGCAGGTGCGGGGCAAACTAAGCGGAAGCCCCTCATTTTCCTTTAGGGCAAGGGATCTTATCCTTTTACAGCACTGAGCCGCTGCCTCCCAACCGCATGTTTGTTTTCAGTAGCGTCACAGTCACACGTGTCGGTAATCGCCAGTAGAGTCGTTGAGGGAAGCTGACTGGAGCAAGACGATGGAGTATGTGAGGGCACCTGGCAAACAGCGTGGGTGTCCATCCCGATGGTACTCTTTTCAGTGGTCAGACACCATGTGGGCTAAACCAAGCGTGTTAATTGGCAAGTGCATTCGCTGGATCAGCATTTTGCAACCAGATACTGCAGGAGACACAGGTTTGATCCCCAGGCTGGGAAAATTCCCTAGAGAAGGGAAATGGCTACCCACTCGGGTATTCTTGCCTGGGAAATCCCATGGGGTTGCAAAGAATCGGATACGACTTAGTAGCTAAACAACAACTGTTCAGTCTACTTAAAGTATTCCATAAACCCTAAAATCAGAAAGAAAAACAATACATTGCAGGGGTATAAAGTCCTAAAAATAAGTTTAAAAGGGTTATATAAATAATCAGATGCATAGTAGGTCAAAGAAAACATATAAACAGGACAATAATATATAAGCATAAGTGCAAATCCTGTAGTTTCTACTACTAACTTTGCACTTAATAATGTTTTTAATAATTACCAGACAGATAAGGAAAATGTGTAAAATGCATTTAAGATTTGGAAAATTATTATAAAATGAGCTATTCCATTTAAAACCAATATAACCATCAACTTTCAGGCCTTGTTTCAACCTCTCTAAAATTCAATTATCTTTTCCTCATCTGAAATAATCATCATCCTGAGATTTGTGTTTGTCACGTCCTTGTTCTGTATTAATAAGCAATGTCTTATTTGACTTTTAATTTTTTTAAACTTCTCATAAATGACAGCATATTTTGTACATTACTTTACAACATTCTTTGTTTGCTTAACCTTATGCTCCTGATAATCATCCATGCTTTTAGTGTGCCTATATTCATCCTTTTTTTTAATTGCTTTATAGGCCACTATTTCTCCATCACCTTGCATCCCTGAGGAAAATACAGCTAAAAGCATCTTGTATCTGGCTCCTGGAGCATTTATGCAAGAGTTTCTCTGTGGTTGCTTAGGGGGTACTGGTGGGGTCACAGGTTCACAGGACACTTTGTGCAGCGCTGCACAAACTCTTGGTCTCACCTGTGACTTGGAAAACAGCTCTGATAAATCATCTCTTGAGAGTTGACCAGCTTTGTTTTGGCAACACCATATCTTAAACGTGCATCATGCATCTCTCATTTACTGCCTCTTGGTTTTCTGCAGAATCAGTGGGAGACACCTGCAGGACTACACTCAGTGTTCACTTTTTCTTCCTGCACTTGTACCCTTGTTTTAGGCCAACACACTCACCGGTAGGCATAACCCTTACACTGCCAGGGGAGAGTAAATTTCTTCCAGAAGTTCTTATATCAATTTTCACTCTCACTGCCAGGGCTTCAGATGTTCTGCCCTTGACAAAACATAATACTGTCAGAGTTTGTGCTTTTTAACTTCACCAGTCTGGAATCTGTGACATGGTATCTGAGTGACATTAATCATTCATTTCCTTGAACATCAGTGAGACTGGCCATCTTTTTTACACATTTGGTAATTATGCCTACGTTACGTAGGTACACATCCTATGTGAAAGACCTGTTGAAGGTATTGATCTGTTCATTCACTTGGTTGATTTTTTTCTAATGAAATTGAAGTCATTCTTTAGAAATTTTAGGTACATATATTTTCAGATTTATATTTTACAAAGCTATCCTCCCACAATTTGCAACTATGTTTTCTCTTTTGATTTTTTTGATGAGCAAGTATATTTGCTTTATTGTCATAGGGATTGCTAATATTTCCTTTGAATATAGTCTTGGTTTTGATTTAAGTCTTTTCTAGCCTGAGGTTAAAGAATAAAGTTTCTATATTGCTTTCTACAAACTGCATAATTTTGCTCTCACTTTAGTTAATCCACATAAAATTAATAACTTTACTTTATGAGAAGTAGGGTTCTGATTCTATTTTATATGGAAAATCAGCTTTCCCTGAACCATTTAGACAGGTATTCTTATTTCCACTAATGTTATATGCCAGATATTCCATAGTGAAGCTTATAGATCATCAGGGATCTCTACCTCCACTTTTATTTTTTCCTATGAATCTTCACCTCTATTTTATGTTCCTGACTTAATGTCTCAATTAATCTGAATTTATATGAATATTTATTATTTGGTAAGGCAATTCTTCATATTCTTCATCTTCTACAAAAATATCTTTATTTTTTACTCTGCATTTTTATAAAATTTTGTAGTCCTCTTGTCAGTTTCTAAAATTATTCTGCCATGAGTAGTGTGCAACATTTTTGAAATTATGACTTGATTTGAAAAATATTAATTATCATATTAAAAATTACCAATCCAGGAATATTATCATTTCTCTCTACATTAAGGTTTCCTTTTAGTTAATAATGTTTTCTACAATTTTCTTGATTGTCCAACTCTTTGCTACTGTATGGACTATAGCACTCCAGACTCCTCTATCCATGGGATTTTCCAGTCAAGAATACTGGAGTGGGGTGCCATTTCCTCCTCCAGGGGATCTTCCCAAACCAGGAATCAAACCCACATCTCTTGTGGCTCCTGCATTGGCAGGTGGATTCTTTACCACTGAGCCACCTGATTCTCTTATTAAATATGTCATGTTGATAACGTCTGCAATTTTGTCTCCTTTTAAAATGCTGTTATGTATTTCTTATTTTGTCTTTTAAAAGGAACAATTTTTGAATTAGACTACTTTCTCAAATTTTTTATTTATATTTTTTAAAATTTGATTTTTATCTTCATTATTTCATTGTATCTAATTATGTTGGGTTTGTTCTACCATGCTTTACATAAATTCCTTAGATCAGATGCATAGATCATTAATTTTAAACTTCCTTCTCTAATGTAAATACTAAACTTTATATTTTCTTAAAAATATTGCTTTAGCTGCAACTCAGATTTTTAATGTGATACGTTATAGCTGAATTCTCAGTATTTTTCAATTTATTTCATATTTGATTCTTTGATGAGTAGGTTATTCATGTATACGCTTTTAAACTTATTTCATGTGTTATGAATTTTTCCAAAATTACATAAGCTCAGAAAATGCATTCTATAAATTACTAGTTATTTCACATTTTTGAGGCTACCTCAATGGCTAATATGTGGTCAGTTTTTGCTCAAGAACTTCATGTACTTAAAAGGAATATGTATTATGCAATTGTTAGATGTTTTATATGTGGACATTAGATATAGGGTTTCCAGAAAGTACAGGATGCTACATTTAATCTGAATTTTAGTTACATGTATTTTTAAGTTTCAAAATATATGTTGTTTATCTGAGTTCAGATTTAAGGAGGCCTTCACTTTTTTTTTTTTTTTTTCCTTCTCTTGCTCAATCTGGCAACTCTACTTAGTTTAGCTGTAGTTTAGTCACTCAGTCGTGTTCAACTCTTGAGACCCCACGGACTGTAGCCCACCAGGCTCCTTTGTCCATGGGATTCTCCAGGCAAGAATACTGGAGTGGATTGCCATTTCCTTCTCCAGGGGATCTTCCAGACCCAGGAATTGAACCCAGGTCTCCTGCATTGTAGGCAAATTCTTTACCAACTGAGCTACGAGATCAATCCTATTAATTTTGTTGTTTAAATTTTCCATGTTATTATTTTTATCTGCTTGATCATTTAGTGAGAGAAGAATGTTAAAACTTCCCTGTGATTTTGGACTTGTCAAAGTCTTCTTGTATTTTTGTCATTTCATTTATACCATTGAAATGATATAACAAATTCATAAAACATATACAGTTCATTTATTAGTTTTTTAAAAATTATTTATTGATCCTCTTGGGATCTAGTAATGATTTTTGCCTTGCATTCTATTTTCCCTGGTGTCAGTATAGCTATTGCAGCTTTCTATTTGTTTGTATTTTATTCATTCATCCATTCAACACAAATTTATTGAGTGGCTAGTATGTGCAATGTATATATCCTGTCTCTTATACACATCTGTTTTATGTATCTGTGGATTATATTGTTTTAAGAAATCATACCATTATTTAGGAATGACAAATTTTTTTCATATTCATTGTATTTCTTTTTTATTTCCATATAAAAATTAATATGATATCCAATGCAGTAATAAATTCATGTGGGAATGATGTTCACCCATGCCTGTTTTAAACCTCATAGGGAATGTGTTCTATACTTTATCATTAAGTATAATGCTTGTGCAGTATTTTTTTTTCTTTTTAATTTATTTTTTTATTGAAGGATAATTGCTTTACAGAATTTTGTTGCTTTCTCTCAAACCTCAACATGAATCAGCCATAAGTATGAACCTCCCTCTGTACAGTATTTACTTTTTCAGGTAATTTTCATCAGATTAATGAAATGGCACTCTATTCCTAAACTAGCCACATTTTTATTTTGCCTTTTATATTGTTTTATTTTGTTTGCAATTAGTTGTTGTTGAATGTTATCAAATGCTTTTACTTTAACCTGTTAAGTTAATCATATGCTTTTTTTGTGTGTGTGTGTGTTAGTAGGTGAATTGGAGAAACTTCTGTCTTTAAATGAAAATATAAACTTCATCCTGGACAAAGCCAAACTCCACGTTCCCATTTCCCTTTCAGTTACATACAGCCAGGTATTTGGGTTTTAACTAACAAAATATAAGAAGAAATGATCCGCATCACGATCCAGCCTTGCCTTATAAATCCTCCCTTATCTCTCTTCCATTATCTTTCTCATTCCTACCTGGTGGGGATGAAAGTAACCATAGCACACTTGAAACAAGGGCTTCCCAGTTGGCACTAGTGGTAAAGAACCCACCTGCTAATGCAGGAGACAGAAGAGACAAGTGTTCGATCCCTAGATCAGGAAGATCCCCTGGAAGGGGGCAGGGCAACCCACTCCAGTACTCTTGCCTAGAGAACCCCATGGACAGAGGAGCCTGGTGGGCCACAGTCCATAGGGGTGCAGAGTCAGACGCAACTGAAGCGACTTAGCACTTACGCACACACATGACGGAAAGACAGCAAAGTCTGCCTCAGGTCAGGTACCTGAAAGTGATCTACATTTTTAATACTATGAGACTATTCACATGTTATTTTTTCTTTTTGAATCAGTTTTACTAAGTTGTGTTCTAAACAGTTGTTGATTTTGTATAATTCTTCCAAATTTGGCATACTTTTTCTGTGTGCTCAGTCGCTCAGTCATGTCCAACTCTTTGCTACTGTATGGACTATAGCACTCCAGACTCCTCTATCCATGGGATTTTCCAGTCAAGAATACTGGAGTGGGGTGCCATTTCCTCCTCCAGGGGATCTTCCCAAACCAGGAATCAAACCCACATCTCTTGTGGCTCCTGCATTGGCAGGTGGATTCTTTACCACTGAGCCACCTGATTCTCTTATTAAATATGTCATGTTGATAACGTCTGCAATTTTGTCTCCTTTTAAAATGCTGTTATGTATTTCTTATTTTGTCTTTTAAAAGGAACAATTTTTGAATTAGACTACTTTCTCAAATTTTTTATTTATATTTTTTAAAATTTGATTTTTATCTTCATTATTTCATTGTATCTAATTATGTTGGGTTTGTTCTACCATGCTTTACATAAATTCCTTAGATCAGATGCATAGATCATTAATTTTAAACTTCCTTCTCTAATGTAAATACTAAACTTTATATTTTCTTAAAAATATTGCTTTAGCTGCAACTCAGATTTTTAATGTGATACGTTATAGCTGAATTCTCAGTATTTTTCAATTTATTTCATATTTGATTCTTTGATGAGTAGGTTATTCATGTATACGCTTTTAAACTTATTTCATGTGTTATGAATTTTTCCAAAATTACATAAGCTCAGAAAATGCATTCTATAAATTACTAGTTATTTCACATTTTTGAGGCTACCTCAATGGCTAATATGTGGTCAGTTTTTGCTCAAGAACTTCATGTACTTAAAAGGAATATGTATTATGCAATTGTTAGATGTTTTATATGTGGACATTAGATATAGGGTTTCCAGAAAGTACAGGATGCTACATTTAATCTGAATTTTAGTTACATGTATTTTTAAGTTTCAAAATATATGTTGTTTATCTGAGTTCAGATTTAAGGAGGCCTTCACTTTTTTTTTTTTTTTTTCCTTCTCTTGCTCAATCTGGCAACTCTACTTAGTTTAGCTGTAGTTTAGTCACTCAGTCGTGTTCAACTCTTGAGACCCCACGGACTGTAGCCCACCAGGCTCCTTTGTCCATGGGATTCTCCAGGCAAGAATACTGGAGTGGATTGCCATTTCCTTCTCCAGGGGATCTTCCAGACCCAGGAATTGAACCCAGGTCTCCTGCATTGTAGGCAAATTCTTTACCAACTGAGCTACGAGATCAATCCTATTAATTTTGTTGTTTAAATTTTCCATGTTATTATTTTTATCTGCTTGATCATTTAGTGAGAGAAGAATGTTAAAACTTCCCTGTGATTTTGGACTTGTCAAAGTCTTCTTGTATTTTTGTCATTTCATTTATACCATTGAAATGATATAACAAATTCATAAAACATATACAGTTCATTTATTAGTTTTTTAAAAATTATTTATTGATCCTCTTGGGATCTAGTAATGATTTTTGCCTTGCATTCTATTTTCCCTGGTGTCAGTATAGCTATTGCAGCTTTCTATTTGTTTGTATTTTATTCATTCATCCATTCAACACAAATTTATTGAGTGGCTAGTATGTGCAATGTATATATCAAAGAAAAACAAAAAAATAAGAAATATGAATAAGTCCCTGACCTCACAAATCTTACATGCTAGTGGCATGAGATAAAAAAATTAGCAAAATACATTCTGCATCATATGATGACATATACTATAAAGAAAACTAATCTGAGAAGAGAGATAGGAGTGCCAAACTGGTCTCACTGTTCTCACAAGAGTATGAAGATTAGACAGAAAGATGATATATAACCTGAGTTTTCTTAGTTTATTTTAGTGGCTCGTGGAATAAGACAACAAGAACTTAAAGAGTTAAGTTCTGATGATCTCAAGGAAAATACGTGCACTTAAGGTGTCATCACTGGTCATGTGCTGAATAAGTTCTTGCTCTAAGTACTAGGGACTTGTCTTCACTTTCACTAATAGCATTTGGATAACAGGTGATAGGGGCTTCGAGGTGGCACTAGTGGTAAAGAACCCACCTGCCAATGTAGGAGACATAAGAGACATGGGTTCCATCCCTAGGTCAGGAAGATCCCCTGGAGGAGGGCATGGCCACCCACTCCAGTATTCTTCCTGGAGAATCCCGTGGACAGAGGAACCTGGCTGGCTAAGGTCACAGGGTTGGAAAGAGTCAGACATGACTGAAGAGAGTTACCTCGCATGCACATAATGGATAATAGGCAAACCTTTTCAGAACACAAGAGATGCCAAGCAAGTGTCATCTTAATTCTTGACTTTGGAGATAAGGGGTGACTAGGATGCATACAAAGTAGAAAGGGCAGTGTGAGTAGACCAGAGCAAAACTCATAAAGGTAAACATTTCTTTTGTCAATCCAAGTGCACTGACCTTTACTGTATGCTCTTTGCATTTCAAATATTTATTCAATACTTACAGAGATGAGCGATGTTTAGCACTCTGAAAATGACTTTCTCTTTTTTTTTTTTAACTTGAACCTCTTCCTTATAAAACTACAAATTTTGAACCTTCACACAGCGTGGAAAGCAATTTAATAAATTTTTAGAGCTGAAGACGTGTTAGTCGCTCAGTTGTGTCTGACTTCTTGCGACCCCATGGACAGTAGCCAGCCAGACTCCTCTGTTCATGGGATTCTCCAGGCAAGAGAACTGGAGTAGGTGGCCATTTTCTTCTCCAGGGATCTTCTTGAACTAGGGATCGAACCCAAGTTTCCCACATTGCAGACAGATTCTTTACTGTCTGAACTATTAAATCTAGAAATAAAATATTGCTGAAGACTTAGGAGTTCTCATCAGGAGTCACTGTAAGCCCCTCACAGAGTCTCACCCCAGTCCCAACACGCTAAACCTGCAGTATGTCTTATTTTGTGTATTTGACACTGGGTTGATAGCACATGTTGTGTGCTGTGTAACATCTATTCCATTTCCTGAGGTCAGGAAGAGGTTGTTTTAAGGTCACATTGAAAAAGAGTGGTTAAGTCAGTAGCAAATTTGAGCCTGAGGAGTTCCACAGTCTGACTTTCCCTCACAGCCAGCAAGATGCTGGTCCTATCTGAAAATCCAGCCAAGAAATCCCCCAAACAAGACAAAAGCTTCCACAAGACAAAATTTATGCATTAGAAATGCAGAATGGCTATTATGAGAGTTATAGAATACATAGTGTGAATGAATCATTTGTCATTTCTTATTAATGAGCTGATGAACAGGGAGAAATAAACAAGTTCTTTAGAGCAGTCTGCTTAGCAGAATGGAACAAATTCCGCAGCCTCAGGCACCGGGTAGTGTTCAGTAAATTATCTTTGCCCATGAACTAAATGGCACCCCTTAAAGAGTTCATTCACCTCACACGGATGAGCAGTTTACATCAGATAACAGATTCTTCACCTCCGTGATCTATTATCTCAAAGATTTGTCACTGTCCTTTCACTTCCATTCCTGGATCAGGCTGGGGGAATTGGATGGCTTTGAAAGCATAGAAAGTTTTTCCTTTTCCAGTCTTCCAGACATGAATGTGCATATGCTGAACTACTTCATGGGAGGGAAAAGAGATGCTTTAGAAATATTTTGAAGGACGGAAGGACACATGTTCTTATTTCATGTAGCATATCACCATGCTGTGCTGTGATTTGGGGTTACTGAAAAACAAACAAAACACATTTATAATTAGTCTATTAATAGTAATAAGCTAACTTTCATAACATTTATGTTTGGTATCTTGTATTACATATTTTATGTACCAGCATACAATAAGGTACTTTATATGTCAAATACTCGCATATCCATATATTAATTTATTTGATTAATATACATATGTTAATTTACTTAATTTTCAACTAACAGATGGTAGATATCATTAGCCAAATTTTAAATATGTGTTATAGAGACTGAGGTTCAGACAAATTAATCCTGCCTGAATTTATACAAATGGTAAGTGGTAGAAATAAACTTTCAATGATCTAAAGCGCATGCTTTTGAATGCTTTGCCAGGGTCCTGGAACTTGGTTCTTAGTGGGTTTAGACCAGAAATGAGATAGATTAAAAAGATTCAGGAAGTGGAAATTGATCTGATGCTTGGCAAATACAGTATAAGTAATTAAATTCAGGAGTAACAGTGAAATGAGAACAAATGTCAATAAACCTTTTCAACAAATGAAAAATGGGATACAGCTGAACTGGTCATAGATCAACTTAAAATGAAAGGATATGAACAGTGAAATAGTTTTTGTCTTGGCATAGGACCACCCTTGGCTAATTTTACAACGGCAGTGTAAGAATGTGTGTGTGCCATGTGTGTGTCTGGTAGCACTTTGTGAATCATGTTGGATTTGGTCTTCAAAATAGAACCAGCACTGGGCTTCCCAGGTGGCATTAGTGGTAAAGAACCTGCTTGCCAATGCAGGAGATGCCTAGAGATGCATGCTTGATCCCTGTGTTGGGAAGATTCTCTGGAGAAAGAAATGGCAACCCACTCCAGTATCCTTGCCTGGAAAATTCCATGGACATAAAAGCCCAATGGGCTACAGTCAATGGGGTCACAGAGAGTCGGACATGACTGAGCAACTGAGCACACAGAACCAGCAAGGTAGTAATTCTATTCACTAATTTATGTGTGAGCAAACTGAGGCAGAAAGAGACTATATTAACTCTGGAAGGTCCAAAGTCAGCATGCAGTCAAGTCATATTTTAAAATCTGGCCCATTTGTGTTAATTTTAGTGATTTCCCGCCCCCCCACCCCCACCGTGTGTTTCTCTGCTTTTGTCAAGTGTAACCCCATGAACAGTAAAAAAGGACACTGAAAGATGAACTTCCCAGGTGGGTAGGCGCCCAATATGCTACTGGAGATCAGTGGAGAAACAATTCCAAAAAGTATAAAGAGATGGAGCCAAAGCAAAAATAACTGCAAGTTGTGGATGTGACTGGTGATGGAAGTCAAGTTCAATGCTATAAAGAACAATATTGCATAGGAACCTGGAATGTTAGATCCATGAATCAAGACAAATTGGAAGTGGTCAAACAGGAGATGGCAAGAGTGAACATCAACATTTTAAGAATCAGCAAGCTAAAATGGATTAGAATGGGTGAATTTAACTCAGATAACATTATATCCATTATTGTGGGCAAGAATCCTGTAGAAATGGCGTAGCCACCATAGTAAACAAAAGAGTCCTAAATGCAGTACTTGGATGCAGTCTCAAAAATGACAGAATGACCTCTGTTCATTTCCAAGGCAAACCACTCACTATCACAATAATCCAAGTCTATGCCCCGACCAGTAATGCTGAAGAAGCTGAAGTTGAGTGGTTCTATGAAGATCTACAAGATCTTCTAAAACTAACACCCAAAAAAGATGTCCTTTTCATTGTAGGGGACTGGAATGCAAAACTACGAGGTCAAGAAATACCTGCAGTAACAAGCAAATTTGGCCTTGGAGTACGGAATGAATCAGGGCAAAGGCTAACAGAGTCTCACAAAGAGAACACACTGGTCATAGCAAACACCTCTTTCAAGAGAAGACTACAGATGGACATCACCAGATGGTCAATACTGAAATTACATTGATTATATTCTTTGTAGCCAAAGATGGAAAAGTTCTATACAGTTAGCAAAAACAAGACCAGGGGCTGACTGTGGCACAGATCATGAACTCCTTATTGCCAAATTCAGACTTAAACTGAAGAAAGTAGGGAAAACCACTAAATCATTTACGTATGACCTAAACCAAATCCCTTATGATTATACAGTGGAAGTAAGAAATAGATTCAAGAGATTAGATCTGACAAAGTGCCTGAAGAGCTATGGATGGAGGTTCATGAGGTACAGGAGGCAGAGTTCAAGACCATCTCCAAGGAAAAGGAAAATGCAAAAAAGTAAAATGGCTGTCTGAGGAGGTCTTACAAACAGCTGTGAATAGAAGAGAAGCTAAAGGCAAAGGAGAAAAGGAAAGATACACATATTTGAATGCAGAGTTCCAAAGAATAGCAAGGAGAGATAAGAAAGCCTTCTTCAGAGATCAGTGCAAAGAAATAGAGGAAAACAATAGAATGGGAAAGTCTAGAGATCTCTTCAAGAAAATTAGAGATACCAAGGGAACATTTCATGCAAAGATGGGCTCGATAAAGGACAGAAATGGTGCAGACCTAACAGAAGCAGGAGATATTAAGACAAGATGGCAAGAATACACAGAAGAACTCTACAAAAAAGATCTTCATGACCCAGATAAGCACTACGGTGTGATCACCAACCTAGCGTGAGATATCTTGGAGTGAGAAGTCAAGTGGGCCTTAGGAAGAATCACTGTGAACAAAGCTAGTGGAGGTGATGGAATACCAATTGAGTTATTTCAAATCCTAAAAGATGATGCTGTGAAAGTGCTGCACTCAATATGCCAAAGAATTTGCAAAACTCAGCAGTAGCCACAGGACAGGAAAAGGTCAGTTTTCATTCCAATCTCAAAAAAGGCAATGTCAAAAAATGCTCAAACTACCACACAATTGCACTCATCTCACACGCTAGTAAAATAATTCTCAAAATTCTCCAAGCCAGGCTTCACAGTATGTTAACTTCCAGATGTTCAAGCTGGATTTAGAAAAGGCAGAGGATCCAGAGATCAAATTGCCAACATCTGTTGGATCACTGAAAAAGCAAGAGAGCTCCACAAAAACATCTATTTTTGCTTTATTGATTATGCCAAAGCCTTTGACTCTTTGGACCACAACAAAGTGGAAAATTCTTAGAGATGGGAATAACAGATCACCTGAGCTGCCTCTTGAACAACCTGTAGGCAGGTCAGGAAGCAACAGTTAGAACTGGACATGGAACAACAGACTGGTTCCAAATAGGGAAAGGAGTAAGTCAAGACTGTATATTGTCACCCTGCTAATTTAACTTATATGCAGAGTATATCATGAGAAACACTGGGCTGGATGAAGCACAAGCTAGAATCAAGATTGCTGGCAGAAATATCAATAACCTCAGAAATGCAGATGAAACCATGCTAATGACAGAAAGCAAAGAACTAAAGAGTCTCTTGATGAAAGTGAAAGAGGAGAGTGAAAAAGTTGGCTTAAAACTCCAGATTCAGAAAACTAAGATCATGGCATCTGGTCCCATCACTTCATGGCATATAGATGGGAAAACAGTGAAAACTGTGGCAGACTTTGTTTTGGGGGGCTCCAAAATCACTGCAGATGGTGATTGCAGCCATAAAATCAAAAAATGCTTACTCCTTAGAAAAAAAGTTATGATCAACCTAGATAGCATATTAGAAAGCAGAGACATTGATTTGCCAGCAAAGTTCCGTCTAGTCGAGGCTATGGTTTTTCCAGGAGTCATGTATGGATGTGAGAGTTGGACTATAAAGAAAGCTGAGCACCAAAGAATTGATGCTTTTGAACTGTGGTGTTGGAGAAGACTCTTGAGAGTCCCTTGGACTGCAAGGAGATCCAACCAGTCCATCCTAAATGAAATCAGTCCTGAATATTCATTGGAAGGACTGATGATGAAACTGAAACTCCAATCCTTTGGCCACCTAATTTGAAGAACTGACTCATTGGAAAAGACCCTGATGCTGAGTAAAGAGTGAAGTCAGGAGGAGACGGAGATGACAGAGAATGAGATGGTTGGATGGCATCACTGACTAGATGGACATGAGTTTAAGTAAACTCTGGCAGTTGGCGATGGATAGGGAGGCCTGGCGTGCTGCAATCCATGGGGTTGCAAAGAGTCAAATATGACTGAATGACTGAACTGAACTGAATTGACTGAAGGATGCTTACCCGTTGTTCTGAGACTCTCAATGAAACATCTGTTTACCAGTGAAGCTTAGAAGTGAGGATAGTGAGGAAAATGCCTTTTCCAAGTTATGCTTTGGCCAGGCAATGCTGAATTTGAAATTACTTTTGTCGACTGAAAAAATGCGTGCAACATGAAAGTAGAGGGTGTTTTTGTTTTTTTTTTTTTTTGTGAGAATGTTTGGAGACCGGGAGACAGCATCCCAGGAGCTCTGAGAAAACTGTTCCAAGGAGGCAGGAGGGGGAGTCAGGCTATATATATGTTTGCAACAAAGTGGGCAGGCAGTCTGAACAGCAAAGATCAGGTGTCAAGTTAAGGAATTTAGCATTCTCTGTCTGGGAAGATGCAAGCCTCTGGGCTCACTGCATTCATTCCATTCATATGCACCTTGGCTATCTGGGGCCAATCCTGTTTTCTCTTTCACCTTGCTTCTTGCATTCCCCCAGCTCCTCTGCAATCACCTTAGAGGGTGGCAGCATCTGCTGGATCACAATTTTGGGAGCCCTCATTCACATTCTCAACAACAAAAAAAATAGCTCTCTACTTTGATGTTGCATGCATTTTTTTCAGTCGACAAAAGCAATTTCAAATTCAGCATTGCCTGGCCAAAGCATAACTTGGAAAAGGCATTTTCCTCACTCTCCTCACTTCTAAGCTTCACTGGTAAACAGATGTTTCATTGAGAGTCTCAGAACAACTGGTAAGCATCCTTCAGTCAATTCAGTTCAGTTCAGTCGTTCAGTCATATTCGACATTGTGAATGAGGCATTTCTTGTTTATTGGTATGGCCAGATTTTCATTTCACACTTTTATTGTTTTAAAGTTAATTAACAGCTGGACAGGAAAAATATGAGGGAATGGTTAAGAAGTCAATGCTGTAACCTTTCAGTTCAGTTCAGTTCAGTCGCTGAGTCGTGTCTGACTCTTTGTGACCCCATGGACTGCAGCACCCCAGGCCTCCCTGTCCATCACCAACTCCTGAAGTTTGCTCAGACTCATGTCCATCGAGTTGGTGATGCCATCCAACCATCTCATCCTCTGTTGTCCCCTTCTCCTCCTGCCTTCACTTTTCCCCAGCATCAGGGTCTTTTCCAATGAGTCAGTTCTTTGCAGCAAGTGGCTGTGAAGGAGGAAAGGAACAGGCTGAGCTGACTCCATCTTGAAAAAGAAGGAAACTCCATCTTACATTCCCATTGAACTTTGGACTATATGTTTGTACTTTCAGTGAACGTTGGACTATGTGCCTGGTAGCCATGAGGATAACATACCTAGGGCCCAGCTGGGCTCCCGGACTGATAAACACCAGATTCCATACCAAGATTTCATATTGCCAAAAAGAACGCAATCATCCCCTATGTAGTCAATCACCTTTGTATTCTTTATGGCACCCGTTGGTGTAGGCTACAATGTATAACCAACTGACCCTTCTGAGTATGAATCATCACTGTAATCTGATTGTATTGAAGGAGAAAACAGATAGAGCAGGCTCCATCTTGAAATCAGGACTCCATCTTGGGCTCGACTGTGGATTTTGAGCTATATGCCCAGTATCTATGGAAACGACATACCAACTGGAAAACCAGACCCCCGATAGAAGAGCCCCAGAGCTCGTACCTAGACTCTCCATCACCTAAAAGAATACCCTAATTATCTGTGTAACTGAATAGAATCATAAATTCTATTATGCTTTCTAGAGTATGACTACAAGCCTAGTGATAATTGTCCACTATTAATTACCTGGGCTTAAGGCATATGAATCACGGGTTAACTTTGATTGTATCTTTCTTTTCCTTTGATCAGACTAGTTTCAGGGAATTTGGAGAGGTGGGTTTGGGCACGTACACTTAGGGTATATAAGGTTTTCACAAAAACTGGTCGTGGTCCCAAGAGGAGACTCTGCCTTGGGCCCGCTGGTGTAATAAACTGCTTTCCACTATCTGTATTGTCCTTCTCAGTGAGTTTATTTCCTGGAGCGTTTGGCTATAACAGCCAAAGTATTGGCATTTCAGCTTCAGCATCAGTCCTTCCAATGAATATTCAGGACTGATTTCCTTTAGATTGACTGGTTTGATCTTGCAGGCCAAGGGACTCTCAAGAGTCATCCCCAGCACCAGAGTTCAAAAGGATCAATTCTTCGGCGCTCAGCTTTCTTTATGGTCCAACTCTCACATCCACACATGACTACTGGAAAAACCATAGCTTTTACTAGACGGACCTTTGTAGGCAAAGTAATGTCTCTGCTTTAACCTTTCACTCTCAGGTCATATAGCTCTCTTTGGTTTCACATCATCTTACTTCCACAAGTGTTTATCAGTTTTCATTGCTTTTGCATTTCGATTTGGACTTTCAATGGTAAGTGGACTTTCAATGGTAATTGAACTTTTAAACTTCTTTTAACATAAAATTCGGCTTTTTTCTTTGCCCTTTCTCAGGATGTTTAAATCTTTTCTGGACTCAATAAAACACTCTCCCCCTCTGGGAATGGATACCTGCTCATTGTATTTCTGAAGAAAAGTCCTCTCTGACCTTGAAAACTAGGGAAGGAGACCAGCCTTCACATTTGAAATTATTTGGGCTCCAGCTTTTTGCATATAGTGAAAATTCTTCCTAAGCAGACACCCAGAGCTATTATGGGAGAGAAGAAAAAAATTAGGTTTTTAAAGGTGGGATAAAGGGGTTTGGTTCTAAAGTTTAAGAGGCAGGGGAGTAGAGGAATAGAGGGAAAGGTGGATGCCAGGAATCTCAGAGCTGGATCTCTGCCAGAAAGGTGTGCGTGTTGGCTGGTAGGTGCTTTGTGGTGGGTTTTCGGGAGGGTCCCTGTGAGAAGCATCACTATGATGGATTAGAGTCACATCTTTAAAGGATGAGAGCTTCATGCTCAACTGAGCCCAGGTATGTGCTGGTGACTTACCATTTTTTAAGCTATAGAGAAATCTATGCTACTGATAATGCACATGTCCTCGCCAGCCACAGGCCAGTCCCTTCAGCCATGGGACTGAGGGATCCGAGTGATACCACAGTGCTTTCCTGCCCCCCTCCAGACACTTTCTGAGAATGCCTCCGTGCAGCCTGCCCCCTCCAAATGCTAAGAACATCTGTAAGAGTGGAAGGAGATCCCCACACCTCTGCCAGGGGATGAGTGATGCTTTCACTGTACCTGGCATTGAATTGGGCATACAGGAGCACCCGGAGCAAGTACAGTGCGGCCAGACTACAGAGATCATGTAGTGAAAGTCGCTCAGTCGTGTCTGACTCTTTGTGACCCCATGGTCTAGATACTCCATGGAATTCTCCAGGTCAGAATACTGGAGTGGGTAGCCTTTCCCTTCTCCAGGGGATCTTCCCAACCCAGGGATTGAACCCAGGTCTCCCGCATTGCAGGCAGATTCTTTACCAGCTGAGCCACAAGGGAAGCCCCGGTCAGATCATGGTAAGCATGCTGTAAATCATCACTGACTGGGCATCCTATGGATGAAATGACAGTAAAACTGCAGTGTGCTATGGGCATGGCTATAGAAACTTTTTCTGTTTTATGTTGTTAATTCCCTCTTATTTTAACTCTCAAGATTACACAGTGAGGTAGATATTTTCCTCTTTTCTTTAAAAATAGAAAGGGTTGAAGCTTAGAAGTTTACAAATTTGCTTGCGATCAGTCTCAGGATCAGACACTTTGTTGTCCGAACATCAAAGCTTTCCTTTTCTTTCAAGATACAACCCTGTTTCTTTGTGCTAATTCTCTGAGTGGCTTTAGGCGAATCACTTAACTGCTGTGGACCTGAAACCGCACAACTAAGGAGGTAGAACAAAACGATTACCCTCTACAATTTCTCACAGATTTGCATTCCAGGGTAGAGGTAGGGAGCCCTAGGCCACCTCTGCAAATACTTTCCCCTCGAGTAACACACACTAGAGTATATTGAAATTACCAAGTATATAAAATCTGTTTAACCTCTCCCTCTCTGTCTCATGTGCTCAATGTGCTTTTCTTGGAATTCTGGGAGAAGGCGGCAGTGCAGTAGACTTCTTAAAGCAGGAGCAGCCTTGCTTTCAGTTTGTTCCTTGGACTAGAAGGTATTTACTCTCATCCTTGACAGGTAATAGAATTGTGGTCATTTCAAATCTATTCTTCTTTCACCATCGTCGTCAAGAAACAGACAAGTTCTGAATATATTTAGGGAGTGTCCAATTGCTTCCTCTCTGTTCTGAGTGAGTCCCAGCTGAAGGGTCATGGTTGATGTGGGAACAATGACTGGAGATTTCTTCTCAGTGATTCTCATGGTGAATCATGCCTGCTCCTCTGTCACCCCCAAGCTATCTTGTTGGATTGATACAGAGGCGTTATGAGTTGGAAAAAGATAACCAAAGATGAATTCTGCAGCATCGGATAATGAGGCAGGAGAAAGTGAAAGACTTACAAACTCTAATGTCATACCGTCATCCTTCCTTGGAGTCAGTTTCTGGAAATGAAGGTCAGACAGTCATCAAGGCAAAGTAATGGCAGACTTGGCGTACAAGTGTCGCTTAGATTTAACAAGTGAAGGGGGAAATAAATAAACGTGGGATGAGCAAACATCTTTACAATCCAAACTCCCTCACCTTTAACGTGTCAGTAATCTTTGCCACTGGCCACGCGAGATGAAAGATGTGGTAGACACTTTGAAAGAAGGGTAGTGGTACCCTCGTGGAGTGTGGTGCTTATGGAGATGCCCCCAGAGGACGTGCTTTTTGTAACATTGCCATGTTCCCATCTGGTACATCTGACTACTCCCCTCCCCAGTGATGAGGTCAGACTGGAAAAAAGAGAAATAAGAACAAAGCCAAAACCTTGGCTTCAAAATATATTCAGATGACAGAGAGAGAGAGAGAATATTTGTTTGAAAGTATCCTTGCTCTTGATATGATGTAATTTATCAGCTGATTGTATGCTGGCATTGCCCTTCCGTTTACTGTCTAAGCCACCAGCTTCCTTCTGTGGATCTGCACACTCCACAGTGTGTGCTGGGATGGTCAACAGAGACTTACAAAAGGATGGGATGGGAAGAAAGGCTCAAGCCTTAGCACACCATTTGCTAAGAGCAGTTGAAGATCTCTAGCAGGTGGGTGTGCACTGGATGGAATAACATATTTTTCTTGTTGCTGGAGACACACGGAATCCAGGTACCAATGTGAGTTATATTTGAGGAGAGAAGGGACACAGTGAAGCAGTATGTCTGTGGTGTAGCTGTTACGTAACAGATTGGAAATGAGTTCTTGGATCAGGGTACCTGAGGACAGGTGGGCAGTAGAAGCAAAGTGAAACAGCTTAAGCTGTAGATTATAATCAGTCAGAGCCGGGTGTAGAGAGTCTGATCCAGTTTGGAGTCCAGGCTTTTTCCCCAAGGAAACCGGTGTTGCACGCTAGGTTGATGCCCTGGTGGTGACATTCAGCCAGTAATTGTAGTACAGCTGGAGAGGAAGTGAGGATGTGGAGCAAAGGGTAATAGAAAGTCCTTTTCTGAGAACAGCAATCATACTAGTCACAAAGACTGCCTAGAGTATCAAACGTGAAGAGCCAGCTTGTATGTGTGCACGCTAATTCACTTCAGTTCAGTTCAGTCGCTCAGTCGTGTCTGACTCTTTGAGACCCTGTGAATCGCAGCACGCCAGCCCTCTCTGTCCATCACCAACTCCTGGAGTTCACTCAAACTCACGTCCATCAAGTCGGTGATGCCATCTAGCCATCTCATCCTCTGTCGTCCCCTTCTTCTCCTGCCCCCAATCCCTCCCAGCATGAGGGTTTTTTCCAATGAGTCAACACTTCGCATGAGGTGGCCAAAGTACTGGAGTTTCAGCTTTAACATCATTCATTCCAAAGAAATTCCAGGGCTGATCTCCTTTAGGATGGACTGGTTGGCTCTCCTTGCAGTCCAAGGGACTCTCAAGAGTCTTCTCCAACACAAGATGTTTTTCTGGAATTCTTTTGCTTTTTCAATGATCCAACGGATATTGGCAATGTGATCTCTGGTTCCTCTGCCTTTTCTAAAATCAGCTTGAACATCTGCTGCTGCTGCTGCTGAGTCACTTCAGTCGTGTCCGACTCTGTGTGACCCCATAGACAGCAGCCCAACAGGCTCCCCCGTCCCTGGGATTCTCCAGGCAAGAACACTGGAGTGGGCTGCCATTTCCTTCTCCATTGTGTGAAAGCGAAAAGTGAAAGTGAAGTTGCTCAGTCGCGTCCAACTCCTAGCGACCCCATGGACTGCAGCCTACCAGGCTCCTCCATCCGTGGGATTCTCCAGGCAAGAGTACTGGAGTGGCTTGCTATTGCCTTCTCTGGCTTGAACATCTGAGACGTGTCTAACTCTCTACAACTCTATGGACTGTAGCCCATCAGGCTCCTCTGCCCATAGGATTCTCCAGGCAAGAATACTGGAGAGGATTGCCATTTCATTCTCTAGGGATCTTCCTGACCCAGGGATTGAACCTACATTTTTCATGTCTCCTGCATTGGCAGGTAGGTTCTTTACCACTAGCGCCACCTGGGAAGAGCCAGTTTAGGGAGAGAGAAGCAAGCTTGAAATGGAGAATCCAAGCTGGAGTTGGTAGAATCTGAAGCATTGAGCATGTCAGAAAAAGGAGGGGCCCAAACAGAGGCAGAGAGTCTCAGAGGATGCCTCTGTGCGAAGTGAAATGTGAAGAACTCTGGGCTTGTGTGGATCTTGGATACTTGACCGTCATTCAAGTTTTGTCCAAGTGTTCAAATGCAAAGAGATAGGATGGACCCTGAATAAATATTAGGAAGCAATTCAGTCATTTGAACCACAGTTTTCTCATCAACCCTCCAACCTAATTATATATGCAATAATATAACAGATGTAAACAATTGTGTAAATAATTGAAATATACTTAGTGTTTTACAGTGTGTTTCACACGTTTATCTCATTTATTTCTCCAAAAGCAGAGTGCTAGTGTATCCCTGCTATAACCCTGTGAGTTGCGAATGCTTTATCCCCAGGAACATAGGCTCAGATGTTGAACATAGGCTCAAATCTGGGTAATTCGCCATGGGTCACGTAGCTAGTAAGTAGCTGAGCCAGTACTTGAATCTAGGAACACTCAAGGCTGTGACAGCTAAGCCCTGTGCCACTCATGTTCTAACCTGTGGGGCAAGCTGGCAGGGTGTCTGCACAGGAGGGTGGTCCAGATGAGGGGCTGTGAGTATTGAAAGGCCTATTACCAAACGAGGTTAGTAAGACATCTGAACAAAGCTTTCCTTCCTGCCTGACTTACCTCCTGCCCTTTCACTGTTTTCCTTAGAGTCTGAGAGGCATCACCACTGACAGGTATTTATGATAGTAGCAAAGACCTGGGTGTTATGACACTTCTCCATTACTTCCCATTGCATCAAATGAAACATTGGAAAGTCCCCTTTTTCTCTTCCATCATCATCTTCATGTAACACGTATTGAATAGGCTGGAATAGCTAATGCTGATAATGATTGACATCGATTTTACCAACTCCTTTAGCTGTTAAACTTCTGTGGATGACCCCTAAGACCATATCACACACTGAAAGTTTATGAGCCTATGATTTATTGAGCTATTTCTATCAGGCCTCATTAAGACATACAAAACAGTATTTCAAGGTTTGATTCCTCCACATGATTACACACTTAAGATACTGATGTGAAATGCAGGCAGGCATTTATGATTGCTGCTTAACTAGTGTTTACCTACCCACAGTAGATGCTCAAGCATAATACTTCCATTCCCTGTACACTGATAGCAGAAACTAACTATCATTCACTGTTACACCTTAGCACAGATACAAACACTCAGACACAGTCTGACATGGCAGCTGTCTCACCACACACAGTCTAACACGATGGTTCTACCTACAAACACACATCACTGTGTGACTAGAGTCACGTCCACACATAGAGTCAGACACATGTGGTCCTCGACAGAGGATCCCACTCCGTCCTCTTTCTTCCTCTGTCTCTCTGCTCCTCCCACTTTCCTTTAACAGCTTCCTCATCCTCATGCACTGCTTTCTGTAGGTCGGTTGGCTTGTTTTCACTTTCGACAAAGTACATTCGTGTCCTAGTTGAGCACATATTTATTCAGCACCCACTGTCTGGCAGGTTATTCTGGACATCGAGGCTGAAAGTATGAATAAGTCACACCAGTTTCTCTCCTTGTGGAGGATGCATTCTGTTGTCAGGAGACAGGAACAAACAAAAGCCAGCGAACAAATATTATCTCAGAACATGAAAAATAAAAGCAAATTTTCACCTTCAGGATGTGTTTTTCATTCTACTTTCTATTCATTCAACTAGTATCAAGCATCTATTATCTGCCAGGAAGCATATCAGGGACTGAGAATAAAATAGTGAGAAAATGTAACATCCAGCAGGGCAAATCACAGTAGTTCAGGAAGAGGAAGGAGCTCTGGAGACACATAGGACTCGTAAGTAAAGCACGGGGATCCTCACAAAAACAGAGCTGTGTGTCCCACAGGAGACTGCATTAAAACACAGTGAACTAGAAGATGACGCACAGAGACTGTTAGTCCGTGGAGATAGAGGGCCTCCCAGGTGGCTCAGTAGGTAAAGAATCTGCTTGCCAGTGTGCAGATATAGGAGAAACAGGTTTGATCCCTGGGTCAGGAAGGTCTCCCGAAGGAGGAAATGGCAACCCATCCCAACATTCTTGCCTGGGAAATCCCATGGACGAAGGAATCTGGCCAGCCACAATCCATGGGGTCACAAAAGAGTCAGACACGACTTAGCGCCTGAGCATGGAGACAGTAGATGTTACAGGGTAAAGTGGAGGATGTGAATAGGGCCCCTCTTATATAAGGTTGGTGTAGGATAGGAATTAGATAGACTAGCTGATTTATGGAGAGGCAGTATGCAAGGATGTTTTTTGAAATGAGAAAAATCTCAACATTTGTAAACCAATGGATGTTGGCAGAGGAGGAAAGAGAAAGCAAGCAGAGTCAAAGGAGCAGGAAGCTCTGGATCCGAACAGGTTAAGTGTTTCCCCTTCTAGACACTGGAGGAAAGGAAATAGAGATGTGCTATGTTGTCACGTGCTTCAGGCCAAGAGGGAAGAGACCGAGGGGGAATGGGCAACTGGCATCCCTGTCTTTGTCCTACGCTTTGTGGGACTAGGGTTCAAAGTCTCTCTGTCTCTTGGTCCCTCATCTCTAAAACAAAAAGATTATAATTCATAGAATGACACTTACAGGACTGATGGGAGGGTGTGATGAGGTAATATGTAAAAGTGTTATAACAGTGCTTGACACAGAAGAAGCACAAACTGCTGCTACTATTTTATTATTTATTCTGAAAGTATTTGTTGGTATGATGATGATGTTAATGATGATTAGAAAACTAACAGTTTTACCCAGTAACTCATGAGGACCCCTTAGTTCCTTCCTCTCCATTTATCCCCAAACTCCCAATCAGGCATCTCTGACGTATCACAAGGCAGCTTGCACTTGCTTTATCATAGGCATGAATTCTAAATTCTGCTCTGCCTCCAAGGCCACTGTCATTGAAACCAAAGCAAGCTGTGCTTCTGGCATTACTAGGGCTCGGCAATATTAAAAGGACATGGGTAACAGATTCACAACACCCTTCTGATTTGATATGTGGCTACTTGTTATTTCATATGATACAAATAATCATAAAATGAAACAGCATCCACTTATAATTTTACAGTCATTGCTCACATTGCTTTTGCCAGGTTTCCCATAATAACATATAATTAGTATATAATCTTCAGGCATAAATAACACCCTAATTAGTCTGTAATCTATAATTATAAGATACTTACAGGCAAGGTGTATATATGTGTAAATGTGTATATGAGTGAACTGAGGCAGTCTGAAAAAAAAAAAAACACAGCCTTTTCAATAAAGCAAATAAAAGATATTATGTAGATTTTATGTGTGAACTGTTCTCAGTGCTTTTAAAGAATAAGTGAAATGACATAAACCCTGTTTTATGAATTTCTGTCCTCATGTCATTCATGGCAACACCTATATTTACAAAATGGCAGTAACAACTATATGCATTACTAGTCACGACTGAGCAAGCACAGCTGAACAGCAGATACGCAAAGAAGACAGGGTTTCTGGCCTCGTATTGTTCATGTTCAGTATGAAGGGCAGAAATGATGTCATTATATAATTTAAGTATTGGAAAATCTTTTTTCCAGATGAAGAGATATACAGAGATTAGTAAGTAAACTAATCATAAAAATTAAGCTTGACTTTGAATCCAAAGTTTTTAGTTTAAAATCATATATTCTTGTGACATCACCATTATAAGATATGAATCAAAGAAAATAATTAAGAGATATTAACCCCCCCAAATCAGCCCAGAAGTTAATCTCTATGTCTGAAGCCAAGTATACAGACGAGGAAAAGAACTTGGTAGCTTAGCAAGAGGGACGGGAAGGGGAGGTAAGCGGCAGACAGAATGTTATCTTGTTTTTAAGGTGCTTACCAGAAACATTAATGAAGGAAATAAGGAAAAAACATTTTCCCCTCATTTTATTAAAAAAAATTCTGCTGTCAATTAACAAAAGTTGAGATATGAAAGTCTGCAGATAGAAAGAGTTAAGGAGGAATTACATGTGCCTGAGTACAGCTAAGCGTCCCTAAAAGAACCAAAGAATGACACCAAAAGAAGACAATGTGATTAAGGCTGAGACAGTATTAGGTTAATTCTAAACCGAGTTTATTCCCAGCAGGACTTGGTCAGAAAGACATTTCTGTTCCAGACCCAGTATCTGTTCAATCTAAAGGATGGTTCTGAGGAAGAACACGTTTACTGCGGTTTCTTAGTTGTTTTCCTTTCACCTGCGTGTGACCGTAATTGGATGGAATCACTTATCTGTTTGCAGTATTCTGGTTCTCATGATCACTGCGACCTTTGAATATGAATCTTGTTTATTTGGAAGCTTAAAGTTCAGCAATAGCTTTAGCTGGGCAAGCCATGAGCAAAAGCAGTGAATAATACATATTAATAAAATTCACATCAATGAAGTGTAGCGCCAAATACACCTGGTATTCTTCACATAGTATCGTATGAATATGTCAAATGTAAAACAAAATGTTTTCCTCTTTAGGATGGTTGAACTATGCCAGAATATGAGTAAAATTAATCTGTGCAATCATTTAGTCATGAAAGTATTTTTGATTATTTTCTACCTACTTGGAAGTTTAAAGCCTATGGTGACACAAGGAAACTCTGTCCTGACTATTGATATGGAGTTCTACGCTTAGGGCACGACTGCAACTGGGTTGGGCTTCTCAGGTGGCTCAGTGGTAAAGAATCTACCAGCTAATGCAGGACACTCAGGAGACAGGAGACGTGGGTTCAGTCCCAGGGTCGGGAAGTTTCCCTGGAGGAGAACACTCCAGTGAGAACTCCTGGTGAGAACACTCCTGGTGAGAACACTCCAGTGTTCTCACCTGGGAAATCCCCTGGACAGAGAAGACTGGTGGGCTAAAACAGTCACAGATTCGGGTGCAACTGAGCTAGTGGTCAGTAATACACAGCACAGGGGGTTAAACAACTTGGAATGTTGACTTTCAGGCACCACCTGTGAGAATGTCTAGGCTGGGTCATAGGACTCAGATTTAAAAAAAAAAAAAAAATAGTGTGCCAGGGAGGGCAACTTGAAGCAAGAAATTTAAGAAATCAGCAGGAATGGGGATTATCATCATCTGGGAGCTCTTTTCTGAGGACTCCCAGGATGGGCTTTATAACCAACGAGTTCCTTGACAAAGGAAATGGAAAGAGCGACAGGAAGTAGATGGGACCCAGTGAGAAGCCTGGTTTAGACAAATGGTTCTCTCGGAACCAGCGAGGGCTGTGAACAGAAAGCAGGCAGATAGACTCAGATGGAGTATTTGATAGCGAGTGACAGGATTCAGCTCAACTGACACAAATTAGAGTCTCACATGGCCAGAAAGATCACATTTGGGATTAGTTTCAGTCTCAGCAGAATCCGGGACTTCTTATGCTGCCTCTTTCTCTGTTTTTATTTTACTCTCCTCAGTGATGGCTTTACTCCCAGGAAAGCTTTCCTTGAAGGAAAAAAAAAAAAATATATTGATTTTTGGAAATGGACTTAAGGAGTTAGAACAAAGGAAGAAAAAAAGAACCCACTCTATGAAGGTCATTTTGGTGTTATATTTAGTAGCAAAAATGAAGTGCACATGAAAATTAACATTGAGAAAAATTGGTTTCTTTAATAGCACAAAATTGTCAAGTTATGTTGAATAAGTTATTGAATCTCTCTGAACTAACGTTCTGATTTGCAAAATAAGAAAAACATTACCTGTCTAATGGTATTTATTAAAAGTGAATTGATAGTGTGTAAAGCACCTAGTATAGTGGGAAATTATAGATTTACTGAAACTAGAATCATAATTAACATTAAGTTTTATATGGTACAAAGAAGAAAGAACTTACATGATGTTAAATAAAAGAAATCAATAGAAAAAAATGCACACACATGAATAAAAATTTAGGTATCCCTCATTACTGGTGACCCACTCCAGTACTCTTGCCTGGAAAATCCCATGGAGGGAAGAGCCTGGTGGGCTGCAGTCCATGGGGTCGCCAAGAGTCGGCCACGACTGAGCGACTTCACTTTCGCTTTTCACTTTCATGCATTGGAGAAGGAAATGGCAACCTACTCCAGTGTTCTTGCCTGGAGAATCCCAGGGATGGGGGAGCATGGTGGGCTGCCGTCTATGGGGTTGCATAGAGTCGGACACGACTGAAGCGACTCAGCAGCAGCAGCAGCATTATTACTACTCTTGTGTTAGAGTAGCTACTTATGAATAGGTTTATTTCCCTCTACTTTCCAAATTTACTGTGGCCCTGTGGTCTCATGAGGTGTTTGCGACTCTTAGAATAACTAACGTATGTGAAAGCAGCTTACAAAATGAATAGTGTTGTACTAAAAGAGAGTGATGAGAGTGATTATTTCAATGGGGTGAGAGAGACAAGGGACTTGCAATGCTAAATTAGCTTGTCATAGTAAAACACAAAAGTATTCTGTATAAAAAATGAATATTTAAGAGTTTGGCTATCTCTCCCAGCTCCCTGGAGGAGAAGGGTCTGAAGACTAGGTGGTGAGCCAGCGCCTTCCGCAGGGCAGAGCAGCAGGGTTGCTCATCCTTCTCTGGTCAAAGCCTCTCTGAAAGCAGATTACTGAGCGCAAATGACAACCGAATGAGAGCTCACTGGGTTATAAATCTAAACATGTTAGGGACCCAGTGAAGCCCGTGTGGGAGCAAGTTCAAAAGGGATAGGAGGAAGTGGGGATTTGTGCACCGTCGCTCAAGCTGCTGCTGGTTGTATTTGAAGCGCCTCTAGCCATGGACATGGGGATGGCTTAGGTCATTAGAAGAACAGACCAGAGAATGAGTCCCCTGCAGGCAGAGGCTGGACATTGGGAAAGGCTGCATCCAGGAGACCTGGATTCTGCCCGGGACAGTGGGTGGTCACCAGTGTGGCCTCAGGTGAAAAAGTGCCCTCGGACATGAAATGTGGCCCAGACGGCTATGTTCCCTGCGCCAGTGCTGTGAAGAACAGAGGTGATTAATGGGGAATGCTTGGCTATCCCTCTGTGCTTTAGCCCAGGGAGATATTCTGGTGAACAAAACATAATCTGAGCAAAGAAAGGTAAACTGTCAGTAATCTGGGTTCTTTACTTTCTATATTATCTATATATACATATCATGTTGCTCAGTCACTAAAATCGTGTCCAGCTCTCTGTGACCGCACGGACTGTAGCCCCTCAGGCTCCTCCGTCTATGGGATTTCCTAAGGCAAAAATAAAGGAGTGAATTGCCATGCCCTCCTGCAGGAGATCTGCCTGACCCAGGGGTCATGCCCACTTCTCTAATGTCTCCTGCATTGGGAGGCAGGTTCTTTACCACTACTGCCACCTGGGAAGCCCTCCTCTATGGGATAGCTGCCTAAAGAATCGGAGAAGGCAATGGCACCCCACTCCAGTACTCTTGCCTGGAAAATCCCATGGACGGAGGAGCCTGGTGGGCTGCAGGCCATGGGGTCGCTGAGTCGGACACGACTGAGCGACTTCACTTTCATTTCTCACTTTCATGCATTGGAGAAGGAAATGGCAACCCACTCCAGTGTTCTTGCCTGGAGAATCCCAGGGACGGGGGAGCCTGGTGGGCTACCGTCTATGGGGTCACACAGAGTCGGACACGACTGAAGTGACTTAGCAGCAGCAGCAGCAGCAGCCTAAAGAATAGAATGACATTTGGACTAGGAAATCACTGGCTTTTTATTGATCAAGGTCTAAAAAAAATTTATGTTTTTGCTTTGAGTAGTTAATACTCTTCTCTTTCTGCAGTGTTTTTAGGTTCATTTTTGTTTGGCTGAGCATGCAGGAATGAATCATGTAAAAAGAGTGATAAAACTTAAGCACGCATGCACACATGCCAAGTTGCTTCAGTTGTGTCTGACTCATTGTGACCCTATGGACTGTAGCCCTTCACCCTTCTCTGTGCCTGGGATTTTCCAGGCAAGAATACTTGAGTGGATTGCCATGCCCTCCTCCAGGGCATCTTCCCTACCCAAGGATCATACCAGTGTCTCTTATGTCTCCTGCATTGGCAGGTGGATCCTCCACCTCTAGCGCCACTTGAAAAGCCCCAAAACTAGGACGTACGGTACCAAATATGCCATAATTGCTCTCAGTTTTGAGTGCTGTGTGTGAAACCTATGGGCAGAAAGCTGATACAAAGGGAATAGATGCTTTTTTCCCATTTAAAAATTCCAGGGACCATGACACATGGTGTCTGCCCAGTATTTGAGTTGCTTAGCTGTTTGATACAGTGCTTTATTTCTCCTGCTAGCAAAGACTTTGGCACAGAGTGAATGTTTAATAAATGATGTCTTATTGAATTATGTAGATGTATCAGGATGAGCTGAAACTGTCGCTGTTGCTATCAGGGGCTGATAAGTTATGTGAGATTTACAAACAAACTCTTTGGACGTAGTACCAGTAACACCAGATGACTGAGAACAGAAAGGAACTTGCCATTAGTCAGGGTTATAATTTTGTGAGTAATAAGGTCAGTCAATTTAATAGGAAGGACATGGATCTCCTATGTAGACTGCAAGGAAACTTATTAGATTAAATTAATTGTTTCTAGTAGAAAATAACTCTAATGGTAGAAAATTGTGTTTTCCTTTATATTTTTAGGAGGAAATGTGCTTCTATGTCACTGGCAGAGAGAAATAAATTTTTTGCCATGAAATCAGAAAGAGTTTAAACAGAGAAAGGCTCTACTGGACATCCTCCAATGTCTGAGGGGAAGAATTTGCAAGACATAAGAAGGGACTAAATCCAGGTTTCCATTATGCGGTAGAGAGACACTGGCCGGTCCTGCAGAAGGAAAAATAGCTTCTAGGAAACCAAGGGAAGGACTAGGAGCTACTCAGAAACTCTGCACAGTGGTGACATTCAATTAGTCTACATTCCAAATGCTTACAAACAAGAAAGCAGATTAATTAATCGTACTTTTTTTAATTAAATAAAATTACTCATACCTCACATTATATTTAGACTAGAGGATGTAAGCAAGGAACTATTCAGAAAGTGAATGTGATTCTGTGGCCATCTGATAAGTGTTACCTGATAAAGTATAAAGCAAGAGACATCCTTGGGCCGTGATTCTAGTCTAAGAGACAGGAAAATTGATTCCCTTAATTCGTGGTCCATTACCCTACAAGCACACTGGGAGACAAACGCTACTGGCCACAAAAACATGCATTTGTGTCTAAAGACATCTTCTGTACCTGGCACTCACAGCCTTAGCAACGGTAGCATTGAACTGTATTCCTCGTCCAGAAATGTATGACATTATCTAGCAGCTCTGTTGATTCTATAAATATAAATAGCATAGTGATAGCAACTAAATAACAAAAATAAGTACAACTTTCATTTATTGATTGTCCCTTGTACCTGACACCATAGTTCTTCACTGTATTTTCATTTTTTATGATACTACTGTATATATAAATTCTAGTATTTGCATTTTATAGGTTAATAGATTATGTCAGAGCCTGTTCTAGAGCATACTTAAGGCTAATTTTCTATAAAGTATTTGCCTGGAAAATCTCATGGAGGGAGGAGTCTGGTAGGCTGCAGTCCATGGGGTCGCTCAGAGTCGGACATGACTGAGCGACTTCACTTTCCGTTTTCACTTTCATGCACTGGAGAAGGAAACGGCAACCCACTCCAGTGTTCTTGCCTGAAGAATCTCAGGGACGGGGGAGCCTGGTGGGCTGCCGTCTGTGGGATTGCACAGAGTCAGAAACGACTGAAGCATCTTAGCAGCAGCAGCAGCAGCAGTGGAGTTGATATTTGAATCACAGTCTATTTATCTCCAAGCCTATAGGTTTTCTTAATAGAGCATTCTTCTAATACTAATTGATTCTCTACTAATATTCATAAATATATTCATATCAGCCAATAAAGAGAGGAAGTCATTGCTAGAGAGATGAAGGAAGTGAGGAAAGGAAGTGCATTTGTCTGGAGTCATAAAATAGAAAGGAAGAAAAATGATATAAATAAAAGAAACAGGATAAAGGAAAAGTTTCCAACTAAGAACCCAGGTTTCTCACCAGATGGTTCCTAAGAATAAAAAGGCCTAAAACGACTTAGAGAGGATTTTCTGTGAGGCAAAGTTAGGTCTCCTAAAATTTCTCAGCTTGGTAAGTGCAAATTAAATGTAAAAATAGACATTTTTCATAACATCCCCTATGTAATCTTGTACGTTTCAAACTTCAGGAGAAAATTGGATAAAATTGAGTGGAACTGTCAAAATGCATGACCTAATCTGATGCAGCCCTCGCTAAGACAGGGGATTTGCTGGTTGGAGCCCAAACACTTCTTTCAGTCTTTTAAAGCGTCTTTCATGGCTCTCCTCACACACTTTCTGTGTTCCTAGACCCAGAGCGCTTTGTGTCAGGGGCTGGGACAGCTTCTCAGCATCCACCTCCCTAAGCTGGTGCCCAGCACACAGTTGCTTCTCGCTGAACTTCCCGGTTTTCTTCATATCCTGCCACTGCCATTTACTTTCTGTGTCATCAACAACAGGCTACTCAATCACTGTTACCCTCTTCATCTCCATTTCCATATGTGAGTTCAAATAGCAAAGATAATATCTGTCTCAGAGCTGTTGACAGCAGTGTTTGAAGTAACTTGCACGACTCGGTGGCTAACTCCGTGTGGAAAAATCGACTCAAGGCTAGGGCCTGGAGGATATGCAGAGTGGAGGGAAATACTTCTCCTGACTTCAAAGTATCTGTCATCTAGCCAAAGCAGAAGGTTCACTGTGAACAAATTCGTACAATGAATGAGCTTTAAACTCAGGCATGAGCTTGAAACCTACTTTTTCCCCTTACTGGGTGATCTTAGAAAGTTACCTAAAATCCCTACACCTCATGATCAATGGAGCCCTGATATTTATATCAGAGAAGTGTGTGAACGTTAGAGATATTATAGGTTACAAACTTGGAAAAAAGTGTAAATACTCACAAGAGATGTGCATTATCGTCATCATTAATTCAAATGGCATGAACTCATGAAAGCACTATCCCAAGGAAAAAAAAAAAATATATATATATATAACAAATATCACTGAGGGAACATAGTGTATAGGATGCTATGATAATTTAGGAGAATAGAGGTGCTTTTAGTGAAGACAAGAGGACATGAAAAATAGTAGAATAGGATTTCAAGAAAAAGAACATGGGGGAAGTTTTAAGAAAGAACAGCTTGAACTAAATAATTGCCTCAGGAAACTTGGCGTGGTTTATATAACAATAGTTTCTTCATTTCAGAGCACAATATAAAATGGATGTTGCTGTTCAGTCGTTCAGTCATGTCCAACTCTTTGGACCCCATGGACAGCACCAGCTTTCCCTGTCCTTCACTATCTACCAGAGCTTGCTCAAGCTCATGCCCATTGAGTCAGTGATGCCATCCGACCATCTCATCCTCTGTCATCCCCTTCTCCTCCTGCCCTCAATCTTTCCCAGCATCAGGGTCTTTTCCAGTGAGCCGGCTCTTCACATTAGGTGGTCAAAGCACCGGAGCTTCAGCCTCAGCATCAGTCCTTCCAATGAATATTCAGGACTGATCTCCTTTAGGATTGACTGGTTTGATCTCCTTGCAGTTCAAAGGGCTCTCAAGAGTCTTCTCCAACACTACAATTCAAAAGCATCAATTTTTTTGGTGTTCAGCCTTCTTTATGGTCCAACTCTCACTTCCATACATGACTATTGGAAAAACCATAGCTTAAACTATACGGAACTTTGTCATAATAATGAAGAAGATTGAGGTTGGATTGTGTATTCTACTGGTAAAAGAGGATCATTGAAATTTTGAGAGCAGGAAATATGAATGCAGATGTTTCAGAAGGACAATCACAAGAAAGCTATAGAGTTCAAACGTAGGGAAATACAGTAGGGATAAGAACGACTAGAATAAGATGTGAATAGTCTAACTAGCAGGAAAGTAATGACAGGGGCTAACATGATCGTCTACTATGTGCCAGATAGGTACTCAGTGCTTTAAAGGCATTGTATTGTGGTGGTGGTTTAGTTGCTAAGACGTGACCGACTCTTATGACCCCACGGACTATAGCTTGCCAGGCTCCTCTGTCCATGGGATTCTCCAGGCAAAGATACTGGAATGGGTTGCCACTTCCTTCTCCAAGGGATCTTCCCAACCCAGGGATAGAACCTGGGTCTCCTGCATTGCAGGCAGATTCTTGACCAACTGAGCTAGGCGGGAATCTTTGTTTTGTACATCCTCACAATTATATTTTATTTTAATCTATGTTTTGCTAATGAAGGAGCTAAGGCTTAGAGTTTAGGGCTTCTTGCATAGCTCAGTTGGTCAAGAATCTGCCTGCAATGCAGGAGACATGGGTTCTATCCCTGGGTCAGAAAGATCCCCTGGAGAAGGAAATGGCAACCCATTCCAGTATTCTTGCCTGGAGATTCCCATGGACAGAGGAGTCTGGCAGGCTACAGTCCATGGGGTCGCAAGAGTTGGACACGACTCATGACTTAGCTACTAAGCCACCACCACAGCTTACAGGGGTGAAGTTAAAGATCTAGGTCATACCTCAGTTAAGTTATTTTGGGCATAGGATTCAAGTGAAGCATGTCTCATACCAAAATCCATGTACTCAAAGGCTTCGTACACTGGGTCGTATTTTTAAAATTCTAGATGAAGAGACAACATAAAACAAAGGTGTAGCCAGGAGGGTAATGTCTGGGCATTAAGAAAATGTAAATTATTTTGTGCTTGCATTTGTCTATCTGCTTTGGAACATAACTCCAAACAATGAAACACAGAAGAATTTACTACAGTGGTAAACACATAATTATAAATATATATATTTATAAATATATATGTGCATTATTTTGTTGAATGACTAAATAAACTGCTCTGCATATTTTATGCCAGATCTGTTAGACATGTGGCATTCTAGCATCAACAGTGAGGGCCTTGGGACTTCCTTGGCAATCCAGTGAGTAAGACTTCTCAGCAGAAGGCATGGGTTTGATCCCTAATCTGGGAACTAACATCCCTCATGCTACAAGACACAGCCAAAAAAAAGAAAGAAAGTCAAGGTCTCTCCCGTGGCTAGGAGTTCTCCCTGCCTGTACGTGGAAGAAGCATGTTCTTGGAAAGTGATGCGACAAACCCTCCCATGTCTACCTTGTTCTTAAAATCCTGCAGTGGCCTGACAGTGGGACCTGAAGATGAAGTTCATCCTCAGAAAAACACAGCAGAAGAGGCTCTTGTGGCAGGGACCCTGGTTAGCTTTCAAGTCTTAACTTTGTCTGCTTTTCCCTTATGCCTGCGGCCAGCACACTGAGTTTTTAGACATTACTGAAACATGTCATGCTATTTCATGTTTCCCTAGCTTTTTACTTGTCATGTCTTTGATCTCGGGTGCTTGGACATGTTTTCATGCTACTTCTTTTCCTGGCAAATAAAGTCCTCTCGCTCTGCTGCCTCCCATATGAGCTCTCCTTGGGGCCATGCAGCTCACAATACGTGCTGGTCACTCTCCCTTTTCCAGTATGTGGCCCTTTCCTCCATTCTTTGTTTCCCACTGTGCCAGGAGCATCTCTTTTCTGCTTTCTGAGCACCCAGCATCATGCTCGGCCCATAAAAGTCAGACAAAATATTCATTCAGTCGAGATACTTATATAGCACTGAACACTAATATTTTCTTAAAGTATTTAGTTTACTGAATATATTTGTTTTCTCCATCAGAGGACCATAAACTCATTGAAGTTAGGTACAGTGTTACTGAACTTAGTATCCATAGTCTGTAGATGTTTAGAGCTGCTTATTCACTGAAGACACACTAACTCTTCTGGCCTAATTATAATCGTACTCTGAATGTTCTGCTTACTCCATCTCACCAACACTGCAATTATTGTCATCGTAACATCTCCATTAGTCTTTCACCATTAACACCACCGAATCATTGTCACCCAACCAAATTCTTTGGAAGCCAAATTACAAATGCTTTGCAATAAGATATACGGTTAGAATCCTGATTTACCAGTTACTAGCTACATGAACCTGGGCGATATCCTTATCTTTAAAATATGTTAACAAATCTAAGCTCGTACTTCTTGCCATGACAGGCAAGTAAATTAGGAGAGGAGTTGCTGGGGCAAGGAATAGCAGCTTTAGAAAAGTCAGCGGGCCACGAGGACAGTGGCCTAGTGTCCCAAAGAATCATCTTCCCTAAGTTAGAAATCAGGCTTCTCTTACACTAAAAGGGGAGAGGGGTGTGGTTGGTTGGTGTAAACTTCTTGGTTCTGGACTTCTTCCTTCTTACAACCGTCCAGTTAGGTCAGGTCACAGTGCTCCTGTTCAGTCAGTTCAGCCGCTCAGTCGTGTCTGACTCTTTGTGACCCCATGGACTACAGCACGCCAGGCCTCCCTGTTCATCACCAACTCCTAGAGCTTGCTCAGACTCATGTGCATTGAGTTGGTGATGCCATCCAACCATCTCATCCCCTGTCATCCCCTTCTCCTCCTGCCTTCAATCTTTCCCAGCATCAGGGTCTTTTCCAATGAGTCTGTTCTTCAGATCAGGTGCCAAAGTATTGGAGTTTCAGCTTCAGCATCAGTCCTTCAATGAAAATTCAGGACTGATCTCCTTTAGGATGGACTGGTTGGATCTCCTTGCAGTCCAAGGGACTCTCAAGAGTCTTCTCCAACACCACAATTCAAAAGCATCAATTCTTCAGTTCTCAGCTTTATAGTATTCCTGTAAACCTCCTATAAATCTACAAAGCAAATCTTATTCTGTGCTCCACAACTTTTTACCTCTGTGTGAATGGAAAAGTACATTTAAAGGTCAGAGTTATGAGAAGGGGCCATCTTGTATATATCAGGCTAAGAGACGATGTTTTTGCATGTGTGCTAAGTCACTTCAGTCATGTCTGACTCTTTGTGACCCTATGGACTGTAGCCTGCCAGGCTCCTCTGTCCAGGGGATTCTCCAGGCAAGAATACTGAAATGGTTTGCCATGCCCTCCTCCAAAGGCTCTTCCTGACCCAGAGATTGAACCTGTGTTTCTTAGTCTGCATTGGTAGACAGGTTCTTTGCCACTAATGCCACCTGGGAAGCCCAGTCAATAATTTTAACTTATAACAAAATCAGTAGAATTACAGAGGTTAAAGTACAAGAAACAGATTCAATATGGAGTCAAATTTGAACTTCTCTTTTACAAATAGACATAACAGTACCAATCTATAGATATATAATGATAACAAAATTAGAAATGACTGCAAGTGCTTAGTTCAGTGATAAGGGTTAGTTGATGGAAAGGATTAGGAGGGGAGTTTCATCATATGTCACATTTTGGGTAGTGAGGCATGGGTGTATACAGTGGTTGAAGTCAACAAATAGTATAAAATCTGTACATTTCATCTTAAAAGAGTAATAATGATTGATTAATTGATTAATTAATTAAAGAGCAGGAGTCACTGGTAACCATGGTTTTCTGCATCAGCCAGCCGGTTAACAAAAGGGCTTGCACTTCAGAAACTCCTATTTCCTCCCCTCTGTTTCTGTCCAAGGTTACTCTTGACTTTGGCCACCTACAAGTCAAAACTTGCCCCCATTTGGGCATGTGGACACGTCTACTGCCCACAGTCTTCCACCAACTGTTCATAGCTTCACATAATTAAAAATCAAATGTCATACTATCTTGGAGAAAGCAGTGGCAACCCAGTCTAGTACTCTTGCCTGGAGAGTCCCATGGACAGAGGAGCCTTGTGGGCTGCAGTCCATGGGGTTGCTAAGAGTCGGACATGACTGAACGACTTCACTTTCACTTTTCACTTTCATGCATTGGAGAAGGAAATGGCAACCCACTCCAGTGTTCTTGCCTGGAGAATCCCAGGGACAGCAGAGACTGGTGGGCTACTGTCTATGGGGTCGCAAAGAATCAGACACGACATAAGCGACTTAGCAGCAGCAACATTCCTGCCCTCCCCTTTTAAACTTTCTTTGCCCACTGATTCATCTAGCTTCTAAACATTAAAATCATGAGTTTAGTTTATGTGTGAATTTGTCACTGAATAAACTGCAGCTCAGAGAAGTTAAGTTTTTAAAGTCCCAGAAATATTTTCAAGTACCCAAATCCAGATCTGTGTGAGTACAAATATGCTTGCTCCACTCTAATGCATGACCTGAGACACCACCCTTATGGCAGAGAGTGAAGAGGAACTAAAAAGCCTCTTGATGAAAGTGAAAGAGGAGAGTGAAAAAGTTGGCTTAAAGCTCAACATTCAGAAAACGAAGATCATGGCATCCAGTCCCATCACTTCATGGGAAATAGATGGGGAAACAGTGGAAACAGTGTCAGACTTTATTTTTTGAGCTCCAAAATCACTGCAGATGGTGACTGCAGCCATGAAATTAAAAGACGCTTACTCCTTGGGAGAAAAGTTATGACCAACCTAGATAGTATTTTCAAAAGCAGAGACATCACTTTGCCGACTAAGGTCCGTCTAGTCAAGGCTATGGTTTTCCCTGTGGTCATGTATGGATGTGAGAGTTGGACTGTGAAGAAGGCTGAGCACCAAAGAATTGATGCTTTTGAACTGTGGTGTTGGAGAAGACTCTTGAGAGTCCCTTGGACTGCAAGGAGATCCAACCAGTCCATTCTGAAGGAGATCAGCCCTGGGATTTCTTTGGAAGGAATGATGCTAAAGCTGAAACTCCAGTACTTTGGCCACCTCATGAGAAGAGTTGACTCATTGGAAAAGATGCTGGGAGGGATTGGGGGCAGGAGGAGAAGGGGACGACCGAAGATGAGATGGCTGGAGCATCACTGACTCAATGGACGCGAGTCTGAGTGAACTCTGGGAGATGGTGATGGACAGGAAGGCCTGGCCTGGTGCGATTCATGGGGTCACAAAGAGTCGGACATGACTGAGTGACTGAACTGAACTGAACTGAGAACAAGAGGGTTTTTAGAGTCATCTTGTACAAAGTTGTGTTCTGGAGGAAATGGTCCAATAGAGCCTACCTGTTTAAAAATAGAGCAGACACTTTTAGCCTTTCAGATTTCTGCATGTGTCAGTATTGAAAAGCTAATTAATCCATGTCAATTAGAGGAAAATTATGTTAATTTGCTGTATATTAAATATTAAATATGTTTTTGTCTCTGTGTCCCAAAGTAGTAGTGAGTTTAGTGTGTCTAATTTTACTTCCCTCTCACTTAATTTATGTGTTATTACTCAATAAATATTGATCAGTTCATTTATCATTCATCAAGCATTTAATATGTGAAAATCTATCCAGAAAAACAGAGTGACTATACAGAAAAACATATAAAAGTATGAGGAAATTCCATAGTTAGAACATAGTTTGTGTAAAGTGCTTTTTTCTTGACTAGATTTATTCAAAATATATCAATACAAAAGATGTATTCAGAGGTCGAGGGGCTAAGGGAAGGTAGATGGACTGAGGGAAGGTAGAATAAAAGGGAAATATTCTACTGTGTCTTCAGTCATATCTGACTCTTGGTGACCCCATGGACTGTAGCCTGCCAGGTTTCTCTGTCCATCAAATTTTCCAGCCAAGAATACTGTGTGGGTAGCCATTCCCTTCTCCAAGGCATCTTCGTGACCCAAGTATTAAACCCGCGTCTACCGCAGTTCCTATATTGGCAGTCTGGTTCTTTACCACTGAGCCACCTGGGAAGCCCAAATGACCCTTTAGATAAGCAAAAGCAACAACCTGCGTATCCTTTTAATGGGACTATTCTGCCATGTCTTCCCATTGCCCATCTTACCTTGAGGATGTACAGGCAGATAATGGGAAGTGGAACTCTCAAAACTCAAGAAAAAAAAAAAAAAAATCCAGTTAAAATATGGGCACAGGACATGAACAGTAATTTCACCAAAGAGGATATAGAGATGACAAATAAGGACATAAAAACCCTTTCAAGACCACTAAACATTAAATACAAATTAAAACAATTATTTATCGCTATTCTTCCTTTTATCAGAATGACTACAAAAATGGTTATAGCACTAACTGCTGGCAAAGATGAGGAAAAACTGAAATGCTTGTGTATTGGTGGTAGAAATGCAAAATGCTGCATATCAGATCAGTTGCTCAGTTGTATCCAACTCTTTACAACCCCATGAATCGCAGCACGCCAGGCCTCCCTGTCCTTCACCAACTCCCGGAGTTCACTCAAACTCACATCCATTGAGTCTGTAATGCCATCCAGCCATCTCATCCTCTGTTGTCCCCTTCTCCTCCTGCCCCCAATTCCTCCCAGCATCAGAGTCTTTTCTAATGAGTCAACTCTTCTCATGAGGTGGCCAAAGTACTGGAGTTTCAGCTTTAGCTTCATTTCTTCCAAAGAAATCCCAGGGCTGATCTCCTTCAGAATGGACTGGTTGGATCTCTTTGCAGTTCAAGGGACTCTCAAGAGTCTTCTCCAACACCACAGTTCAAAAGCATCAATTCTTCGGCGCTCAGCTTTCTTCACAGTCCAACTCTGCAGACAACCTAAAAAACTGGCAATTTCTTAGAAAACTAACCATGCAACCATCATACAATCTAGAAGTTTCACTTTGGGGGCATTTATCCCAGCTAAATAAATTTTTATGTTTACAAGAAAATATCTGAATACAAATGTTCATACTAGCTTTGTTCATAAAAGCCTTAAGCTAGAAAGGACTCAGATATCCTTCAGTGAGCAAATGATTAAACGAACTGTGGTACATCAACATCGTGGAATACTACTCAGCAATTAAAAAAATAACAGATTATTGATACTCACACCACCTGGATAAATCTTGCAAGAATCATGTTGAGTGAAAAAAGACAGTCTCAAAATAACACATACTGTATGGTTTCATTTCTATAACATACTTGAAACAAGCAAAGATTTCTCAGTACTTTAATCTATGGTTTTATTTATCAGAAACACGTAGTTTACTTGATTTCCAAGAAAATGGAATTTTTGTTTGGCAAGCCACAAAGTAGCTTCCTTAAAGAAAGTAATGAAGCTTAAAATGTGAGAATAAAAATCAAGAGTGTATGTATGGGTGGATATACATGAGGTTGATTTTAATTTATTTTTTCTATTTAAAAGATACATAAATGAATATTTTTATTTAGTTTATGTATAAGTAATATGTTCACATGGTTCAAAATTCGAGGTGTTAAAAGAGTTCATGGTGCAGTGATTCCAACACTCAGTGTTTCCTTTCTTTCTAGATAATTTCTTACTTTATTTTGTTGTTCTAAAGTGTTTTTGGCTTAGCCTTGAAGCTTCATATAATTTTACTTGGTCTAAATTTATCAAGCAAGTCTCCAGATCTCTGATTTCTTTCAACTGCAGCACATCATTTGTTTGCTTTTTAATTTTCCTGCTTATAGTCTTCTTAAAGTTTGACAAACTTAGACAGCATATTAAAAAGCAGAGACATTGCCGACAAAGGTTTGTATAGTCAAAGGCATGTTTTTTGTTGTTTTTTTTTTCCCCGTAATCATGTATGGATGTGAGAGTTGGACCATAAAGAAGGATGAACACCAAAGAACTGATGCTTTTGAACTGTGGTGTTGAAGACTCTTGACAGTCCCTTGGCCTGCAAGAAGATCAAACCAGGCAGGCCTAAAGGAAATCAACCCTGAATATTCATTGGAAGGACTGACGTTGAAGCTGAAGTTCCAATACTTTGGCCACCTGCTGTGCAGAGCTGACTCATTAGAAAAGACCCCGAAAGTGGGAAAGACTGAAGGCAGGGGAGAGGGGACGACAGAAGATGAGATGGTTGGATGGCATCACCAACTCAATGGACATGAGTTTGAGCAGGCTCTGGGAGTGGGTGATGGACAGGGAAGCCTGGCGTGCTGCAGTCCATGGGGTCACAAAGTGTCGGACACAACTGAGTGACTGAACAAAAACGGCATCTTACAACCTCCTTCACATGTCAAATAGGGTGATTTTTAAGTATTAACTGCACTCTGTCGCTCACTGAATCACTCACTTCCAGCTTTTTCAGAAAAAAATGAAACCTTAACTCCTAACAGTGGTGCCCTCTCCATGTCATGAGATGGGCCTCCTGGCCTCACCTCTGACATCAGCCTGAACCCTCTCCTCTGCTCACCATGCGGTGATTGCATTTCCTATTTCCCCTGCATGGAACGCTCTTCCACCAGATCTTCTCCTGCCGAGGTTCCTCTGGCTTTCAGAGTGCTGATGAAATATTACCTTTTCATAAAAGCCTTCTTCATATACACCTTGTCTGAAACTGTATTCTCCATCAACATCCTCTGCTTCACTCTGCCCAACTATTCTGCTTCACTTTCTTTGCAGTGTTCCACAATTTACATAATCTCTTTTATGTATTAGTTTACTGTTCTTTTTTCAAACTGACTGATCTCTCAAAAATATATGTCTAATCAGGATCAGCACAGAGACACCACTCATCTTGTTGACAACTGCATTTTCCTAGAACAGGGCTTGAACACCAAGGATAAGTAAGATCACTTTTGTTGAATGGATAAATGAATAAATAAACCACTAGGTAATTACTATACAAATTATAAGACCACCACTTGTCTGAATTATGTATATAAGTTATGTAACATCTGAGGGATATTTTTCCATGTCTATCTGGCATAATATTAATTCCATGATATGTTTTAAACAATAGGTATTACACTGGTGATAACTCTTTTCTCCTTTTCTCCCTAAGATCCTCATAGCTGGGCTCTAGGGAAAGTGAGAAGAAGAAGACAGAGGAGGAGAGGAGAAGCGGGAGATGAACAAGGGAGGGGGAAGAAGAGAGAAAGCGGGGAGAGAGAGGGACAGGGAAGGAGAAAAAGAATTCTAAAATCTCAAGAATACATGTAGTCAGTTCATGAGCGTCCACAATTCCATTCTGTTATTCAACCACACAGTGTTAAATTAGGGATCCTGCAGAGGTAATGTCAGAGTTCTCACAAAATTTGACATATGTAATCTTATAAATTACAGGGTTTATTTAATCAAAAAAGAGACAGCTATTTTAAGGGGCAAGTTAGGCATTTTTTAAAATAAAAATAAAGGAATAACCATTTGATTGTCTGGGGATCTTAGTACCCAGGCTGTGTATTTCAGTGTATAAGCCAGCTTGAGTTAGGACAAAATAGTATATAAAGCGATATAGGTGAATCTGATACCTAGCAGCGCTACAAATTCTTTGACTCTCAGTGAGCTTAGACTACAAACCACACACACTTAGCACACCCCTTAGCACTGTGATATTTCTTCCTTTTCATTCTGCAAAGTGGCATGGTATATAACATGAGTTTATCTCCATCATGTACAAGTTGAACATATATTTCCCTTTACTTGGTGTTATCCTGACTTGTACTCCTTGTCTCAATGGTTTTATTAATGGTTCTCCCTGTTACTGTGAAAGAGTCTGAGTTTGGAAGATAAATTATGTTTATTTTCCCTTGTCAGACATTGCCGAGTGGATCGAGAAGAAACTATGCACCTCACCACTCTAAACATTTTCTATAATGTTGCCTAAGACCCTGTCCTTTTTCAGTTCGTGGCCTGAGCTTAGAGATAATGTAAACAGTAGTTAGGCAAGCTGGGTTGACGCTGCTTAACAGTACTCACAAGCTCTGCAGACTGCCATGGCTACACCCTTCTGTCTGCTGATAAAACCTTTCCACTAAGCTAATGTCACTTTCTAGATTCTCATAGCAATAGCATTCTATTTTTGATACTAAATTATGTATCTGCTAGTGATTGACTTTGTTGTGGTTATTGTCATTGTTCAGTCGCTAACTTGTGTTCGACTCTTTGCGACCCCATGGACTGCTACATTATTGACTTTGGCTATGTTTAAAATGTACCTAATGAATAGTGGCTTACACAAAAATGTTCATGTATTTCAACAGAAGGAGAATATGTGATCTTACCATCCCATTCTAGGACAGCAATTTTCAAATTGTGCCTAGGGACACAGAGTTCCCCCAGACCCTTCCAGGGAAGTGATGAAGCCTACACTATTTCCATTAGAATTCTAGGAGATCATTTGCCTGTTTTCATTGTGTGGAACAGCTGCATTAATGACACATAGGAGGAGAGGAGAAGCGGGAGATGAACAAGGGAGGGGGAAGAAGAGAGAAAGCGGGGAGAGAGAGGGACAGGGAAGGAGAAAAAGAATTCTAAAATCTCAAGAATACATGTAGTCAGTTCATGAGCGTCCACAATTCCATTCTGTTATTCAACCACACAGTGTTAAATTAGGGATCCTGCAGAGGTAATGTCAGAGTTCTCACAAAATTTGACATATGTAATCTTATAAATTACAGGGTTTATTTAATCAAAAAAGAGACAGCTATTTTAAGGGGCAAGTTAGGCATTTTTTAAAATAAAAATAAAGGAATAACCATTTGATTGTCTGGGGATCTTAGTACCCAGGCTGTGTATTTCAGTGTATAAGCCAGCTTGAGTTAGGACAAAATAGTATATAAAGCGATATAGGTGAATCTGATACCTAGCAGCGCTACAAATTCTTTGACTCTCAGTGAGCTTAGACTACAAACCACACACACTTAGCACACCCCTTAGCACTGTGATATTTCTTCCTTTTCATTCTGCAAAGTGGCATGGTATATAACATGAGTTTATCTCCATCATGTACAAGTTGAACATATATTTCCCTTTACTTGGTGTTATCCTGACTTGTACTCCTTGTCTCAATGGTTTTATTAATGGTTCTCCCTGTTACTGTGAAAGAGTCTGAGTTTGGAAGATAAATTATGTTTATTTTCCCTTGTCAGACATTGCCGAGTGGATCGAGAAGAAACTATGCACCTCACCACTCTAAACATTTTCTATAATGTTGCCTAAGACCCTGTCCTTTTTCAGTTCGTGGCCTGAGCTTAGAGATAATGTAAACAGTAGTTAGGCAAGCTGGGTTGACGCTGCTTAACAGTACTCACAAGCTCTGCAGACTGCCATGGCTACACCCTTCTGTCTGCTGATAAAACCTTTCCACTAAGCTAATGTCACTTTCTAGATTCTCATAGCAATAGCATTCTATTTTTGATACTAAATTATGTATCTGCTAGTGATTGACTTTGTTGTGGTTATTGTCATTGTTCAGTCGCTAACTTGTGTTCGACTCTTTGCGACCCCATGGACTGCTACATTATTGACTTTGGCTATGTTTAAAATGTACCTAATGAATAGTGGCTTACACAAAAATGTTCATGTATTTCAACAGAAGGAGAATATGTGATCTTACCATCCCATTCTAGGACAGCAATTTTCAAATTGTGCCTAGGGACACAGAGTTCCCCCAGACCCTTCCAGGGAAGTGATGAAGCCTACACTATTTCCATTAGAATTCTAGGAGATCATTTGCCTGTTTTCATTGTGTGGAACAGCTGCATTAATGACACAAAAGAAGAGGTGGCTGAAACTGTTGGCATCTCAGTACAAATCGAGGCAGCAGAACCACCTATAAGATAAACCACTTGTTTCTTTATTGTCTCATACTTAACAAAAGAAGAATCAAGTGTGTTTTACTTTAAAATGCCTCAATAAAGCTACAGGTATAAGCCAAGAGAAGAGGCTTCAGAATGAAACCTACCTTCCCAGAATCTCAGTCTTGGACTTCTCAGCTCCAGAAGTAAGATAAATGCATTTCTTTTGTTTAAGCCACCCAATCTTTGGGAATTTTGCTATAGCAGCCCAAGCTGTAGGATTTTGGATTAATACATAGAATGATAAAAGACATATGTGACCTTGAGTCTTGTTTCTTGGTCTAAAACAAGAGTACCAAACAAACTCACATTTAAGGGTGTGAACTATGAAACCAATTCTCTAAGTCACCGGTCTCCAACGTTTTCGGCACCAAGGACTGGTTTTCATGTAAGACAATTTTTCTACCAACCAGGAAGGGAGAAGGAGATGGTTTGGGGATGATTCAAGTGCATTACATTTATTGTGAACTTTATTTCTATTATTATTGCATCAGTTCCATCTCAGAGCATTAGACATTAGATCTTGGAGGCTGGGGACCCCATTCTAGATTGAATCTATTTCATAATTTTATAATTATGAATAGGTAAACTACTTCTCTCATTTGCTTACTCATCAGAAAATGAGGTGTTACAATAAAATCTTCCTTATAACATTGTTTGAGAATTAAAAGAGTTAGCATTTAGTATAATGTTGTGCTACATAGTCTGTGGTCAATAAGTGGTATCTATGGAGAGTGAAAAAGCTGGCTTAAAACTCAGTGTTCAAAGCACTAAGATCATGGCATCTGGTCCTATCACTTCATGGCAAATAGATGGGGAAACAATAGAAATAGTCACAGACTTTATTTTCCTGGAAAAATCACTGCAGATGGTGACTGCAATCATGAAATTAAAAGGCACTTGCTCCTTGGAAGAAAAGCTATGACCAATCTAGACAGTATATTAAAAAGCAGAGACATTACTTTGCTGACAAAGGTCCATCTAGTCAAAGCTATGGTTTTTCCAGTAGTCATGGATGGATGAGAGAGGTGAGAGTTGGATTATAAAGAAAACTGAGCACCGAAGAATTGATGCTTTTGAACTGTGGTGTTGGAGAAGACTCTTGAGAGTCCCTTGGACTGCAAGAAGGTTAAACCAGCCAATCCTCAAGGAAATCAGTTCTGAATATTCATTTCAAGGACTGATCCTGAAGCTGGAACTCCAATACTATGGCCACCTGAACCAAAGAACTGATTATTGGAAAAATCCCTGATGCTGGGAAACACTGAAGGCAGGAGGAGAAGGGGACGGCAGAGGATGAGATGGCTGGATGGCATCACCAACTCAATGCACATGAGTTTGAGCAAATTCCAGGAGTTGGTGATGGACAGGAAGGCCTGGTACGCTGCAGTCCTTGGGGTCGCAAAGAGTCAGACACTACTGAGCAACTGAACTGAACTGAACTGAAGGAGCAGTGCTGAGCTTCTCAGGTGGCACCAGTGTTAAAGAACCCACCTGGCAATGCAGGAGACATAAGAGACGCGGGTTCGATCCCTGGGTCAGGAAGAGCCCCTGGAGGAGGGCACAGCAACCTACTCCAGTATTCTTGCCTGGAGAATCTCATGGACAGAGGAACCCAGCGGGCTGCAGTTTGTGGGGTCACAAAGAGTTGGACATGACTGAGTAAGTAACACTTCACTTTACTTTCAAGGAGTAGTGTGCATTCAAATAATACTAATTTTCTCTATTTCACTGTATCTTTACACGTTCAGCATTTGTGATTTATCCCTCAGCCTCTGACCCACCTTCTTTAACTTCCAGCCTGCAGGGTCCTCAGATCTAGCCTGTGTCCCAAAGTCCTAGAACATCTCCAGTCCCCGCAGGAGATAACTGGCAGCCACAGGGTGCAATTAAAATGCAAGAAATAAACGCGGGAAATATTTTTTTTAAAAGGGAAAAAATGGAGCTGCTTCTAAATTTAGTTTGCCTACTAATTAGCAAAGTAATTAAAAAGCACATGAGCTGAGCTGAAAGATCTCTGCCATGCTGGCGTCCTCAGTGGCGTCTTCCTGTGGTGAGGAAGAAAGATTGATGGACCCGTCCTTCCCTTCTTTTGTTTTGAAAGCTCTGAGCTGCTTTGAGCTTTGGCAAAGACATTGCCTGTGTCTTTTTTTTTTTTTTCCCCTCTCCCATGGCAAATGCACAAATCTCAATGTCTGGCCCAAGAATTTCAGCTGAAACACTAGTGCTTCTCTGCTACTTGCATAATTTGCAACCCAGAAAGACCTTCAAATATGTAAATGGAACTTCCAAGTAGTCTCCTAAGATTCCCCATTTTACAGATAAAGAAATTGTATTCTATCCCAAATAGACTGACCTAGTGGGGAGAGGAGGTCATATTATATTTATATATGGATTCTCAAACATAGGAACATGTCTGGGGAATGCATGAGTGAATCAGTCAGTGAGTTTGTGTGGGAGGCACACAGATGTCTCAGGGCGGCTGAGCGGCAGACGCTTATGTCCAGTAACAGTCTGTACTGTGGGCTTTACAACTTACCAGCTTGGTGGCCGTCAGTGAAGGACAGACTGTGATGAGAACTCACATTTTATTTTCTTGGGCTACAAAATCACTGAGGACTGTGACTGCAGTCATGAAATTTAAAAATGCTTGCTCCTTGGAAGGAAAGGCATGAGAATCCTAGACAGCGTATTAAAAAACAGGCATCACTTTGCTGACAAAGGTCCGTATTGTCAAAGCCATGGTTTTCCAGTAGTCATGTATGGATGTAAGAGTTGGACCATAAAGGAGGCTGAACGCCAAAGAATTGATGCTTTCGAACTGTGGTGCTGGAGAAGACTCGAGAGTTCCTTGACAGCAAGGAAATTGGTCCAGTCAATCCTAAAGGAAATAAACCCTGAGTATTTATTAGGAGTACTGATGATGAAGCTGAGCTCCAATACTTTGGCCATCTGATGTGAAGAGCCACTCATTGGAAAAGACTCTGATGCTAGGAAAGACTGAGGGCAGGAGGAGAAGCGGGTGACAGAGGATTAGATGGTTGGATGGCATCACTGACTCGATAGACATGAGTTTGTGCAAACTCTGGGAGACAGTGAAGAACAGGGAAGCCTGGTGTGCTGCAGTCCATGGGGTCACAAGGAGTCAGACATGACTGAGCAACTGAGCAACAGCCAGAACAATCAGAAAATACATGGGACATAGTAACCACACATTAATCCCAGCAGCCTTTATCTTCTGCTTTCTACTCTACCTGCTTTCAGTATTTGCTGACTTTAACCAACAATGGTGGCGGCTTGCCTGGTTTGGAACATGCACAAATGTGATGTTGAAATGTGGAAATATCTTGTCAGTAGAGAGAGGAATTTTGATTTATTAACTCATCATGATCCAACACATGGTAGAATATGCAGGGGACCATAAGATATAAACTACATCATTCAAATGAAAACTAAATATTTTAGACCCTATCCTCATTTGGCATAAATAAGAAAGAATATAAATGAAGTGCCTACTAAAAGCTAGTCATGGAAATAATTCTTTCCACATATATGCTGTCATTTAATCTATTCCAGCCTGGTAAATAGACATTCAGTTCAGTCGCTCAGTCGTGTCTGACTCTGCAATTCCATGAATCACAGCACGCCAGGCCTCCCTGTCCATCACCAACTCCCATAGTTCACTCAAACTCATGTCCATCCAGTCAGTGATGCCATCCAGCCATCTCATTCTCTGTCGTCCCCTTCTCCTCCTGCCCCTAATCCCTGCCAGCATCAGAGTCTTCTCCAATGAGTCAATTCTTTGCATGAGGTGGCCAAACTTTTCAGCATCAGTCCTTCTAATGAACACCCAGGACTGATCTCCTAACTATAATTTGACAAACATCTATGTCAAGGGTCAGAGAAGATGAATGTTGGTCCCAAGACAGATAGTTAGAAGATGAGGTTAATATTTAACCAGAAGCATCTTTCCTTCTCATGCCAACAGGCACATGTGCACAAGCATGTATACATGTTTACATAGGCCTACTATATGACAGTGCTTATTTTTAAATTTTTATCTTCTTGAGCTATTTAAGTTATTATCATAGAAATAATATTAGATGTTTTCGTAATTTTACTCACTGGGTTTAGGCTTTATTTTTTCCAGGAATAATATATCCATGCAGTAAGTATATGAAAATATTTTAATATGGTTTTATTTTGTAGACAACGTATAAGGAATTAGCCAGTAGCATTAATAAGACAGCCTTAGGGCTATTTTTCTACATTCAGGTCCTTCTGAGCGTTTCTCTGTGTCCTGTGAAGTTCTCATCTACATGACATGATCATAGCAATGTAGGATGGGGCCTAGGAGGGGCCACAGCAGTCCAGGAACTTTTGTAGCTAGAAGATAACAAAGGCACCCTGAGACGCTGGCCAGAGGCAGGGCTGTACAGGTCAGTGAGGAAATAGAAGAGGGGTGCTGTAGAGGTCCCCTTTCCTGTGTGGATGCTGTGTGAAGTGGACCTCATTTCAGCTCTGCTTCTTGCTGGCTAGACATCCTCAAGAAGGACACAGCCCTTTTTCAGCCACATTTTCTTATTTAATAAAGACATGAATAAAATGAAATGCATGTCAGTGTTGTTTTGAGAACTAGATACGCCTGATATTCAAAAATCAGGGCTCAATAAATATCACCTATTTTTACTGTTGTTATTATCAACAAATTTAAATATTTGCAGTTTACTGCTGAGAAAAATTGGATATAAAGAAAGGAAATGACTTGTTCAAATACACAAATGACTTGTTCAATGGTAGAGCTCTCATAGTGTGTGAGTGTAACTTTCGGCTGAGATACCATTTGCCATCTTGGCTACTTCTAGTTGTCTGATCTTGTCTCTCACATTTTCTTGGTCTTGATCATCAGAAGTCCACTGTCTGACCTTGCCTTATTTTCTTTCTGCAGGTGCTTATCACGATCTGATATGCTACATTTTAACTTTCTCCTTAAGAGAGTGTTAAGCTCCATTAGGTCAGGACGCTTAATCTTTTTTCATTGCCTTAACTTTAGTGGCTGGAAAAATGTTACGTAAGTGACCCCATAGACTACAGCCCAGTTCATGGATCAAGGCTCCTCTGCCCGTAGGATTCTCCAGGCAAGAATACTAGAGTGGGTTGTCTTGCCTTTCTCCAGGGGATCTTCCCAACCCAGGGATCAAACCCGGGTCTCCTTCACTGGCAGGTGGATTCTTTACTCACCGAGCCACCTGGGAAGCTCGAGTGGTAGATAGATGCCCAATAAATATATACTAATTTAATAATAGACAGAGGGACAGCTCATTAATGGTAGAAAGCAAAGGCAAGTTCATCTAATTGCTTAGGATAATCAAGTTGAAAATTTATAGAGAAATGTAGTCCAAGGAACAAAAAGGTATTTATGGCAAAGGCTAGGATAAGTACCAAACAGTAAGCCCATGCATGGACTTCTGCATAGATAAAATGTTTTCATTTGGGAAGACCAGAAAGACCTAAGATTAGCAGACAAAAGATTCTTAATATTTTGATTTTCAAAATATGTATTTCTTGCAAATAATCATAATACATCTGAAACTAAAAGATTTTTCAAAGCCAGTTTCTCCAAAGTTGGTGTTTAATGTTTTTGTTTTCTTTTTTAGTGTTAAGCATTTGACCATCCATGAATAATGTTTTATGAAGCAAGAGCTGGTGCAGCAGAGTCAGGCCCAGTATGGAGTGAGAGAAGGCGTTTACTTAGGCACAGAACGGGAGCAAAACTGCCCTCTCAACCACACAGCTTTGCATCTGCATCTGGCGCCCTTTCTTGCCCTGAAGGAGCCTTCACCTGCTCATTAGACAAGCAACAAAGAGCTAGCCTGTGGAGCATGCATTCATATTCATAACTCAGGTCTGCTGGAAAGTTTTCTTACATTTTCTTCTTTCTAGGAGCTCATGGCAAAGGAACAAATAACCAAGCAACACAAGCTCCACTGATATGTGGGTCCTTGATTCAGCCTTTTCCAGCCCTGCCTCCACACTGTGGTCTGGTGGCCTTTTCAGCAGTTACAGGACTATGTCAGACTTTCCAGGTCGTGCTAGTGGTTAAAAATCTGCCTGCCAATTCAGGAGACATAAGAGACATGGATTCGATCCCTGGGTTGGGAAGATCCCCTGGAGGAGGGCATGGCAACCCACTCTAGTATTCTTGCCTGGAGAATCCCATGGACTGAGGAGCCTGGTGGGCTACCGTCCATGAGGTCACAAAGAGTCCAACACAACTGAAGCGGCAGCAGGCTCACATAGGACTATGTCACTTCCCTACATTAAAACCTTTCAAAGGCCCATATCTTCTATAAAATAAGGTATAAGGTTTTTTTAAAGAAAATGTTTTCTTATTATGTAACGATCTAAATTATCTAACACTCCACAGTCAGATGATTTTTCTTTATATTTCCACAGCATATTTTTAACAGATTATGGTATAATGTTCAAACAAACTGCAGATGTATAAAGTATATATTTTGACAAGTTTTCACCTATGTATATGTCTTTGGAAGCATTAGGACAAAAATAACGGCCTGCCTCCATCATTTCCAGAAGTTCACTCATGCCCGTTTGTTTTCACTCATCCTGTCCTCATGAAACGACTGAGGAGCTTTCTTTCACTAACATGCAGTTTATGCTTCCTATAGAGCTTTAATGTGTTTACCATTTCTCCCCTTTCCCTGGTTCTCTCTTCTTTCATAGCTGACAAATAGAACTGGAAATATAGATATTGTTAGAGCAGCTTACACGGGCTCAGAAGTAGCGGATGTGTACATCTCTGACTCTGTCGAGTTACGTCATGTTGGTAGCTTAGTCACAGGGGTCGTAGAGGTGGCGTTTACTTCCACAAGAATCATAAAATGCAACAAGGCATAGCTCTTTTTAATAGAAAGTTACCGGTTGAGTTGTGGCCTCACAAAATTTGTAGGCTGATGTTTTAACCCAGAACGTGACTATATTGGGAAATAAGGGCTTTCCTGATGGCTCAGAAGGTACAGAATCTGCCAGCAATGCAGGAGACACAGGTTCAATCCCTGGGCCGGGAAGACCCCCTGGAGGAGGGCATGGCAACCCACTCTAGTATTCTTGCCTGGAGAATCCCAAGGACAGAGGAGCCTGAGGGGGCTACAGTCCTTGGGGTCACAAAAACCCAGACACGAGTGAGTGACTAACACTTTCACTTTTCATGGCCTCTATAGAGTTAAGCTAAAATGAGGTCACTAGCACGGACCCTAATCTAATAAGACTGGCATCCTTATAAGAAGAGTAGGTTAGGACACAGACACATACACATCATGGTAGACCCAGCAAGAAGACAGCTGTCTGCAAGCCAAGAGGTGAGGCCTCATAAGAAACCCACCAGCTGACATCTTGATCTCAGAATTCTAGTCTTTGGAATTTTGAGAAATTTAATTTCTGTTTTTTTTCACTCACCCAGTCCATGATAGTTTGTTGTGGCCAAAAACAAATACAGACAACAAGTTGTTAAGATTTATCAGCATATCATTGCTAAAAGCCCTTCAAAGGGTATCACAGTGGCTCTGATACAAAGAGCTCCTGAAACTTTAAAAACAGTAATATTCAACATTTATGGGGAGACAGTTTATCATATGCCAGGTGCTCTGCTTGAGGTGCGCTGCCACAATCCTGACAGCCCTGCCTCCCTCTGCAGTGGGGAGGGTGGGGGGATGCGGCGGGCGGGGGCAGGAAGGCAGGAAGTGAGAGCAGAGAAACAGCGAGAGTGGATGCTCACACTTTCCTTTTTCAATCGCTAGCTGTGCAGTGTGAGACTGTTCATTTTATTCTATAGTCCTCATTTTCCCCATCTGTAGAATGGATTTGTGTGATTTCCTACAAGCCCATTCATCTTTGTCAGTCTTTACGTTCATGTTTCCATGATTTTACAGAAGGGTGAGCTCTTAGTAATCCCTGGTAAGGGGAAAAGGCCTCATCACTGCTCTCATGGGGCTTACATATAATTGAAAAATAAATAAAACGATGTAAGGGCACACCTTTGGAAGTAATAGAAACAAAGACATTATCAGTTACAGAGAAAAGCCGGCTGTGGATTCCTTTCCTTGACTCAAAATTCAATTATTTAATCAGCTCTCCTCCTCCTTCAGTCACCAAATGTAGTACCCATCACAAAAGAGACAAGGTAGCTTCTCTCATTCTCTTGAGAGGTTACTGTCACCTGTGGCCTAGTTGCCCAGGCTGCATGTCTGCACAGCCATCTCCCAGAACATGAGTTCTCCATTGTTCCGCTGGGATCCAGAGATACAGCACATCCCCGGTCCATCACAGCCATGACCCCAGCCTCCAGGGTCACCACAGAGCTGCCTGAGCAAATGTTTCTTCTCCAACTATAATCACTTCTCTGAATGAGGCCAGCTCAATTCAACTTTCATTCTAAGTCAATTATTCCAGTAATTCCCTGCTTGGAATACATTCTATAGGTATATATACCTGTTATATATATATATATACACTTTTAATTTTTAATTTAATTTTAATTTCATGGCTGCAGTCACCATCTGCAGTGATTTATGAGGCCCAAAAACATAAAGTCTGTTACTGTTTCCATTGTTTCCCCATCTATTTGCCATGAAGTGATGGGACCAAATGCCAAGATCTTAGTTTTCTGAATGTTGAGTTTTAAACCAGCTTTTTCACTCTGCTCTCATTTTCATCAAGAGGCTCTTTAGTTCTTCTTCACTTTCTGCCTTAAGGTGTCTGAGGTTAATGATCTTTCTCCTGGCAATCTTGATTCCAGCTTGCGCTTCATCCAGCCTGGTATTTTGCATGATGTACTTTACATAAAAGTTAAATAAGCTGGGTAACAATTTACAGCCTTGATATACTCCTTTCTCAATTTGGAACCAGCCTGTTGTTCCTCGTCCAGTACTAACTATTGCTTCTTGGCCTGCATACAGGTTTCTCAGGAGGCAGGTAAGGTTGTCTGGTGTTCCCATCTCTTGAAGAATTTTCCAGTTTGTTGTGATCCACACAGTCAAAGACTTTGGCTCAGTCAGTAAAGCAGAAGCAGATGTTTTTCTTGCTCCTTGGAAAAAAAGCTATGACAAACCAAGACAGCATATGAAAAACCATAGACAGTACTTTGCCAACAAAGGTCCATCTAGTCAAAGCTATGGTTTTTCCAGTAGTCATGTAGGGATGTGAGAGTTGGACTATAAAGAAAGCTGAGACTGAAGAATTGATGCTTTTTAACTGTGGTGTTGGAGAAGACTCTTGAGAGTCCTTTGGACTGCAAGGAGATCAAACCAGTCAATCCTAAAGGAAATAAGTCTTGAATATTCATTGGAAGGACTGATGCTGAAGCTGAAACTCCAATATTTTGGCCACCTGATGTGAACAATTGACTCATTGGAAAGACTCTGATGCTGGGAAAGCTTAAAGGCAAGAGGAGAAGGGGATGACAGAGGATTAGATGGTTGGATGGCATCACCGACTCCATGGACATGAGTTTAAACAAGCTCTGGGTGTTGGTGATGGACAGGGAGGCCTGGCGTGCTGCAGTCCATGGGGTTGCAAAGAGTCAGACATGACTGAGCGACTGCACTGAACTGATATATATATGTATATAGATAGATAGATAGATATACACACACACATACATTTCTTCTCTTCCTTTTCTTCAGATTTTTTATTAGTTAAACCTAGCTCTGAAACTGGGTTACTTCTGGCAAGCCTCTGGAATTTCATCCAGAGCTTATTTTAGCCTGTTGAGACTATGAAATTTGACTCCAGTCTTGTGAGAACCGCCGTTTTACAATATAATTTTTAGAAGTTTTATTTTGGGTCAGATGCAAAAAAAAAAAAATCCGAGGACAGCTTGTCTGTTGGCACCAATTCTGGTTTAATACTTAAGGAGGATCAAAACCATATATTTTTAATGGAATAGATGTTATAGGTCATCTAATTATTCTGTCAATGGATTGAGCCTTTATTTTCTCCCCTGGGCTAGACACTGCTCTCCCTCTTCATTATAAAAAACTAATTGTGCCACCACCACTCTTGCAAGCAAATAAAATGCATATTAGAAGTGTCAGGTGAATAAATAATCACACAGCCATGTACATGTGCCCTTATGTACAACAATAAAGGGATTCCTTATCTATAATGTTTGGATGAGTCAAATAAGACTTCACAGGTATATGTCTTAATGGATGTTTCTATTAGGTTAATAGTATAATATAGAAAATAGGGTGTGTAGTATACTATCCTATTTTAAAGATGATACTGAGAAAATCATCTTGTAAAGGCATGAAAATATCACTGGTCTGGTGTTAAGAAGACTTGGGTTCAAATCCCAAATCTGCCATTTATTGTTCTGTGAAAGTCACTCAGTCATGTTCTATTTTTTGTGACCACATGGACTATACAGTCCATGGAATTCTCCAGACCAGAATACTGGAGTGGGTATTCCCTTCTCCAGGGGATCTTCCCAACCCAGGGATCGAACCCAGGTCTCTTGCATTACAGCTGGATTCTTTATCAGCTGAGCCACAAGGGAAGCTCATTTATTGTTATAATACCTTGTAAATTGTATTGCATTATTATTATTAAGATGGTTTTCCCTCCCACAGTACACTGTGTCATTTTACCTCCAGAAAGTAGAAAAATGGGGCCCAGCAGGGTGGCAATGTTGTACAATTATTTGGGATACTATTGATGGCCATCTCAGCTCTTTTTGGTACTGCAGATGCTGCAAAGTGAATAATTGCCTTTCACCTCTCTATTCAGTCAAAATGCTTTCCGTCTTTGCCTTGATTCAATTCACTCCTGTAAGCCACCTCTCCATAGCAACTCATCCTCTCATTCTCCTCGGCAGATAGTTTTTTTTTTTTTTTTCTCATATTCATTGGTAATATAAAGCATTTTGAGACCCATTCATGTGATCCTGGAAGCATACAACTTGAGAGAGCTAATTCTTACTCTTTTTCCCCATGATACCATACATGTTATAGCAAATTGCTTTACTTGCGCTACAATACTAGTATTATAACTTTAAGTCTTCAAACCAGATAGAGTCCTCCAACATTTTTTTCTTCTTTTTCAAACCTGTTTTGCTGTCTATGTTCTTTGCATTTCTACCTAGATTTTTAAATCAGCATGTCAACTTTATAAAACATGTCAATAATCTTTTTTTAAATATAAATTTATTTTAATTGTAGGCTAATTACTTTACAATATTGTATTGGTTTTGCCATACATCAACATGATTTGTATTTACATTGACTCTCTTCCTATATTAGGCTAAGAAGAACTGACACTTTAACCTTAGTCTTTCAATCCAAAAAGCATGATAGATTTTTCATGTGCTTAGAATTTATTTATTTTTAGCAATATTTTGTAATTTTCAGTTTGATGTCTTATGCATATAGGTCAGTGGAATGAAATATTAGTTCTAGAAACAGGTCAACATATGCATGTCAATTAATTTTTGGTAAAATATTATATTAATTCAATAGGGGAAACAGTCTTTTAAATAAATGTTTTTTCAGCAACTGTATATTCACATGAGAAATAACTTTTTCAATTCTTAATTTGTAATATATGGAAAAAATTATCTTGAATCATTTACCTAAACATAAAAGATACAACTATAAAACTTCTACTTGCAAACATAGGAAAAATCTGTAATCTTGCAGGATCTTGTGACAAGTAACACTTTCTGAGCCAAAACAATAAAAACTTAAGCCATATAAAAATGGTCAGAATTGGATTTCATCAGAGTTGAAAACTTCAGCTCTTCCTAAGTCATGGTCAGGGAATGAAAAGACAATCTGAAAAATGCAAGAATAGATTCTCGGTCCATGTATCTGATAAAGGATTTGTATTCAGAAATAAAGAATTCTTTCAACTCAATTGAAGATAATCCAGTTATAAAGTGGGCAAAACTTTCAGACACTTCTCTAAAACATACTCTTGGCCAATAATCATTGCTCATTAAAGAAAAAATGCTTAACGTTATTGGTCATCAGTTTAGTTCAGTTCAGTCTCTCAGTCGTGTCCAACTCTTTGCGACTCCATGGACTGTAGCACGCCAGGCTTCCCTGTCCATCACCAACTCCTGAAACTTACCCAAACTCATGTCCACTGAGTCAGTGATGCCATCCAACCATCTCATCCTTTGTCATCCCCTTCTCCTCCCGCCTCCAATCTTTCCCAGCATCAGGGTCTTTTCAAATGAGTCAGCTCTTTGCATCAGATGGCCAAAGTACTGGAGATTCAGCTTCAAATCACTCCCCTAGGATGGACTGGTTGGATCTCCTTTCAGTCAAAGGGACTCTCAAGAGTCTTCTCCAACACCACAGTTCAAAATCATCAATTTTTCGGCAGTCACATTCATACCTGACTACTGGAAGGGAAATACAAACTGAAACCACAGTGACAAAACAGTGTGTATCTACTCAAATGGGCTTCCCTGGTGACTCAGAAGGCAAAAAAAGCCACTTACAATAAGAGAAACCTGAGTTCCATCCCTGATTGGGAAAATCCCTTGGAGGAGGACATGGCAATCCACTCCAGTATTCTTGCCTGGAGAATCCCCATGGACATAGTAGGCTGGCGAGCTATAATCCACAGGGTCACAAAGAGTCGGACAAGACTGAAAAACTAAGCATATCTACTGGAGTAACTAAAATTCTAAAAAGCCTGACAGTACCAGTAGTGGTGAAGAAGATGTAGAATAATTGCAACTTCTGTACACTGGTTTTGTTAAGTAAAATAATAGAACTGTTCTAAAAAACTGTTTAATAGTTAATTATACACTGAGTGTGTGACCCTTTGATTTCACTCTTCTGTATTAATGAACATCTTCTATAGATCCCTTCTGAGTATTATTCACATTTTTTTGACTCCTTAGAACTAAAGGCAACACAATGGTAGTGTCAGACATGTTTTCACTTGCTTTTTTTTCTTCCTCTTCTTTTTTTTTTAAACTGCATGTCCTAAAAAGAAAAATCAGCTGTTAATGGACAAGTTAATGTTAGCAATTAACAAAAGTCAGTGAAAATGCAAATATTTTAGGAAACTTGAGAAACTAGATTAAAACTGGTCTCATGCCATCAAAAGTGCTATGCATTTCTTAATCTCTTGGCTTTTTTTTTTAATAACGTTTAGACAAAACTTATACATTTGTCTTGAGTTTTTCTTTTCTAACAGAAACTTGTCTTTTCTGCTGAGGTGATTCTCATTTTTCTTCTTCTTCTCCTCCTCCTACCCCTCCCGCTCCTGCTCCCCACTGCCTTAGCTCAGGGCTCTCTCACTCAACTAGCTTTGGGAAGTGATGGATATGTTTAAGGTCTTAAAGTTGATCATGGTTTCATGGGTGTATACTTATCCCCAAACTCACTGAGTAGTATACATTCATATATACAGCTTTTTTTTAGTGTTAATCATAACTCAATAAAAACAAAACAAAAAATATAAAAACAAACATTTTATCTTTTATAAATACCTATTAAAATATTTAATGATAAAATGATATATCTCCAGTTCCCTTCAAGGTAATAAGGGATGAGAAATAGATGGAGATAGATATAAAGCATGGTTAGTTGGTAATTAATGAATCTGGGTATGGTATATAATAAACCATTCTCTCTAGTTTGTGTATGTTTAACATTTTCTATAATGTTTACTGAGTTCTTTAAAATATATACAATGAATAGCTTCTAGTATTAAAAAAAAAAAAGACAAGAAAAAGTCTTCATAAAGGAGAAGAAACTTGTAAGGTAGATTTGAAGGATGTGACCAAAGATAAGAAGAGAGGGAAGGTCTGAGGGTCTCTGGGAAGATACTTGGTTTGCAGAACCAATATTTGACAATGGCTTCAAAGCCTCGTTTTCTTACTTGATGGGCTCTTTAAGAGCAGAAATTGTGGGGAGAAAAAGCAAAGAGAAAGGAAATATGGTTAATTAAGGAGTTGCGAGGACCTTGCAAAAAATATCTGCTTCAGAAATTGCATTAAGCAACATGTCCTTGAAAAATGAGATCACATTCAGATGAGCATAGCCAGATGACAAACCCTCAGTAGAGTAATTAAGAGAATGGGTTAATGAGATTACAGTCATTTAAAGTTACTTAGGAAGTGTGTAGTGTAACTAGACACTGCCAAAAACAGATAAACAGCAAGGATGGGTATGCTGAACAGCCACATGTGCATATATGTGCTCGAGCACACACACACACCCATGCAACTTCTTCTTTAGTTCTCTACAAGACAATGGATGTTCTCAAATCATATCTGTACTTTATTTAGTCTCTAGTTTGATGAGATCCCTTGAGGATCAAGTTCAGTAACAGTAACAGGCATTTCTTCTCTATTATACACCTTTTCTTAATTTTTTGCTTTTCTTTCAAAACTGGAAATCAATGCACCCTCAACTACTGTGTGAAAGAATTTAAGTATTTTAGAAACAAACTTTGGTAGGATGAAAGGAGTTTTAAATTCATCTTTTCATTTTTTCAAAGCAGAAGTTATTGATCTCAATATTGAATTTCTTTTCTTTGCATGTATACAGTGGAATATTTTCCTGAGCTTGAATTCCAGCTTCTGTTCAATATCACTTACAGAAATGTAACATGATTTTGAAGGGCTTGATCTTATTTTATAATCTCATGTATCACACATGACGAATTCTTGTCAGTGGGGGAAAACTTGGCAAGTAGGAATCAGGGAGGGAATGAGAGGCACAGAAGAAAGTGAATGATGGTGAAGAGGACATAGGATCCATCATATGCTAAAAATGCGATTCTAGACAGGAATTCTCAATGTGTCTTTTTCGATGTATAAGCTAGCTCAGTAAGGTATTTAGGGTTTGAATATCATCATTCCCATTTCACAGATGAGGAAAATGATTTCAGAGATGTACATCCATTATCATGTACAGTAATAGTGACAGTCAAAATTTGAAATCAAGCCTGCCACTTTGAATTGACCCTCTCAGCCTGCTTTTACCAAAATTAAAGTAAGCTCTTTTTATTATAAACATTATTTGCTCAATAATAAAAATGCATAGTTAATCAGGTTAACAACACAAATAATCTACAAAGATTCCACTTTCTCCTGCTACTTCTATGAGATTTCATGTTCTGATTTGTGAAATGAAGTGATTTTTAAAGTCCCTTTAAGCAGTCCCATTTTATAATGCATGTGTACGTGCTAAGTCATTTCAGTCATGTCTTACTCTTTGAGACTCTATGGATGATAACCCACTAGGCTCCTCTGTCCATGAGATTCCCTGGGCAAGAATACTGAAGTGGGGTATCATGCCCTCCTCCAGGAGATTGATCTTCTGGACCCAGGGATCAAACCTGTGTCTCTTACCTTTGCCTGCATTGGCAGGTGCTTTCTTTATAACTAGTGCCACCCGGAAAGCACAATTTTATAATATATGACTCCAAAATTTTGTAGAAAAAAATCTGGATGTTATTTTGTGTACCTAGTACATGTACAGGAATTAATCATAGCTTTTTGCCACCTAAGATATAATCAAGCAAACTTTATGAAGCACTGTAATATTCCAGGCTATCTGCCACTTCCTGTAATATACTGGAATATAAAGATAAAAGTCATTCCACTACCTTTTACAAGTCCATAGAAAGTTACATTGAGAAGAAGAAAAACAAAAGCAAGTAAAGAAACAAGGGCAATGTCATGGGAACTCAGAGAAATAGTTATGGCTGCTGCTGCTGCTGCTAAGTCGCTTCAGTCGTGTCCGACTCTGTGCGACCCCACAGATGGCAGCCCATTGGGCTCCGCCATCCCTGGGATTCTCCAGGCAAGAACACTGGAGTGGGTTGCCATTTCCTTCTCCAGTGCATCAAAGTGAAAAGTGAAAGCGAAGTCGCTCAGTCGTGTCTGACTCAGCGACCCCATGGACTGCAGAATAGTTATGGCACCTACCTCCAATTACCTTCAGGTTGCCATTAAAATTAAATGCTTTAAGTATTTAAATATTTCATCAACATCTTTGAAATGCAATGTGTGTTTTATATTTACAATAATCTCCATTCAAATTGGCCCCATTTCAAATACTCAGTGTCTATATGTGTCTATCAGACGGGACTGCACTGCAAAACTCTAGAATTTTACAATTATATTTGCCATAATGGAATAGAGAAACTCTATTATGGAAAAGGTGTAATTATTTTTCCATAGTGATAAACAAAGCTATGTCACATTCTTATTTGTTTCTTGAGTTCAAGAAACAAAGAGTTCATTTTTTTTTTCCTATTTTAATAAAAACCAGGTGATGATTGTTATTGGAACTGTGCTTCCAAACTCATGTATGAAAAAACAAGAGACTGTGTTATGGTCAAATGTTAAAGAAAGTCTAGCTATAGGAGTCACTAGTGCATCTTCTGATATGGTTATCTTTGAGTTCTATTCCGTTAGGCACAGTGATAAAGAAATTTGATAACCAAATGATGGAGCAAATTTTTAAAAAATGAATCTCACACATTATTGTCAGCTCGTTTCCTTTATTTCTCTTCATTTGGTGTCTCCAAATGATGAGGAGAAATGTGTTGATATATTTTCATAGATTCAACCAAAACTTCCAAGCCAGCAACAGTCCCATCAAGGCTGTAGTGCTGCTGCTGCTGCTGCTGCTGAGTCGCTTCAGTCGTGTCTGACTCTGTGCGACCCCACAGACGGCAGCCCACCAGGCTCCCCCAACCCTGGGATTCTCCAGGCAAGAACACTGGAGTGGGTTGCCATGTCCTTCTCCAATGCATGAAAGTGAAAAGTGAAAGTGAAGTCGCTCAGTTGTATCTGACCCTCAGGGACCCCATGGACTGCAGCCTACCAGGCTCTTCCGTCCATGGGATTTTCCAGGCAAGAGTACTGGAGTGGGGTGCCATTGCCTTCTCCGAGTGCAGTGTTAACACATAATATACAGCAATAGTCTGGTAACTTTCTCAACATAGGCTATCAAAATCTCACATACTAGTATTTCATTATTACATTATTTGAAAGAATATGGTATTTTTCCATTATTACTATTATTATTATAGTAACATGATGGCATATATAGTTTAGGACAATTATCTTTTGCATAATCTGTACACTGCATGTAGGAATAAATTTCCTTCTCTCTGGATTATTTTCCAAATGCACCCTCAGATCTTCACTTGTATGCCTGACCCATCCAACTGAATCTCCTGTTGCTAACTGATGAATTTTCAGGCCCAAATATCTATTTTTCTTTCCCTCTTAAATTTAAAACCAACTAGAGAACAAATCAAATGAGGAAGGAGCCGTCATGGTGGGGTTGGAGCCTTTATCGAAAGGAGAATCAGAGAGCTTGGTCTTTCTCTTTCTGCCACATGAGGACATAGGAAGAAGGTGGCCATCATCAAGCTAAAAAGAGCCTTTTCTACAGGGAAATTAATCTCCCTGCATCTCAACCTCCAATGTCCCTGCCACCAGAACTGTGAGAAACAAATTCCTGTGGTTTAAACCACCCAATCTATTCTGTTTTGTTATAGGAGCCTGTGTTGACTAATGTGTGGAAAACTCTGAAAGAGATGAGAATATCAGACCACCTGACCTGCCTCTTGAGAAATCTGTATGCAGTTCATGAAGTAACAGTTAGAACTGGACGTGGAACAACAGACTGGTTCCAAATAGGAAAAGGAGTACGTCAAGGCTGTTTATTGTCACCGTGCTTATTTAACTTATATGCAGAATACATCATGAGAAATGCTGGGCTGGATGAAGCACAAGCTGGAATCAAGATTGCTGGGAGAAATATCAATAACCTCAGATATGCAGATGACACCACCCTTATGCCAGAAAGGGAAGAACTAAAGAGCCTCTTGATGAAAGTGAAAGAGGAGAGTGAAAAAGTTGACTTAAAGCTCAACATTCAAAAACAAAGATAATGGCATCCAGTCCCATCATTTAATGGCAAATAGATGGAGAAACAGTGGAAACATTGGTAGACTTTATTTTGGGGGGCTCCAAAAATCACTGCAGATGGTGACTGCAGCCATGAAATTAAAAGACACTTACTCCTTGGAAGGAAACTTATGACCAACCTAGACAGCATATTAAAAACCAGAGACAAGGCTATGGTTTTTCCAGTAGTTATATATGGATGTGAGAGTTGGAGTATAAAGAAAGCTGAGCAGAGAAGAATTGATGCTTTTGAACTGTAGTGTTGGAGAAAACTCTTGACAGTCCCTTGGACTGCAAGGAGATCCAACTAGTCCATCCTCAAGGAAATCAATCCTGAATATTCATTGGAAGAACTGATGTTGAAGTTGAAGTTCCAACACTTTGGCCACCTGATGCAAAGAACTGACTCATTAGAAAAGACCCTGATGTTGGGAAAGATTGAAGGTAGGAGGAGAAAGGGATGACAGAGGATGAGACAGTTGGATGGCATCATTGACTCAATGGGAATGAGCTTGAGTAAACTCCGGGAGCTGGTGATGGACAGGGAGCCCTGGCGTGCTGCAGTCCACGGGGTCTCAAAGAGTCAGACACGACTCAGCAACTGAACTGAACTGTTGACTAATATGTCTTGTATCTATCCCCCAACCCTTCTCTGAATCTCAGTTTCATCATATATAAGGTAGGTATCAGACACTCCATCCCAGCTTCCTTGTTGGATTGTATGGAGGAGCTGAGAAACAAATAAAATCATGTCCTAAAAATTGCTTTACAGCCTCTGTGTGTGTGTGTGTGTGTGTGTGTGTGTGTGCATGCTCAGTTGCTAAGTTGTGTTTGACTCTATGACCGCATGGACTGTAGCCCACCAGGCTCCTCTGTCCATGGAATTCTCCAGGCAAGAATATTGGAGTGGGTTGCTATTTCCTTCTCCAGAGCATCTTCCTGACCCAGGGATTGGACTCTCATCTCCTGCACTGCAGGCAGATATTTTACTGCTGAACCACTTGGGAAGCTCCTTTGCAACCTGTACAAAAGCTGTAAAAGTCAGTAACAAGACTGACTACCGATAGCGTTTCAGTGTCTCTTGCTTTTCCTCTGTAGAATTTCCATCTTTCCAGGCTTGGCCATCTGCTCCGTCCATGGTCACTCCTTATTAAGGAGTGCTAGTGACATTAAGGTAACATGATCAGCCATCACGGCATAGATTAAAAAGCGTCAGTAGCTCTACTGGGAAGTATTCTCGCCAAGCACTGTTGTTAAACTGAATTAGCATCCCATGAGCAGGAGGAGCACAGCAGAGATTCCGCACAGGCCATCCATCAGTAGACACTATCAGTGGACCTCGGTTAGAAACATCCCTGTACTGATGGCCCTGTGTAACCTTGGCCGAATCACTTAGCCTCTCTAAGCATGAGTAGTAAAAGCTGCTAAATTGTATTAATAGGAACTCTTATCTTACAAGCCTAGTGTGGAATAAAAATCCTCCAAAGTCCTGACAATTCCTTTGTTCAGGTGAGGTCCAGGAATAATATGCTGATGGGAGGAAGGGGAGGAGTCAGCCGTGCCTGGAGTGAGCTCTGGATCCAATGTGCGTGGGTTCACATCCTTGGCTGCATCATTCAACCATATTAGTGAACAGATTCTATACATAACCTGTGGTGCTGGGGATATGATATACAAAACATACAGAGTTCTTATCCTCGTGAGAAGCAAACAGAGAATAAATATTCTCAAATATTCTATGCAATCAGATGCAACAAGTACTATGGAAGAAAATAAAGAGATGATGAAAAATACCGAACCTAGGTGTGAAAAGAAACCTCTGTGGATGAAGGTAAAATATTATTCTAAGGAAGGAAATCACCAAGTCAACAGACGTGAGTGTGAGCAAGCTCTGGGAGTTGGTGATGGACTGGGAAGCTGGCATGCTGCAGTCCATGGGGTTGTAAAGAGTCAGACACGACTGAGTGACTGGACTGAAGAAAGGAAAAGTCAGTAAGCCCATCATACAAAGTGAAGTAAGCCAGAAAGAAAAGCACCAATACAGTACACTTATGCTGTATATATGGAATTTAGAAAGATGGTAACAATAACCCTGTATGTGAGACAGCAAAAGAGATACAGCTGTATAGAACAGTCTTTTGGAGTCTGTGGGAGAGGGAGAGGGTGGGATGATTTGGGAGAATGGCATTGAAACATGTATAATATCATAAGAAACGAATCGCCAGTCTAGGTTCGATGCAGGATACAGGATGCTTGGGGCTGGTGCACTGGGATGACCCAGAGGGATGGTATGGGGAGGGAGGTGGGAGACGGGTTCAGGATTGGGAACTCATGTACACCTGTGGTGGATTCATGTTGATGTATGCAAAACCAAAACAATATCGCAAAGTAAAAGATAAATAATAAAATAAAATAAAAGATAAAAAAAAGAAGCCCCGGCAGAAAAGAACACGATGTTTATGAAGAAAAACAAGAAAACTGGTGTGACTGGAGCAGATGTGTGAGGGAGGTTGTGAAATAAGAAAGGTAAGGCAATCAACTTCATCAGTTTTGGAAAGCTTATTATACATTTTAAATTTATTTCTGCAGAATCCAGTATGTTATACTTAATGGCCTGGAGTTTTGTCAGGATACCATGAAATACTGTATGTGAAAGCACACTGCATCTTGAAACTGTAGGAGATCTTCTAAGCGGTGAGAAATTAGCTGAGCATGCCTCCTGGATCCAGTTCCGTTCTTTCCTGATGAATAACCCACTAGTTACTCTTCTGCTCGTTGTTGCTGTTGTTCAGTAGCTAAGTCATGCCTGACTCTTTGTGATCCCATAGACTATAGCCCAACAGGTTCCTCTGTCCGTGGACTTTCCGCAAGAATATGGAGTGGGTTGCCGCTTCCTTCTACAGACTCTTCTACTACTATGATTTAAATATCGTGCAAGAGTGATGCACATTCTCTGAATTAACTCAAAAGTTCAGCTGAATTCTTAAATGAGAAAATAGGCAAAAGCTTTTAGAAGAGTTCCCACATTGTCAGTTTTAGCCTCTGTTATTATATTCTCATTACTCTTGTAAGCTGGTCAGAAAATGTCCAAAACGACTTTGCAAAATCCTTGCTTTGGACTCTCTCCTTAAAGAGATGAGTGGACACTGAGATGAGTGGACACTGACCTCCGTATTTCTTCTTCTCAGTGATACAGTCAGAAAGGAGACAGACGCTCATATATTAGTTACAATTACATTTCTAATAAAGGATGTGAACTTCAAGAAATTACTTTCTATGGAGCCCCAATATTTTCTAATAAATGTGAGTAAGGTTGATCCTTAAGGTGTGGGTAAAAGATGAATAAAGATGATGGGGGAGTACTAGTTTTATATATATAATGGAATAGAATGGATGAATTTAACTCAAATGACCATTATATCTGCTACTATGGGCAAGAATCCCTTAGAAGAAATGGAGTAGCCATCGTAGTCGACAAAAGAGTCTGAAAAGGAGTACTTGGATGCAATCTCAAAAACGACAGAATGATCTCTGTTTGTTTCCAAGGCAAACCATTCAGTATCACAGTAATCCAAGTCTATGCCCCAACCAGTAATGCTGAAGAAGCTGAAGTTGAATGGTTCTGTGAAAACATATGCTGCTGCTGCTGCTGCTAAGTCACTTCAGTTGTGTCCGACTCTGTGCGACCCCATAGACGGCAGCCCACCAGGCTCCCCCGTCCCTGGGATTCTCCAGGCAAGAACACTGGAGTGGGTTGCCATTTCCTTCTCCAATGCATGAAAGTGAAAAGTGAAAGTGAAGTCGACCCCATGGACTGCAGCCTACCAGGCTCCTCCGTCCATGGAATTTTCCAGGCAAGAGTGCTGGAGTGGGGTGCCATCGCCTTCTCCAGTGAAGACATATAAGGCCTTCTGAAACTAATACCAAAGATGTCCTTTTCATTGTAGAGGACTGGAATGCTAAATTAGGAAGTCATGAGATACATGGAGTAACAGGCAAATCTGGCCTTGGAGTAAAAAATGAAGCCAGACAAAGGCTAACAGAGTTTTGCCAAGAGAATGCACTGGTCATAGCAAACACCTTCTTCCAACAAAACAAAAGACTCTACACGTGGATATCACCAGATGGTCAATACTGAAATCAGACTGATTATAGTCTTTGCAGCCAAAGATGGAGAATCTCTGTACAGTCAGTGAAAACAAGACTGGGAGGTGACTGTGGCTCAGATCATGAACTCCTTATTGCCAAATTCAGCAGACTTAAATTGAAGAAAGTAGGGAAAACCACTAGGCCATTCAGGTATGACCTAAATCAGATCCCTTATGATTATACAGTGGAAGTGACAAATAGATTCAAGGGATTAGATCTGATAGAGTGCCTGAAGAACTATGGACAGAGGTTTGTGGCATTGTACAGGAGGCAGTGATCAAGACCATTCCCAAGAGAAAGAAAAGCAAAAAGGCAAAATGGTTATCTGAGGAGGCATTAGGAATAGTGGAGAAAAGAAAAGACTCAAAAGGCAAAGGAAAAAAGGAAAGATATACCCATTTGAATGCAGAGTTCCAAAGAATAGCAAGGAAAGATAAGAAAGCCTTTCTCAGTGATCAAAGCAAAAAAATAAAGAAAATAATAGAATGAGAAAGACTAGAGATCTCTTCAAGAAAATTAGAGATACCAAGGGAACATTTCATGCAAAGATGGGCACTATTAAAGACAAATCGTGTGGACATAACAGAAGCAGAAGATATTAAGAAGAAGCGGCAAGAATACACAGAAGAACTATACAAAAAAGATCTTCATGACCCAGATAACCACAGTGGTGAGATCACTCACTCACCTAGAGCCAACCATCCTCAAATGTGAAGTCAAGTGGGCCTTAGGAAGGTTCATTGTGAACAAAGCTAGTGGAGGTAATGGAATTCCAATTAAGCTATTTCAAATCCTAAAAGATGATGCTGTTAAAGTTCTGCATGCAATATGCCAGCAAATTTGGAAAACAGCATACGCACAGCACTGAAAAAGGTCAATTTTCATTCCAATCCCAAAGGAAGACAATCTCAAAGACTGCTTAAACTGCCACACAATTGCACTCATCTCACAAGCTAGCAAAATAATGCTCAAAACTCTCCAAGCCAAGCTTCAACAGTACGTGAACCGTGAACTTCTAGATGTTTAAGCTGGATTTAGAAAAGGCAGAGGAACCAGAGATCAAATTGCCAGCATCCATCGGATAATCAAAAAACCAAGAGAGTTCCAGAAAAACATCTACATTTGCTTTATTGACTATGCCAAAGCCTTTGAATGTGTAGATCAAAACAAACTGTGGACAATTCTTAAAAAGATGGGAATACTAGACCACCTGACTTGCCTCTTGAGAAATCTGTATGCAGGTCATGAAGTAACAGTTAGAACTGGACATGGAACAACAGACTGCTTCCAAATAGGAAAAGGAGTACGTCAAAGCTGTATATTATCACCCTGCTTATTTAACTTATATGCAGAGAACATCATGAGAAAAGCTGTGCTGGATGAAGCACAAGCTGGATCAAGATTACTGGCAGAAATATCAATAACCTCAGATATGCAGATGATACCACCCTTATGGCAGAAAGTAAAGAAAAACTAAAGAATTTCTTGATGAAATTGAAAGAGGAGAGTGAAAAGTTGGCTTAAAACTCAACATTCAGAAAACTAAGATCATGGCATCCAGTCCCATCACTTCATGGCAAATAGATGGGGAGAAAATAGAAACCGTGAGAGACTTTACTTTGAGGGGCTCCAAAATAGCTGCAGATGTTGACTACAGCCATGAAATAAAAGATGCATGTTCCTTGGAAGAAAAGCTATGATCAACCTAGACAGCATATTAAAAAGCAGAGACATTACTTTGCCATCAAAGGTCTGTCTAGTCAAAGCTATGGTTTTTCCAATAGTCACGTTTAGATGTGACATTTGGACTCTAAATAAAACTGATCGCCAAAGAACTGATACTTTTGAACTGTGGTGTTGAAGAAGACTCTTGAGAGTCTCTTGGACAGCAAGGAGATCAAACCAGTCCATCTTAAAGAAAATCAGTCCTGACTATTCATTCATGCTGAAACTGAAACTCTAATACTTTGGCCACCTGATGTGAACAACTGACTCATTTGAAATGGCCCTAATGCTTGGAAACATTGAAGGCAGGACAAGAAGGGAAAGACAGAGCATGAGATCGTTGGATGGCATCACCGACTCTACGGACATGAGTTTGAGTAAGTTCCAGGAGCTGCTGATGGACAGGGAAGCCTGGCATGCTGCAGTTCATGGGTTCACAAAGAATCAGGTACGACTGAATGACTAAACTGATCTGACTGATCTAATCTAAGTGTTAGTCGCTCAGTCATGCCTGACTGTTTGCGACCCCATGGACTGCAGCCCATCAGGCTCTTCTGTCCATGAGATTTTCCAGGCAAGGATACTGGAGTGGGTTGCCATTTCCATTTCCAGGGGATCTTCCCAGCCCAGGGATCGAACCTGGGTCTCCTGCACTGCAGGCAAATTCTTTACCGACTGAGCTACAAGGGAAGATCTGACTGATATATATACACATATATATGCATATATATAGCAATATATATACACATAAAATTATTAGTATTTTTCACAGTGTTTATTGAAGTATAGTTGGCTTACAATGTTATATTAATTTCAGGTGTATAGCAGAGCAATTCAAGATCTTTATATATTGTACCCAGACAAAATGTTATTATAAAATGTTGACTGTATTCCCTGTGCTGTACGTCAAGTCCCTGTGGTATATTTAATTTAAAAATGTTAGTTTGCACCTCTTAATCTGCCTCAACCATATCAACTCTCTGGCAACTGATAGTTTATTCTGTATCTTTGACTCTGTTTTTGTTTTATTATATTGTTCATTGATTTTGTTTTTTAGATTCTTCATGTAAGTGAAACATATGGTATTTGTCTTCTTTTGTCTGACTTACTTCACTAGGGATAATACCTCCAAGTCAATTCATGCTGCTGCAAATAGCAAGATTTCATTCTTTTTATAGTTGAGAAATATTCCACTTTGCATGTGCACACACATACACACACACTATACCATACTTTCTTTTTCCATTCATCTGTTGATGGATGCTTAGTTTGCTCTCATATCTTGACGATTGTGAACAATGCTGCTGTGAACATTGGAGTGCGTATTCTTTTCAAATTAAAGTTTTTATTTTCTTTACAGAAATACCCAGGAGTAGACTTGCTAGATTAAATGGTAGCTCCATTTTTAATTTTTTGAGGAAACTCCTTACTGTTTTCCATAGTTACTGTGGCACTTTAAGGCCCACTAACAGTATACTAGTGTTTCCTTTTCTCCATATCCTTACCAAGACATTATTTTTTGTCTTTTTGGCAATAGCAATTCTGGCAGATGTGAAGTGAGACCTCATTGTGATTTTGACTTGTATTTCCCTGATGATTAGTGATGCTGAGCATCTTTTCATGTGCTATTGCATGTCTATATATCTTCTTTGGAAAAATGCCTATTCAGGGCCTCTGTTCATTTTTAAATAAGATTCGTTTTTTAATGTACTGAGTTGTATTAGTCCTTTATGTTTTTAAGTCCTTATCAGACATACTGCTTACAGATAACTTCTCCCATTCAGTAGGTTGCCTTTTCATTTTGTTCAAGTATTGGAAAAAAATAATATTGTTAAAATGCCCATGCTACTCAAAGAAAGAGAAAGAAATGGCAACCCACTCCAGTACACTTGCTTGGAAAATTCCATGGATAGAGGAGCCTGATAGGCAGACTACTGTCCATGGGGTCTCAAGGAGTCAGACATGACTGAGCAACTTCATTTTCACCCAAAGGAATCTACAGATTCATTTAAATTCCTATCAAAGTATTCATAAAATTTTTCCCACAGAACTAGAACAAATAGTCCTAAAATTTTATCAAAACACAAAAGACCCCAAACAGCTAAAGCAATCATGAGGGAAAAAGAACAAAGGTGTAGATATAATGCTACTTGACTTCAAACTATGCAATAAAGCTATAGTAATCAAAAGAGCATGGTACTGGTACAAAAACAGACACATAGAACAATGGAATAGCATAGAAAGCACAGAAATAAACCCATGCACAAATGGTCAACTAATCTAAAACAAAAAAGGCAAGAATGTAAAGTGTGAAAAAGATAATGTCTTCAATAAGTGAGATTGAAAAAACTGGACAGCTACATGCTAAAAAATGGAAGGTCAACCATTTCTCACATCATATGTAAAAATAAACTCAAAATGGATTGAAGCTTAAACTTAAGACTTGAAATTGTGAAATCTCCTAGGAGAAAGTATAGGCAGTATGCTCTTTGACATCATTCTCAGCAATATTTTGGGGGGATCTGTCTCCTCAGTCAAAAATAACACAAGTGAAATTAAACAAATGGGACTACAATTGGTTTTTTATCTAAGAATAAACTTTTATAATTCCATTAATATGATTCTCAAAAAAAGTGAAAACACATTGTATTGATGTCTTAGTCTTCACCATCAGTATTTCTTTTTCATGTGTTTGAAAGTACATTTTATTCATAAAAATCTAACAAAACTTTAAAGTCAGCCTTCACACCTTAATGTTCATTAAACATTTTAAACATTATAAATTTAATGTGCTCATTTTTATTTTTAAGTATTTCAATTCTTTAGTAAGCTAAGCTTCCCAAGCACTTAACCAACTTCTATGAATTTAATAAATCAAAATTATAAGATGTCCTAATACTTTTCACAGATGTAGTAAAATTTTCCTAGACTATTCAACTTAGAATGACAAGCAAAATCAAATTTTCAATTCCACATTTTAAGTTGACATCGATTTAATCTACTAGGTACTCTACAATGTCAAATTATATTTTAATATGCCAAATTCTCCTGTTATAAGTGATTAAAATGTCAAATAAGCTCAGATTATTTTCAAACTTAACATGAAAATATTAACACCATGAGTTATAATTCACTTCATCATTTTCCAGAATTAAGTCTATTATTTCCTGCAGTTAAACCAGTCACTCACACTTCAGTTCATTCGTACAACCTTCATTCAGTATGTCTGTAAACTCTGCCCTCTCCAGGCTTGTCTGAAAATGCAAATATTGGGTAGGGGCAGTATTTTAAGATCAATCATACTTTATTTTTTTCTTGATCTGAGGGAGCTAAGGTAGAGAGAAAAATCTTTGGACTTTAAAAGCTAACAAAAGTGTTGCATATGAATATGCAAAGTGTTCAAAAACCAACTTTGCTTAATCATGGGGCTACTGGCTTTGTTCAAGGGAGAAGTAATCTTTCTAGGCTGTGTGTAACATAGTAGGAACACATGTCCTCTCTCTGAGCTTAGCTCCCATTTATCCAACAACCTCTTCTGTGACCCACATTGCTGAAAAGAAAAAAAGAAAAATGTTTTCTGAGGTGTGTGTGTATGTGTGTGCGCACTCAGTTGTGTACGACTCTTTGTGACCCCATGGATTATAGCCCTCCAGGCTCCTCTGTCCGTGGGATTTTCCAGGCAAAAGTACTGGAGTGGGTTGGCATTTTCTTCTGCAGGGGATCTTCCCTACCCAGGGATTGAATCTGTGTCTCTTATGTCTCCTGGACTGGCAGGTAGGTTCTTTACCAACTGGGAAGCCCCGAAGGGTCCCTGTAGTGTTAGATAAATACATTTGTGGAAACCTGTGCATTTTACTTAAAATCCACCCCATCTCAAAGCCCTCTGTAAGGCTGTTTTTGTACCAGTTTAATCAGTGCTTGAGGCTAGAAGGGGAAGTGACTGTTGCAGGAAGTGCTGCTGTGAGTTGGAGGTACAATCAGCTCAAAGGCAGAAAGAGGAAAACTTGAACACTAGATTCCCAGCTAGAATCACAGTCAGGCAGCGTGAATTCCTTAAATTCATTAGGAATGGTGAACTTGCATTTAATATCATTTACATAGCAAAGGAGAAACAGGTGCAACCAACGTGCAAGGTTAAAACAAATCTAGTAAAAAATGTCTGAATGAAAAGCTTTAGTCCTAGTTCAGTTCAGTTTAGCTCAGTCGCTCAATCGTGTCTGACTCTTTGCGACCCCATGAATCGCAGCACGCCAGGCCTCCCTGTCCATCACCAACTCCCGGAGTTCACTCAGACTCGCGTCCATCGAGTCTGTGATGCCATCCAGCCATCTCATCCTCGGTCGTCCCCTTCTCCTCCTGCCCCCAATCCCTCCCAGCATTTCCAACCATTTGGAAAACTATTTTCTGAGTATTTCAAACAGCCTAAGCTTTGCTGTAGAATAATACATTATTACAGAAAGCTTCAAATCTGTTTTGTTTAAATAGAAACAGTTCCAGAAGAGTTAGGAGATTTTTTTCCCCAACATCATACAACTTGTTAATATCAGAACCTCGATTAAAACTAAGTTTAACAAAAATATCCAGAATGGAGTTTTACTCTACTGCTTTTTGAGTTAACATCTAACTTTCCATCTTTTGCCACACCATGATTATGGCTGTGATTTTTAAAAACCAAATTAAAATAGAATTTGCTATTTTTCTTGTTTCATGACATGTTTAGTTTTCATTTACAAATGATTATTTGAATCAGATTTTATCTTTCAAGGACCACACGACCTGAGGACAATTTTGGACTTGGCTATTTTTGCCACATCCTTAGTGTTCTCTAATTAGCCAGATTGTTCTCTTTTCTTTTAAGGCCTAATTTTTTAAAAGCATTCTATATGCAGCTTTGTGTTCTTCCCCATTAAGTAAGTCTGTCTTCCTGTTGGCTGGTTTTACTGTGTTTGCTCCAATTTCTTTTCTCTCAAGTGGAAGAGCTTCAAAACTTTATTTCTTTTAACGATGCCCTATACATCTTAATGGGTATGCATTTTGTTTCATTTTCTTTCCCACTCTTTTATTCTTAGTATAAACTTTTGTAACCTACAAATAAATGTGGGTATAAAAAAAAAATAATAACAAACAAAAAATTTAGTAGTATTCTGAGACCGTCTGTTTAATTTCGGCATCAGAATTCTTTTTTCATGTAGTTATCTTGTTTGCTAGTGAAATATGTAATTACTATAAATCTAACATATTTCCAAACAATTTGTTTCATTTTATTTTGGGAATCTGGGAGGCCTCTTTCTAGAACATTTTCCTGTTCAATCTTACAATAACCTGATCTAATGGACATCGTTAGTATTATCAGGGAGTTCAAGCCCCACTAAGTGGCAGCACTAAAGACATTTCTCACTTCCAAAATGTTCTAGTGGTCATGTCTATCTCCAGTCTTTTCAGAAGACCATAATTATGATTGAGATTCAATAGAGAAAGCATTCTTTTTTAAAGGATATTATCTAATAAAGGTCAGTTGCTTGAAAAGACAGGTTTGTTTTTTTTTCTCATTTTGAATATTTGTGATATAAGGATTCCAAAAGCATACCAAGCAGTCCTGGGTATTCTTCATAAAATAAACTGCACGTTTGGTCACCTTTTCATAATACCTAAAATCCACCATCATGAATAGTAATTACCAAATTGCTATGTTTAATCCATGTGTCATTTCCACTCACTGTCAGTTAAGCTCTAGGTAAGATCAGCTGACCCTCCATTCAATGCCTTGTGTGAGGCTTAAAGTTCTACCCCAAACTTATACAGGTTCAGAGCCTCAGTTTCCTCCTCTGGTTAGACTGACATTTCATACGATTGTCGTCTCTATATGTTGCCCCTCTTCATTCTTCCTATCACAAATTGAAAAACAAACGCCCAGAGTTGTGTCTGAGTCAAGTTTAAAGTGCTGGAGCTGCGGAGGGCTAGCTTCTCAGCATAATAAAGCCAGTGCTCTTGCATCAGCTTGTGGGAGGCAGGGGAATAAAGGTGCCTGAGCCATTTCCATCACATCAGCACTCACTAGAGCAGAGGAGCCGCTCCTCTGGTACCATGTGGTCACATTCATGGGTTCTAGCATTTTCCAGTTTAACAAAGAAAACCTTAAAATTACTAGCTTGTTTTCCTCCTTTTAATTTTCTTATCTAAGAGGTGTGTTTCTTTGCTATACTGATTTTCAGATTTCATGGTGCAGAATTTGGTTTGGGGAGACAAGGGTAAGACCAGATATCTTGTTTTAATAACATCACTTACACATCCATGTGTCTTGTCTTTCTTTCCTATGAATGTGGAATCCCATCTGTTTTGTTAATTTTTCTACTTCCTGTGCCTAGAATGTTGCCCAGCATACAGAAAGCATTTAATAATGAAAAGTATAGCTTTCAAGTCTGTTTTTCATAAGGCAATTACATTTATACTATTTCCTAACCATGAGCATGGACAAAATTGATTAGGCCAGAGAAAGAAAACAGGAGGGCAGAAGGATCTATTATTTATTTTGTGCCCCTTAAATTTCAGGCACTCTATTAGGCATATTATATTTACCTGAATGTGTAATTTAATTCTCATAACTTCCCAACAGAGAAATCACATTTAGAAATAAGGAAACATTAGCCTAGCTCTGTTAGGCAAGTTCTCCAAAGTCTCATAGATAGTAAACAGCAGAGTGGAATACAAATTCAAAAATCATTTTTCCTCACTTTTATGGTTTTTCATAGTGATTTGCTAAGTTGATCAACACAATACAATAGCAATATTTGATCAACCCTACAGTAGCATGGGGTGCCCCTGCTGGCTCAGTGGTAAGAATCTGCCTGCTAATGTAGGAGACATGGGTTGGATCTCTGAGTCAGGAAGATCCCCTGGAGGAGGAACTGGCAACCTGCTCCCGCATTCTTGCCTGGGACATCCTGTGGACACAGGAGCCTGGCAGGCTACAGTCCATAGGGTCACAGAGAGTCAGACATGACTTCATGACTAAATAGCAACAAAAATAGCATATATCCATTTGCTGACAAAGAAACTGAGACCAGGAGAGGAGAAATAACGACTCCATAGTGGTGTGGCTGCGGGTCCCTGAACACAGTTTCTTTGGTGGTATGTTAGAGCCCTCTTCCTCAGATTGTGGCAGATACTCAACATCAGCAATGCATGGTAGCTGATTGCAGATACCATGTCTGAGGTTCCACTCCGGGAAGACTGGGAATTGCACTAGCAGTTTATCACTCAAGAGCCAAATGAGGTCTCTGGATGGTGTGAATCCAGATGGTATGACACGGAACCCAGATCACATCTGACAAGAATTTCAAGTCAACACACCAGCCTAAAACCTGCTCACTATAATCATTGGTACTGATCTCCTTAGAATATCACTAATATAAACTTCAGAGGCCCAGGAAAGAGATGACACATTAGAATTTAAGGTTTGGAAAATCTTGGCACATGGTTTCAGGACAGGACACAATTTATCAGAGAAATTATAATTTCCCTTTGCTTCTTCTCCATCTAAAATGAAACAAAGGCTGATGGAAGATGCTCTTGGCACTCTATTAATGGATGCTAATTAAAGTCTTGTTTTGGACAAAAGAAAACAGATGAAGAAGGCAGAACACAATAGAACCTCACAGATGGACTCCTGGAATAAGCAAGGTGGGCTGGAGAGGGCTTTGGTGATTAAGACACAACACTGTGGAACTTTTAGCAGCTGAAGCTATTCTGTTCTTCATCTTGACACAGTATGAAAGTAATTATTCATATGTAAATTGCATGATTTTTTTCTCTATCCTTAAAAATATGGGCTTATTCACTGTAAATACAAACCCTTAACAAATGATTCCAACTGAACATTACTCTGCAGCTTTTTTTTTTTTTTAATTTTCTCCTCTCTTTTTTGTTTTCTGTGTTTAATGGTGCTCTCCTTTTAGATGTGACTTTGCAAATAAGAAAGCATGTAACATCTGGAACTGCTTAAAATCAATTTCTTTTCTCCTTTATTTTTTTCTGTTCTATAACTAAAAATGGACTTTCCAATTCACATCATGCTTTTCTCCCCCTCTCTCCTTTATAAAATAAATAAATAAATAAATGCCATCTGGTCTAACAGCTCAGTTGCCAATTACAAGCCTGAGGCAATCCAAAACTGCCAGATAGTCAACGCAGAAAATATGGTTTCAAGAAGAAATGCTAACAGAGCCCTTCCTGCAGTATGGCTCGGCGCTCTGCCAAATTACCACCCCATGCAGACACTGTCTTATCTCCTGGGGACTTGCAAGAAATCTTGGCAATCTACATTATGGTATATCAGCACCTTGACTTATCTTAATGAAGATGTCTTGAAAACTCAGTTGTTTCATAGCTAGTGAAACATACTGACATCTCAGAAAATCAGATCAGCACTCTTTGGATGGAGCTCTGAAATTTGCAAGTGACTACATTTTCAAGTGTTTCATTTTCCTGGGATCACAGCGCCTTTTTGGTCGTGGCCAGAGGGGACTAGCAGCACCTCCCTGTTGTGTCCAGCTGAACTAAGGTCATTGGGTCCACTGATAGCAAGTATTCACTGAAGATGAGTCTCATCAGAAAGTGGTCACTTAGTCTCCCTAACCTGAGTACTACTTTGGTTGCTTATTCAAACACATTAATGAAAGGTTTGGAGACACCGTGGAGCCCTCATCTCCCTTTTTTTCTCCAGTATAAATGAAGACAAAAAATCCTAAAAATTCTACCCCCAGTATTGACCCCACTCTTTTCCATCTTCATTTCCACTCTCAGAAAGTGAAAGTGTTAATCACTCAGTTGTGCCCAGCTCTTTGCAATCCCATGGACTGTAGCCCACCAGTCTCCTCTATACATGAGATTTCCCAGGCAAGAGTACTGGAGCAGGTTGTCAGTTCCTTCTCCAGGGAATATTTCCGACCCAGAGATGGAACCTGGGTCGCCTGTATTGCAGGCAGATTCTTTACTGTCTGAGCCATCAGGGCAGCCCACCACTTTCTAGATTCAAGCTATTAAAAATCCTTTTCTGGTTGCCATTCAAAACCTTGCATATCTTGTGTATGGTCTTATTAAGTCTCTTTTCTCTACACAGTCAGTGTAGTCTTCTGAAGATATAATTCATCTGCTTAAAATGTGACAGTGCCTTTCCAATGTACTTAAGAATAAAATCCAGGATCCTTAAATTGGCTGTAAGTTCCCTATGAACTGATTTTCCCTCTTAGACTATCTTGATCCTTTTACTATTTCTCTCCCCAAACTGGTCTGTTGGATCTAAAACAGCAACCACCACATCTAATTTTGTTCAACATTCAGCACCTCACAGTGTCAACATACAATAGTCTCTCAACATATCTTCTTTGAGTTAATTCAGATTGAATGTTAGTTCTTCAATTAACACTGAGTTGAATTTTAATTAAACTTGGCAATTGACCAAATTCTTAGCCAAAATTACCTTATCTATAAGATGAGACAACCAATCACTTACCAGAGTTTTGGTGGGAAAATTAAATGAGAGTATGCTTGTTGAAATTCAGTTGGTTTCACATACACAGAGCGCCTCTATAATGTCCCTTCAAATTACATCTTCTCACTTCATTTTGGTAACTGATGTTTCTTAATCTACATTAAGTATCTTATATGTGCTCTGTTTTTCTTCTACCCTAGCAAGTATTATGATCCTTTTGAAGATAAAGAAACCATCTACCTTGTCCATCCAGCCTAGTACCTGCTTGCTGTATGATTCCTAAATAAATATGGGTTAAAAAATAAAACCAACATTCTTTGCATCCCCAAATACCTATGTGGACTATTCCAGTCCTGTCTGAGCCAGTCCTTCTTAGACCTGAGAAGAAATACATTTGGATGCTGGGGGAAAACAAAACAAAATCACCTTTAAATGAAAAGTTTAGAATTGTATCTACTTTTCTTGCAACTTGTTAAAACAGGAAGTAAAGGAACTTAGGTAACTTCTCAAGGCATCATGTTTTCATCTGAGAAAAATAAAAGTAGCCACCACATAAAATTAGGTAGATTAAAATACTCATAAGTACTCATCAGAGAAATGCCCATTAATTTTGTTCTCCTCTCTTCTTATATTAGAATGTAGAGAGAATATAGTACACAGTATTGCAAAATATGCCAAAAACAAAATTTTGAAGTAGACTCATTGATAGCCCCTTGCTCATTTGATTACAGAATGAGGCTTGAGTTCCCTTCTTCCTTGAAATGCTGCAAACCTTCAAGTTCTACTATACATCTAGGTAGATATGAAGCATGGAAGAATGTCCTTCTTACCACCCACAGGGAAGTGCATTGAGCCTTCAGGCATAAGGCCCAATTATCATTTTCTTACCTTGACTAGATAAAAATGTTGTGATGGCACATAAAATTAAATATCATAATTTTCAATCTGTTGACATCTATTGGTTTCATGACTTAAAATAATATAAAAGATAAATGGAAATATGAGACAGCTGAAAGAAATTCCAGGCAGTGGTCTTCATAGCCAAGAGTCACATTTTCACACTTCAGGTGTTTAGATGAGCATTTTTCTATACGATGAAGCAGTAGAATGGTAATTATACTTGGAGGAGTTGTATTATGCTTGTTAAATTCTTCAGTTATCATAAATATTATTTTTTTTCATTTCATAACTAACAAAAACTAAATTATTTGTTTATTCAGGCAATGATATATCACTATCCATTATTTTCTGGGATATCACTGACTTCATGAATACAGTGTCTTCCTATGAGGCAACTATACAAAGCACACAATTATCTTGTTCATTAAGATGTAACTGAAGAGAACATCTGTTAGAATTGTGGAAACTTGAATGAAAAAAAAAATAGGCAATGCATTACTTGTCACCTGGTTTTCATGTGTATATTGCAATTCAACTAACAAGCTATCATTACTGGGATGCATTTCAGGGAACTTCTTTACTGATATGTGTGTGTGTGTGTTTGTGTGTGTGTGTACGTGTGTACATAGAGTCATGTGTGTCCACCTCTTTGTGACCCCTGGACCAAATTCACCAGGCTCCTCTGTCCATGGAATTTCCTTGGCAAGAATACTGGCATGAGTTGCCATTTCCTTCTCCAGGGGATCTTCCAGACCAAGGGATCAAACCCACATCTCTTGCATTTCCTGCATTGGCAGGCAGATTCTTTATCACTGAGCCACCAGGGAAGTCCTTCTTTATTGAGGTAAACTTAAATTCAGGAATTTATTTAGTCAAAACATTTCTATGGACTTACTATGTGCACAACACAGGTCAACTGATCTAAGCTACAGATGAGTAAGTCAATTTCTTAGCAAAATTTGTGTTTTCTTTAGGGTCAACACACACCCAGTGGTAACTTCTGTGGGAGAAGTATCAAGAACACTGAAACATCATGGACTTATAAGAGGTGTGGAGGAAACCATTCAGTGGAGGAATCAAGGAAGTTCAGTTTCAGTTCAGTTCAGTCACTCAGTTGTGTCCTACTCTTTGCGACCCCATGGATTGCAGCACGCCAGGCCTCCCTGTCCATCACCAACTTCCGGAGTTCACTCAAACTCATGTCCATCGAATCAGTGATGCCATCCTGCCATCTCATCCTCTGTCGTCCCCTTCTCCTCCTCTGTCGTCCCCTTCTCCCCCTACCCCTAATCCCTCCCAGCATCAGGGTCTTTTCCAATGAGTCAACTCTTCACATGAGGTGGCCAAAGTATTGGAGTTTCAGCTTTAGCATCAGTCCTTCCAAAGAAATCCCAGGACTGATCTCCTTTAGAATGGACTGGTTGGATCTCCTTGCAGTCCAAGGGACTCTCAAGAGTCTCCTCCAACACCACAGTTCAAAAGCATCCATTCTTCATTGCTCAGCTTTCTTCACAGTCCAACTCTCACATACATACATGACCACAGGAAAAACCATAGCTTTGACTAGACAGACATTTGTTGGCAAAGTAATGTCTCTGCTTTTGAATATGCTATCTAAGTTGGTCATAACTTTCCTTCCAAGGAGTAAGTGTCTTTTAAGTTCATGGCTGCAATCACCAACTGCAGTGATTTTGGAGCCCCAAAAAATAAAGTCTGACACTTTTTCCACAGTTTATTGTGATCCACACAGTCAAAGGCTTCGGCATAGTCAATAAAGCAGAAATAGATGTTTTTCTGGAACTCTCTTGCTTTTTCCATGATCCAGCGGATGTTGGCAATTTGATCTTTGCTTCCTCTGCCTTTTCTAAACCCAGCTTGAACATCAGGGAGTTCACAGTTCACGTATTGATGAAGCCTGACTTGGAGAATTTTCAGCATTACTTTACTAGCGTGTGAGATGAGTGCAATTGTGCAGTAGTTTGAGCCTTCTTTGGCATTGCCTTTCTTTGGGATTGGAATGAAAACTGACCTTTTCCAGTCCTGTGGCCACTGCTGAGTTTTCAAAATTTGCTGGCATATTGAGTGCAGCACTTTCACAGCATCATCTTTCAGGATTTGAAATAGCTCAACTGGAATTCCATCACCTCCACTAGCTTTGTAGTGATGCTTTCTAAGGCCCACTTGACTTCACATTCCAGGATGTCTGGCTCTAGGTGAGTGATTACACCATCATGATTATCCGGGTCATGAAGATTTTTTTGTACAGTTCTTCTGTGTATTCTTGCACCTCTTCTTAATATCTTCTGCTTCTGTTATGTCCATACCGTTTCTGTCCTTTATCCAGCCAATCTTTGCATGAAATGTTCCCTTGATATCTCTAATTTTCTTGAAGATATCTCTAGTCTCTCCCATTCTGTTGTTTTCCTCTCTCTTTGCATTAATCGCTGAAGAAGGCTTACTTATCTCTTCTTGCTATTCTTTGGAACTCTGCATTCAGATGCTTATATCTTTCTTTTTGTCCTTTGCTTTTTCTTCTCTTCTTTTCACAGCTATTTGTAAGGCCTCCCCAGACAGCTATTTTGCTTTTTTGCATTTCTTTTCCATGGGGATGGTCTTGATCCCTGTCTCCTGTACAAATCAAGGAAGTAGAAGTTTCAAAAAGAAGAAAATATTTGGGGTTGAATCTAAATCAATAAGAAACACCAGGGATGATCATGGGAAGGTAAGAGAGGAGAAAGCAACCATATTTTAGGCAAAAGTAGGATTATTTAGAAGGCATGGATATATGGTTATGCTGTTTACAGGGAATTTTAAGTCACTTCTTGGTGAAATGTTATGTGTGAGGCAGAGTGTGGCACAAGACATAAGTTGATGTGAGGCAGACCAAATAATCTGAATTATGAAGAGCTCCCCATATTAGGATATGGAGTTGGAATATTTTTCCCAGAAAGCTAAAGGGAGTCATCAAAGGATTTTCAACAGAGATGAGATGCCATTGGATGCTGGTTTAAAATTATTAGTGTGAAAAATGTGTAGAGGGACAAGCAGACAGATCCAGGTGAGAGGCAGAGACCAGGTGGAGATGATAGTATAGCAACTTGGTGAGAAATGATCAGTCTTCTAATACAGGGATATATATGCGTGGAGGAAATAGACTCTTCATGGTTTGAACATTAATCACATGTGGTGGTATTTGGCAAGGCTTGGAATTGGACAACAAGACGGATGGTGCTACCATTGTGAAATATAATAAGAATGGTAGATTTGGATCACTGCGATGAGGAGTCTGAATATTTTATCTGAAGACATGCTTTATGGTATTAATTATAGTTGCAGTATGAATTTTTTAAAGTGAAGCATACCATATCTTATCTACTCATGAAATCATAGGGTTCTAAATTATTGAGATTTTGCCTTTGTTATAGAAAGGAATTAGTGATTTAAAGGGAAATGAGTCATCATGTGTTCCATCAGCCTCACTCTGCAGAAAGCAAAGTAAGGCTCAAGAGGATAAAAGTATGTCACCAGAGACTGAGTCAAGGCTTCTACCAAACTGAACACTGACCAGATTATCTGCAAATCCAGGATCATTTAGAGATCAAGGAAAGCTGTTCCTGATTCTTTAACGTGTTTCTTCACCTCTTCCTCCATACTCTGAAACCAAAACTACTCATGTAGCCTTCTGAAGCCGTTATCTCAAGCCTCGAATCAATCTTAAAGAAAGCTGGAAAAAAACAAAACAAACATGTGATGTGATTTCCCAGCTCAAAGTCTGTCGATGGACAGAAGGCAAAACTTCCAAGTGTGCCTGAAAGCACCTCTAGGATACGCCTTCTGCCATGTAACCTGCAGTGTTGTCTTTTCAGAGACATCCCTTGCTTCTCTGGATTTCAACCATTAGGAGCTGCTGGCAGAGTGTTAAAGGCACTGGCTGTGAGGTTCAAATAGGCTGGAGTTCACCTCCCCAGGGGTGACCCCGGTAAGATACTTTTCTAAGTCTCAGTCTTCTTTTCCATAGAACAGGAACACACCTCTGGGGAAGTGCAATTGAGAAAGTGTATGCGACCCAGCATGGACTTGAAAGCATGTAAATTTCTCATCCTATCATATTATCACTTATTGAATGCTAGTTAATAACTTCATGAGATTAGGTTGTTCTTACTAAACTTCAAAATCCTTCAAGCTAGGCTTCAACAGTATGTGAACCGAGAACTTCCAGATGTACAAGCTAGATTTAGAAAAGGCAGAGGAACCAGAGCATCTGCTGGATCATAGAAAAAGCAAGATAATTCCAGAAAAACATTCATTTCTGCTTCACTGACTCTGCTAAAGCCTTTGACTATGTGGATCGTAACAAACTGTGGAAAATTCTACAAGAGATGGGAATACTAGACCACCTGATCTGCCTCCTGAGAAATCTGTATGCAGGCCAAGAAGAAACAGTTAAAACCAGACATGAAACAATGGACTGTTTCCATATTGGGAAAAGAGTATGTCAAGGCTGTATACTGTTGCTCTGCTTTGTTAACTTATGCATAGAGTACATCATGTGAAATGCTGGGCTGGATGAAGCACAAGTTGGAATCAAGATTGGCGGGAGAAATATCAATAACCTCAGATATACAGATATACAGATATATACAGATATACAGATATCTTCACTTTCTGCCACACTTATGGCAGAAAGTGAACAAGAACTAAAGAGCTTCTGGATGAAAGTGAAAGAGGGGAGTGAAAAAGCTGGTTTCACCCTCAGCATTCAAAAAACTTAGATCATGGCATTCAGTCCCATCACTTCATGGCAAATAGATGGGGAAACAATGGAAACAGTAACAGGCTTTATTTTGGGGGGGCTCCAAAATTGCTGCAGATGGTGACTGTGGCCATGAAATTAAAAGATGCTAGCTCCTTGGAAGAAAAGCTATGACCAACCTAGACAGCATATTAAAAAGCAGAGACATCACTTTGCTGATAAAAGTCCATCTAGCTAAAGCTATTGTTTTTCCAGTACTCATGTAGGGATGTGAGAGTTGGACCATAAAGAAAGCTGAGCACAGAATTGATGCTTTCCAACTGTGATGCTGGAGAAAACTCTTGAAAGTCCCTTGGATTGTAAGAAGGTCCAACCAGTCAATCTTAAAGGAAATCAACCCTGAATATTTATTGGAAGGACTGATGCTGAAGCTGAAGCTCCAATACTTGGGCCACCTGGTGTGAACAGTTGACTCACTGGAAAAGACCCTGATGCTGGAAAAGATTGAAGGCAAGAGGAGAAGGGAGTGACAGGATGAGATGGTTGGATGTCATCACCGACTTGATGGACACGAGTTTGAGCAAACTCCAGGAGATAGTGAAGGACAGGGAAGCCTGGAGTGCTGCAGTCCATGAGGTCACAAAGAGTCGGATGCAACTTGGCGACTGAACAAAGCAAACAAGGCTTGTCTCATTTATTTACTTATTTATTTATACCACCTATTTCTCTTTCCCTCACACGTATGTCAGTTCCATGGGAAAAGGAACTTAGACCAGCTCCAGGAAAACAGAGGTGTTAAGAACACAGAGAGTACATGCAGATTTCCCAGGATTCATTCCTGGTTTCATCTCTGAGTAGTTGTGTGACTCAGTAATTTGTTTAACCTATTTCTCATCTGTAAAACTTCAACTAATTATAAAGTGCCTAATTTAGAACAGCATGTTTAGCACATAGTAAATTATCTGTAAATGGTATTATTAAAAGTATTAGTCTCATCCTCTCACCTATAATAGTGATTTTGCTGCTGCTCAGTAGCTAAGTCGTGTGTACCCCATGTACCACAGCATGCCAGTCTCCCCTGTCCTTCACAATTTCCTGAAGTTTGTTTAAATTCATGTTCATTGAGTCTGTGATGATATCTAACCACCTTACCCTCTGCTGCCCTCTTCCTCTTTTGCCTTCAGTCTTTCTCAGCACCAGGGTCTTTTCCAATGAGTGATAGGCATACAGAAAGTACTGAATGAAGATGTGCTAGTATAGTACTTGAATAGCAATCAGTGTTCAATGATGGAGTTGGCACATGTTACTGTTAATAATACTGCTGCTGCTGCTGCTGAGTCACTTCAGTAGTGTCCGACTCTGTGCAACCCCATAGACAGCAGCCCACCAGGCTCCCCCATCCCTGGGATTCTCCAGGCAAGAACACTGGAGTGGGTGGCCATGTCCTTCTCCAGTGCATGAAAGTGAAAAGTGAAAGTGAAGTCACTCAGTTGTGTCCAACTCTTAGCGACCCCATGGACTGTAGTCCACCAGGCTCCTCCATTCATGGGATTTTCCAGGCAAGAGAACTGGAGTGGGGTGCCATTGCCTTCCCTGGTTAATAATACTAGTGCTGGTAACAAAGATAATAATACCATTGCTCATCAACAGCAACATTAACAACTCTGAGTGTCAGGATTTTTGAAGATCTACAGAAACTATGAACTATCCTACTCTTGCTTTACTTTTCTTATTTTCTTTTCCTTCACACACAGATCTCAATGCCTATAAGGTGTTTCCAGAAAGCCTGGAAATGCAGAAGTTAATAAGCTAGAGTCCTTGTCTGCAAAGTTCACACTCCAGTGCAGATATAGGCATTTAGAACAATCTGCTCAGCTTTGGAATCTTAAAGGAAGCAATTCCCTGTTCTTCCTAAGGGGGGCAGAATGTTTTCACAGAGTAGGCACCAAATGAATTGCAGTTGCAATAAAAATTAGGAATTCTTCAAGTAAAGAAGACAGGAAGGCGATTCCAGGAAGATACAAAAGATCATGATGGTTTAAAAAAATCACTATTCAGGGAAGCATGAGCTATTAGGAGGAATTGCAGCAGTGCACAGAGAGCAGGAAATAGACTGGGGATTCAACTGCTATTGAGGTCAGATCACCAACTGTAACAATTTTGCGATTGAGTTTTGTAATACAGTCAATGGGGGAATATCAAAGGTTTTTAAAATATGAAAGTCAACTGATCATATTTGAGTTAAATTAATTACCTTAAATTAAATTATTAATTTTAATTAATTCATTATAATTAATTAAACAAGAATCATAGGGTTTTTTTTTTTTTTTTGATGAGCAGGAAAAGAGTAGATAAAAGTAAGAATATCACTTGTGAAAGCTTTTATGATATTCATAATTAGAACTGGGCTTAAGCTGAATCAGTGCAGAAGATAAAAGGGAAGCAGATTTTAAGAGTATTTAGGACAGAGGGTCAAACAAGCCTGGCAGCCCTGGGGATATAGTTATTCAGAGAGAGAGAAAGCCAAAGATGCACTGCTATATCCGTTCTGGAAGGTAATTTCTGTATGCCAGTCGTGTATGTAGGGAATGTGAGACCAGAAATAGGTTAGTGGCACACAAGTCTGAATTTGGAAATGGTACTTGTGATTTGGGAGCCATTGATCTGCAAATTTTTAATTTTAGTTTGCTAGTAATTTATTAGCTGTTTCCTATGTGAATATGCTTGTGGAAGGGTTTATATATAGGGTAGTGATATAAATTTAGTTAGGACAGTGCTGAATTTTGACATCATCCTGGAGTAATTATTAAATCACCCCCTTTTCTTCACTAAAGTATCCTAGTTTGCATCATAGTTATATGGTTCCTCAGTTGTATGGAAATCCAAAGCTAAATAATTGAGAATTCTAAACCTCAATCAACATTTATAATCTGCTGTAAGATATAGACATGTTTGAATATTTTTTTTCACATGTTACCAGAATGAGGAAAAACAGGAATAAAAAGTGTCAAGATCCCAAAGGTAAGAACCACTTTTCATTCCCATTCCAGCTTCATGGGCAATGCTACTGTGATGTTGAATCAATAGATGACAGTTTTTACCAAGGACTGTTATTCAGTGTCTTTCCAGGAGGATGGCCTCTGGTAGGGACTAGCATGATATGCTGGGCTTCCCTGGTGGCTCAGTGGTAAAGAATCCTCCTGCCAATGGAGGAGATGTGGGTTTGATCCCTGGGTTGGGAAGATCTCCTGGAGGAGGAAAGAACAACCCACTCCTGTATTCTTACCTGGAGAATCCCATGGACAGAGGAGCCTGGTGGGCTAAAGTCCATGGGATCACAAAGAGTCAGACACAACTGAGCGTGCACACATACACACACAGCGTGATGTGCTAGATACCCTGAGAAGCCTTCCCAGAAGTAGTAAAATGTAGGCATAATTGTCTCCACATAGAGGTGAGGATCCTAGGACACTGAGAGGTAAAGTATTAATAACTAGTCGCACAGAGACAGCACTTGAATTCCTCAAGCCTGACGTCAAAGATGGCTTTCTTTGTGTGCCACTTTTTTTCCACTTTAGAGAACTAAGCCTCACCTGGAAGCCTGAGAGGAGAGATGCATGAAGCCAGGTCTCAACTGAGGGCCCAGGTACCACGTCTGTGCTGGAGAAGGAAAGAGCCTCTCTTTGGGAGAGGTGATTGCTGTCAAGCACACATGAGTGAAACCCACTCAAAACTGATTCAGCTAAGCTGCTGTAACACTCAAAGTGATCTAGGAGGATGCTGTAATCAACAGTGTCAAAAGCAGCATTCAGATCAAGCAAAATTAAAATACTCCAACTGTTAGACGTGGCTGCATCAATAAACCATTCATCACAAGGAAAATCTCAGACAAGGGCTGCCTCTGCCCTGGGAGAAGCGATGAAAAGCTGGATTCAACTTTCTCAGAGAGACTATGTCCCTTTCCTAAAAAGAATGTGTTCCTTCTGGCTGTGAGCATTCATCTGATCCAAAGGAGCCCATTCAGTCCCTGACTACACATAGTTCATTTCCTGGGACTTTATTGTCCCCTCAAAAAGACTGAAGAACTGAATTCATTCACTGAACAACCATTTATCGAGTTTTGACCCAGACAAGCACAATAACAAGCACTGTGTATACAGAAGTGACTACAGCACAACCCCTGGCCTCAAGGTGCTATGACCGTGTAGACTCTATACCTCTTTATTAAACTTAGTAAACGAGATAAGAACTTCCCTGTAGCTCAACCGGTAAAGAATCTGCCTGTGATGCAGGAGACCAGGGTTCAAGCCCTGGGTTGGGAAGATCCTCTGGAGAAGGGAATGGCAACTCACTCCAGTATTCTTGCCTGGAGAATTCCATGGACAGAGAAGCCTGGTGGGCTACAGTTTGTGGGGTTGCAAAGAGTCGGACACAACTGAGCAACCAACACACACACATGCACAAACAAGGTAATCATTAATAACAAAAGAATCAGGATATTTGAGGAACGCAAAGAAGGATTAGATACAGTCCTTACAAATCCCTTTGAGAAGAAAAGAAAAGAACTCTGCCAAAATTTAAAAATACAATTCTAGGGGTCATACTCAGTGAGATGACCATAACATTTATGGTCTGTTTTAGTCAGCTTGGGCTGTTACAACAAAATGCCTTGACCTGGGGGTGGAGGACTATCAAACAATAGAAATGTGTTTCTTACAGTTCTGGAAGCTGAAAGCCAGGGGTCCTGGTGCCAGTCTGGGTGGATTTGGGTGAAGGTCCACTTCCTGGTTTGCAGATGCCGCATTGCCAGGTACCCTCACATGGCAGACAGCAAGGACAGGAAGGAAGCTCTCTCCTGTCTCCTATAAGGACACCAATCTCCATCTTCTAACAACCCCGCTTTGAAGGCTGAGATTTCAGTGCCTGGCTTTTGGGAGGAACAGCAACATTCAGGCCACTGTCATCCAGAGTGGACTTTAAGATAGAAATGAGGTATTGATGATCACAGTAGGCCAACAGACAGACACGGGCACTGCCCAGGTGGGTCTACAAGACCACTTGTGAATCACTGCATTCAGTACGAGAGACCATCATTGCATGTGACCGGGAGAGATTTCTTTATGCTTGGCAGGTAGACAATGTAGCCGCCACACACCTGACTCAAATTGTCTTTTGCTTTGTCTCAGCCCTACTGTTACATTTAGATGAAGTTGAGTACTCAAAACTACTCCCTTCTCGGGGTAATGTTCTTACTTATCCACTTCTCACTTTGATAGGATTTAGGAGGGAACTTGAGTGGCTATCTGCACTAAAGCCTTCACCCTGAAATACCCTCAGTTGATCTATCACTGGTCTTCCCAAGAGGACTTTGGAGCCTCATTCAAAGAGATCACCAACAGATTCTTTGGCTGAACCACAGATATACTAAGAAATTCACTGTAGTTGCTCTATACCATACCCACTCAGGACATTTTACAATCTGGATTCCATTTGCCTAGGTTCCTTCTGCATCAACGACTAGTAAAACCTGCAGCAATAATAAAATTATGCTTGCACAATATGGTTATTATATCATTTCTATTATCAATGTCACAATGATATGTGAAATTGTTACAATGACATTATGTGAAATTATGGCTTTCCTTTTCTGTTAGAGCTGTTAGGGAAATCTCCAAGTATGAGGAACTTGGGCTGAAATGGATGACATGGAGGGCAGTTTCTATAGAATCACTGGTCCACAGCTTGAAATCAGAGGTGGTCTTGCTTCATTAAAATCACATGTTAACCCTGTATGTAACTCATGTAACCTCTGGGGACATGGGTATCTTTAAGAGTGCCACTCTGAGAGGATCAGTCAAGCCTTGATTTATGTGCTACCTAGTTCGACAAAAAGTTTTAATTCTGTATCATTTATAAAACCCATTCTTTTATTTTGGAGATGAAAAAATCCTTTCCTGAGATATAAATATTTAATAGCCCCTTTAAATATTAAATGATTCTCCTTTGTACAACATATTCCAAAAATGGAAATACTTCAGTGAAAATGGCCAGAAAACTTTTGCCTATTTTGTGAATCCAGTTTTCAATGAATATTGTCTCATATTTAGCTACATTTTTGCCATAACTAAGATCTGCTGCACAGAAATACCTTTCATAGTGATATAAGGATCCACATAACGTCCACATCACTTCAACCATACACTTCTGTTCCTTGAAACATGGAGTTTCTCATCCGGATGTGTTCCCTGTGTGCGTGCATGTATGCTAAGTTGCTTCAGTCATGTCCAGCTCTTTGCAACCCTACGGACTGTAGCCCACCAGGTGCCTCTGTCCATGGGTTCTCCAAGCAAGAATACTAGAGTAGGGTTGCCATGCCCTCCTCCAGGGGATCCTCCCAGCCCAAGGATCAAGCCTGCATCTCTTACGTCTCCTGTTAGCAGGCAGGTTCGTTACCACTAGTGCCACCCATGTTCCCTGGGGTGATCTGAAATACAATCCGAAAGGCTTTTGATAATCAGTGCCTGAAGAGCTTCATCTTGTCTCAACCTTCAAAAAGGCTTTCTCTACTAGCTTTGACTCCTACTCGAGCCCTTTATTTTCCATTTAATAATGTGATGGGAGAAATAATGTGTTGTTTAATAATCTGACTGTGAAAATCCAAACTATTGAAACAGATCATCTTTTTTGCTGTTTTAGCCAATCACAGCTGTTGCTCATACTGTAAATAACTGAGAAATCTGTATTGAATAAATGAATGAACAAGTGGATGTGTGATCTGAGCAATAAATTTGTGTAAATCCATTGTAAGAGTAATGCGATGTAACATTTAGACATTCTCTTCGATAGTCCCACCATTGTATTAACACAGTGTTGGAAATAAATAACCTTTATACTAAAGGCATTCTTCCAGCTTTCATACCAGATGAAAGCAAGGGCAAAAGGTGATATGGAACTTACCTGACTTGGGCACATTCACTGTGAGTAGATAATGCTCAGTGATGCAGAAAGGGAGTGGGTAGGACTGCAGGCCAAAGATGGAACCAGCAAAAAGGAGTCAGTGTGGTTTAGCCACATGGTATCACGGCTGAGTTATTGACATCAACAGAGTTAAATATAGAACTCTTCCATCACTACAACGGTTTCTCATGATGTCATGTTTCAGCCGTGCCTACTTATTTCCCTCCATCCCCACCGTCTTCTTAACCCTTGACAACCATTAGCGTGTTTTCCATTTCTGCAGTTCTTTCATTTCAATAATGCTCTACAGATAGAATCATAAAGTGTGTAACCTTTTAAGACTGGGTTTTTTCTCTCGGCCTCCTTCTGTGGAGCTTCATGCAGTTTGTTGCATTTCACTATTAAAGTGTTCTTGCTTTTTATTGTTGAATAGTACACCGCGGTATAGATGTACTACAGTTTAGCTCTATAAGGACACCTGACTTGCCCCCAGTATCTGTCTGTTGCTAAAAGCAGCTGTATACAAGTTTTAACATGACTGTAAGTTTTTAAGGAGACTGCCAATGTATTTTCCAGAGAGGCTGTGCTCTGTCACAGTCTCACAGTCTGATTTTCACAATCAGATTATTATTCTTATGGATGAGTATGATCTAGCTTTTCCACAATCTTTGTGAGTGTAAAAGTGTTGGCTATAGTCATTCATTTTTATTTTAGCCTTTCTGATAGGTGTGTTGTGATATCTGATAATGGTTTTAATTTGCACTCCTTAATGGCTAATTGACAACTCACTCCAGTATTTTTGCCTGGAGAATCCCAGGGACAGAAGAGCCTGGAGGGCTGCTGTCTAGGGGTCGCACAGAGTCAGACAAGACTGAAGTGGCTTAGCATGTATGCATGCAACAGCTCATAATATTGAAAATCTTTCATGTGCTTATTTATCCTCTGTATATCCACTTTGGTGAAATTTTGTTCATGTTTTGTACCTGTTGTTTATTTGGATTAATGCATTCTTTCTTCATGTATCTTAAAAAAAGAACTGAGATTTGAGAGATCTTCATATATTCTACACACTAGTCTTCTTCAAATATGAGATTTTCAAACATTTTCTCCCACTCTGTAGCTCATCTGTCTCTGCTCTTTTCAGGGTCTTTCTTAGAGCAAACATCTCTAATGTTGATGAGTTCAACTTATCTATTTCTGTCAGTGATTTGTAACATCATTGTTATTTTTCATAAATATTTGATAAAATTTGCTGGTGAAATTGCCTAGCCCTGAAAGTTCATTTTGAGGGATTTTGTAATTACAACTGTGATATCCTTAATAACTTTGTGCATGCTCAGTCACTCACTCGTGTCTGACTCTTTGTGACCCCATGGACTGTAATCTGCCAGGCTCTGCCCATGAGATTCTCCAGGCAAGAATACTGGAGTGAGTTGCTGTTCCCCACTCCAGGGAATCTTCCCAACCCAGGAATCATATTTGTGTCTGCTTCCCCTCCTGCATTGCATGCAGATTCTTTACCCCCTGAGCCGCCAAGGAAGTCCTGATGTCTGGTTTATTTGATATTTATATTTATTTGATTCTTAACAGTAGGTATTTAGTTGCTACCCCTACTTTCCTTAATGTCATATTTTCATACTATATCGTTCCCTGTGTTTTTTTTCTACTTTTAGCCTTCCTATATGTTTATATTTGAAGTAAATTTCTTATAGACAAGATACTATTGGTTCATATGCTTTATTCTACCCTGTTTTATTCTCTGTCTATAAATATAAAAGAGCAACAGCATAATGAGAGTCAAAGAAATACTTGATTAACATCTTAAGTAAATAAATCCCAAAACAGAGAGCTCTGCTATGAACTGGAGTGGAGCACATCTTTAAGTTAGTTTGAAGATCTAATCTAAGTCTCCTACTCCTACTGCAGCTAAATCTGCAGCGTCCTCAGGCACATCAGTGGAATGTTAGATGGACAGACTCTGGCCTGATACTCCCCTCAAGTTATAGGTATGCAGAAACATGCAGAAAAGGGGAACTGGTTGTCTCTACCCCTACAGATCTTGCCTCAGTGCCTTTAGAAGAACTGTGATTTCCAATGGACCAAAACTCTGCTTACTGATAAGTTTGGTCTTGCAAATGTCCTCACCCTAAGCAATGAGATAATTATGTAGTAGATAAGCAAGCAAGCAGTGTAGGAGACCAATGAAGGGATTTAAGAATCTTCTTTTCTGACAAGAGATATTTTTTATTATGGCTGACTCTTTTTCTTCAGGCTAAACTTCAAAACTTTATATTTATTCCTATTTCTTTTCATCATTTCTTTTTTCCCACTTCAGACTGACACATTTTGCAATAGATTTCTGTATTTCATCATCTTCCCTCCCCATGTCTCCCTTTCACACGTGATATTCCAGAGCTCTCCTGAGACGATCAGGTGCCCATGGTCAGTGCCCCTGGCAGAGAGTGGCCTTTATTAGAAACCTTCCTTATTATCTCCTTCAGGGCTGCATTACAATTTTATTGTGCCTGAGAAGTGAGCAAGGCTCTTCCCTCTCTTCTAATTAGCTCTCTGGACGTTGCAGCAGTTCAAGAATGGTAGAGACTGAAGAAGATGGTTTATCACAAAGTGATTCCCTGGGTGATCCAGGCCTGTCTGTCCAAGGTGGGACGAAGATCAGTGGTAACCAGAATAGTCACTCAGACAAGTTTCTGATGATTCTGCAAAACCAATTGAATCAAGAGTAATTTATACCAAGAGCCAAATGATTGTGTTAGGATATCTTCCAGGAAATTTAAAGTGGGGTTGCACAATAGAAGACAACTGAGAGGCCCCCTGTACCATTTGTAACAAATCAGTGATTGATTGATCAAAAGAATTCCAATTCAGAAATTCATTCTTTCAATAGATATGGTTATTTCTCACAGCAATACTCCCCAAAAGTAACAGATCACCATCCTCTCTCCTTAGGCAGAAAAACAGTACTCCATAGCAAGTATATTCTTACTTAAAGATTTTTAAATTACTTTTATTTAGAACACCAAACTTGCACCTTAGTATGGCAATACGAGATGGATGGAATGTGGAGTATCACTATCTAGTGAAATTAAAATACAACAGTTTAAATATGTCACTAAAGGCAATGCTATTTAGAATTAATGACTGAATTTGAATCCATGATTTTAACTTCAAGTTCCGTGATCCTCAAATGTCTCTTAAAGACGTGTGAAAAGGGACAGCGGAATCAGAAAGAGGGAAGCCTTTCTTGCTAAAGACTGCTCGGTAACAATCACGTGGGAAGATATAAAATTCAATATCAAATTAAAAAGCAGACGAAGGTAAAAGAAAATGTGGGAGTAGTAGAAATAATGATTCAAACACAAAGTTAATGCATAAAATATAAGTAAAAATGATAAGCTTGTTAAGCTTTTAAAATACCTCATGTACCATACAAACTCTATGACTTTGGGGCCCCCAAGGTAGGAACTAACGTATATGTAGTAGTCGAATGACCGAACTACACTAGTGTTACTGGGACTGTTCCAGATTTAGCACTGAAATTTCACTTCCTAGGAAACCGCAGTCCTGTGCAAGCCGGTGCATCTGGTCAGTCTGTATTAATAGTAGAGGAAGACCAAAGGTTAAAGGGGGTGCCTGGATCCCAAATACGAGTTCCAGTCCAAGACATCCATGCTTGCTGTCACCTTAACTCACTGTCAGATTCTTTATCTGTCACGTGTAGATCTCTTTACCCGGTTCAAGTGTTGTGAAAGTTAAATATTGTATTTAACTTTGGCATCTTTGGTATTTTTGGTATTTTTTTGGTATTTTTGGTATCTTTGTCACAAAGCTATCATTTGGCAGGTCAATGCTTTTATGGTTCAAGGCTGTAAAGAAATGTTGCAAGGCCAAAAATCAAGGGAAGAGAAGAGATGCTCATTGAAGAGTCCCTTCCCAAGACAGAGAGAGGGGAGGTCAAGGAAATAATGGGAGGTCAGAGGTATAGAAGTTGTAGCGGTCTGTGCCACACTTGCCTGCTGCCCCTGCATTATGGGTGACTCCTGGATATCAGCAAAGACTAGACGTGAAGACCAGACCCCTCCAAGAGCTGTGTTGAGGGTCTCTGCACCAGCACTCTGAGAGCTAAGGACTTAATCCCAATGACCTCAACTCTACAGTGACAACCACTGGGGTGGATGGAGCCAAGGCGAGGGTGGTGCCCACAGGGACTCACAACCACACCCTTTTCCTACTTTAGACGCATGCTCTTATCGTTTCAGGAAAGACAGGTGGTCCCCACAATATGTAGATTGAATTAGCCACTACCTTGGTCAGCAGGGGCTCAGTTTGATTTGATTTAAAATAAATAGAGTAAGCTTCTATTAATCTAAATATTATAAGGCAACATTTTGTCATTTACTCAAAGAAAAATGAGACATTTTTCTGGACCATAAATATTCTCAGAGAATAGTTTAGGAGAAAGACACGTGTATAGATAACTGACACATAGGAAGGTGAAATAAGATTTGTCAGCAGGTGAGGGTGTGGGGAGAGCTTAGGGAGAAATGCTCTGCTTGTAAATTTCCAGACAGACAGGTGGGCAGAACAGCTCTGAAATTCTCTCCCCCTTGGTAATCCCTGGGACAAGGGGCTCCTCTGAGATCAGTCCCACAGGCTAAATGGGAGAGATGAAGAACATGGTCCAAATGCCAGTTTTATGCGTAATAAAATAAACGCGAGCACATAGAAACAGTATTCAACTCTTGATCTTTCCATTCCCAGCAGAAGTGCCCTGCTGCGGTAGGAAGGAGAGGGAACAGCTCTCTTGCAGAACACTTGAACATGTAGCTAACACTTTGGAACATACTAACCCTCTTGATCCGAAGAGTTAAAATCAGCAACAGCCATCAAATGTCAAAAAAGTCACTTTGTTCCAAATGGGCTACTTTTAACCACATGTGTTATAACCTATTGCTAATTCCACTGAGAGTATGAGATTTAGCTTCCCCTTAATTGGCAATTGCAAAGAAGTCTCCCCAGGAAGCTTCCTTCTAAGGGAAAATTCTAAATTCCATTAGTGACAATGACAGCACTATAGCTGAGAGGAGGTAAGGTTGGTCTAATCTGTAGTTTAAAATATTCAGAACAGTTGACATCAGAGAAGAGGAGGGAGGGAGGAAGAAATAGAGACACAGACTGAGCGAGCAGGAGAGCGCATTAGTTGAATGATTGATAGTGGAAGGTTTCTAATTACATCAGCCCTTTCCAGAGGAGACAGGTCATAGGGAACTTATAGATCCATAGCTCCAAGTTTAAGTGTTTTTGACAAATAGCTATAATTTAAAATACAATAATTAAAAGATAAGACAGATGTGAACAGCTTGTTTCTTTTTTTTTATGTAGAAGTCAGACAGGGGCAGAGAAATTTTGCTACCATAATGGAACTAAGAGTTACAACTTCAGTGAATGGTTTGAGGTTGGTAAAGTTAGATTATAAAGTACCAAAACAGCAAAACTGAAGTTATCTTTAACTTCAGTTAAAGAGAGAGAAAAATGTATGTCCTCTCATTTTTCATTCTCTAGAGATTTAAAAATAGTATTTTATTTTCTGGTTGCAAATGGCATATACTCTCCTTGAAGAAGTTAAAATGAAATAAAGTAAAATAATACAACAAAATAAGATAAATAAAATAAAATACCTGCCAAAACCAATTCTCAGAGCTAACTACTGCCAAGACTTTTTCCTGAGTACCTGTATATGATTGAGATTTTATATAATTCATGTAGAAGCCTTATTTTTGTCTTACTTAAAATAAAAACATTTCTCAATATCACTAAACTTTTTTCTACATTTAATTTTAATATCTACAGAGTATCTTGACACTTTTGAATTTGTAATTTCAATTTAATAAAATGGAAAAAAAAGAAGCTAACAAAATGTACTTCCTAAGATTGCTAGGAGGCATTTAATTTGTTTACGATTGTAAATAATTCTCTGAGAAATTAATTTTGTTAAGGAACATTAGTTTTGCCAAATTGCTTTCTAAAACCTCTGTGCATGTTCTGTACCTTCCCCACATCCCACCAAGAAAAATTAATTTATATGTTTTAAGTTCCTGGATAAGTTCATTGACAAGGTGAATTACTAATTAGCAACAGCATATTCAGGTTTGGAAAAATGTCTCTTTACCAATTGAGTTCCTCAGGTTTCCTGTTTTAATTCCATCACTCTTTTTTTTTTCTCTTAAAGGTTTTCCACATCAGTTGTAGGGAAAACAAGATCTCGGCTTTACCTTAAGTCATCAGCCTGCATTGCCAGTCTTCTAACTTCAGAGCACTTTCTTTTATCCCTGGGTTCACTGTTGCTGCTTTGGTTTTGGTAGTTGTTTACTGTTGGAAGCATGATGATGGCTGATTTATACAATAGAAATCTTCACTGCTAGACATCATTTTTTGCTAATATTAATACAGATAGTAGCGAATTTGTACAGAGTGTTTACTATATGCAGGGGCCATGCTAGGGAATATATACATTTTTTTTTTTCCTCCAATTTAGTTGTCACAGTAAGTAGTGTTATTTCTGATTTGTAAATGAAGAAACTGTAACTCAGAGAGGTTGGGAGTCTTTGCAAAGTTACACAGCCACAGAACAAGATGGGATTTAAGCCAGGATTTAAGCATTATGACATCAGAATTCATGATCTTTCAGCATGTAGAGTTTGAAACATAAATTAAGCAATTTCTATTTCAATAATGTTCTGGATGTATAAAGGGCCAAATATTGGATTTCTTAGGCTTTTATCTCTAAAATTGCCCTTGGTCATGACTGGACACATGGATGGAAAATAGTGTCTGTTTTACTTGAATCAGGAAAGTGATTATTTCAAGTTGTTAAAGCTGCTTATCAAATCCTATGTTCCTTCTTCCCACTCGTATCAACTCTTTCAATGGTAAATACTTGTGAATCTGGTGGTTTCCTCAGTAAGCAACTAGAAAGTGAGATCTGAATATATTCATTTTAGGAAAATAATCTTTGTTAATGGAGATATGGTATAAAGAGCTGTAAAGCTGGTTTTATCAAGCTATGGCTTGATAAATTTGGATAAATCCCTATACCTTTCTGTCCCTCAATTTTATAGTCTGAAAAATAAGGACCATAGTAGGTTTCTCATAAATTACAAGGATTTTATGAGATAATCGATCTGAGCATGCTTTATAAAGCATGGTGGTGGTGGTGGTGGTTTAGTCGCTAAGTAGTGTCGACTCTTGCGACCCCATGGACTGTAGCCTACCAGGCTCCTCTGTCCATAGGGTTTTTCAGCAAGAATACTGGATTGAATGGCCATTTCCTCCAGGGGATCTTCCTGACCCAGGTATGGATCCCGGGTCTCCTGCATTGCAGGCAGATTCTTTACCGACTGAGTTATGAGGGAAGCCCTTATATAGTAACATAATAAATACCTGTCCAAAGAAGAGAGATTGTCCAACTTTCTTATTTTTGCTGAAAAGAAGAAAAACAAGCCCTAACATTTGTTCTTATATAGGGCAAGTTCTCTGCACATGCTGTGTCAGTAAGCCTCACACTACTATCTGAAATGCATCCTTGATAGATGGGGAATCTGAGGCTCAGAGAGATTCAGTCAGTGCCCCTTCCCTGTTTATACATGTGCTACATAACCTGGCCAGTATTTGAAGCCATTCCTCTTTCTAGAAAAACTATACTCTACCCAGTGTTTCACTCTTCACTTTCTTCATTTTAAAGACACTGTTTCCTGCGTTTGACCACCTTCTGATTCTGACCAGGCCATTTCCTTGGGATATATCGGAAGGCAATGCAACCACCACATTCAAGAATCATTTTCTCCTCCGTGGAGCTGGGTCCTCATCCCTTTCCCAGTTGTAGAAAACATTCTCCTTGCTCAGTTCTCTTCTCCCTCCTGCACAAAACCTCCCTGCATAATGGAAAACCACAGGAGTTTAAGCTCCCATGATGTATGGGGTCTGCCTCCAACCACAAATCACCAAGTATAATTAAAGCATAATAAAACACCGGAGTCAGTCAGGGCCTAAAGGGGCCTTTTCTACAATCGTCACCTCCAACATGAATTCTCTAATTATGCAACCACACTTCATTTTTCCATAAGCCCAGTTCAGTATCTTAAATGAAATTAATTGTTTTTAATATATAACTTACATTTGGAATATAAATAGCTGCTGTGGGTGACAGGGCTCAAGAAAGGAAGGCAGAGAAGAAATCCTTACTTTGCAAAATAACACTACATATTTAGAATATGTAGTCCAAACCCCTACACAGTCACTGTATTCCTGTTATCATCTTTCAACAACAGCAACTTTAACGACAACTTGCCCTCTATTCATTCACTTGTTTAACTAAAGTGAAAGTGTCCTTCACTCAGTAGTGTCTGACTCTTTGTGACCCCATGGACTGTAGCCCACCAGGCTCCAATGTCCTTGGAATTCTCCAAGCAAGAATGCTGGAGTGGGTAGCCTTTCTCTCCTCTGGGGGATTCTCCTGACCCAGGAATTGAACCTGGGTCTCTTGCATTGCAGATAGATTCTTTACTATCTGATCCATCATGTAGTCAGAGATAAATCCTGACCACCTACTGTGCCAGGCACTGTTCTAAGCGCTCAGTGAGCCAAATAGACATGATCCTTCCCTTTCAGGATTTATGTTCTAGCCGGGAAGGCAGAGTTGGACTATAAAGAAAGCTGAGCCCTGAAGAATTGATGTTTTTGAACTGTGGTGTTGGAGAAGACTCTTGAGAGTCCCTTGGACAGCAAGGAGATCCAAGCAGTCCATCCTAAAGGAAATCAGTCCTGAATATTCATTGGAAGGACTGATATTGAAGCTAAAACTCCAATCCTTTGACCACCTCACGCGAAGAGCGGACTCATTTGAAAAGACCCTGATGCTGGGAAAGATTGAAGGCAGGAGGAGAAGGGGACGACAGAGGATGAAATGGTTGGATGGCATCACCAACTCAATGGACATGGGTTTTAGCAAGCTCTGGGAGCTGGTGATGGACAGGGAAGCCTAGCATGCTGCAGTCCATGGGGTCGCAAAGAATCAGACATGACTGAGCGACTGAACTGAAACTTAAATCAGCCAGCATGTTGAACTTGGACTTCCCAGCCTCTGAAACTGTGAGAAAGTACTTTCTGTTGTTTAAGCCACCTGGGCTATGATATTTTTGTTATAAAAACCTGAACTAAGACACAGGCAGTAAACTAAGTCATTTATTTTAACTCTCAACAATTCTGCATGTTAACACTAGCAGCTCCATTTTACAAATGAGCACAAAAAGGTTCTGAGACATGAAATGCCACAGAAGAGATGGTCAAGAAGAGACAGAAGTAATAGCCAGCCCGCAGCAAAAACCCACTGCACACACTCCACACCTCATCCAGCATGGGAATCCACTGATTCCCATGCAGGTCCCCAGACACCCCCACTCCTCACTTTCAGATTCCTCTGGATTCTACTCTTTCAGAGCTGAGCTTAAACAGAATGTCTTGGATAGAGCCAATCGTGAACACTGTAAGCTCCCAGTAGAATTGAGAATTGTTCAGCTAAATGGGACCATATTTTAAAAAATGAGAACATTGAAGGCCCACAGAAAGTCAGACACTCGTTCCATACCACAAAGAATGAACCTTCCTCGGCCAATCCTGGAAACCCCGCTTCCCTTCACTTAGTCCTGACTTGCCCCTTCCACTCCTTGAAAGATCCAGGTTGATTGTAAACCATTAATTTGATGCCGGGACAGACCGAGTCATCTTCTCTAAAGTGACATTAAAGAGATAGACACGTCCAAAATGTCAAGTGACCCAGCTGAAGCAGAGACCTCACTTATTTGATTATTATGATAATACTGACAGTTGTAATAATCCTTGCCACAGAACAGATGCTGGCTATTCAATAAAAATTGAATAATGTGGCACGGTTTTCTGACATTGCTGCCCTGCTTAATGGAAACAGCACGTAGGAACAAAAACATACATCATTATGTAGGTCTGGCAGAGAAATTACTGCAAATGTGGAAAATTGAACAGCACATTAGTATCAATGTTAGGGCTTAAAGGATCTAAGAAGTAGGAGGCAGCAGGGGGTCTGGAATGCCCCCTCCCATTCCTAGTGTGAGAACTCTCATATGAATAGATCAAAATCGGTGAAAGAATACTGGGTATGCTCCTTCTGACCATAGCTCTTGGCCACTCCAGGAGACATCTCCTGTATCATAACAGATCATCCACCAGAGCCTCAGAGGGGAAGGCCCGTCTCCAGGAAAGAATGAGTCTAAGTGGACACAGTCGAAAGGAAATGGACCACAGGTGTGGCCCATAATAGAAAGCTAGGAGGAGTGCTAAGAATGAGGTTGCTCAAGGAACCTTATGTGACATCTAAGAATATGGGTAGAGAATGGGGCAGAGATTCAGAACTAGAAAATACAATTTCTCAGAAGTGGACACAGTCAAAAGGAAATGGACCACAGGTGTGGCCCATAATAGAAAGCTAGGAGGAGTGCTAAGAATGAGGTTGCTCAAGGAATCTTATGTGACATCTAAGAATATGGGTAGAGAATGGGATAGAGATTCAGAACTAGAAAATATAATTTCTCAATCACTTTTTAAATAGCAGAGCCCAGCATCAACTATCCGTAAGCCTTTTCCTAGGGGAAAAGTTGAATAAGGAAAAAAATAAGGCCTCTGTCTTTAAGGATATTGCTGTGTATAACTGGTAGGAAGAAACATGGACAAACAATTGCAGTGTAATATATTTTCTTGCAGTACAAAGAGAGTGTTCTCTGTATTGAGAAGGATCCTCTATTCTGCCTAAGGCAGGCAGAAAAATGTGAATAGTGGAGAAAATATGCCACTAAATTAGATATAAGTTTAAGTCAGAGGAAGGGGCATCATTCTGAGTGTGATGAAACAAACTGCTGGAGGTAGGAGGTCACGACGAGGTGCATGCTGCAGGAGCATAAACTGAGGAGGTTACAGCTGGGGCAGAGAGTGGGTTGGGAAAGTCACTCAATTGACTTTTTGCGAGTGCATGGAGGTATAGAATTCTCCAGGCCAGGACACTGGAGCGGAGGACTTTTCCCTTCTCCAGGGGATCTTCCCAACCCAGGGATTGAACCCAGGTCTCCCACATTGCAGGCAGATTCTTTACCAGCTGAACCACAAGGGAAACCCAAGAATACTGGAGTGGGTGGCCTTTCCCTTCTCCAGTGGATCTTCCCAACCCAGGAATCAAACCAGGGTCGCCTGCATTACAAGAGGATTCTTTACCAACTGAGCTATCATACAGTCACAAAAGGGAGACTTAATGACTCAGGAGAAAGCGAGGATCCAGGGAGCGCCAGAGAGACTCGGCAAGTTTTAAAGAGGAAGTCAAAGGACAGAGAACACTTTAACATATGCCATTTCATTTTATAGAACAAATAGTTTAAATGGGTTAAAGTGTGAAGATATGAGACTTTTTAACAGATGACACAGTTTTCATTATTTTTGGCAACAAAATCATACCATGATGGAAATATTTCAAAACATTGCTTACCATATGCTCCTTTTGTCAAATGATTTTCTTTATGGAAAAGAGATATTAATTGCTAAGATGCCTTCTTTTCCCTAAAGGGGTATGAATATGAATATAGATGGCAAAGAGGTAGAGATACAAACATATAGACTCATGCTGATATAGATGTGTAGATTTATTTAGCCATCTATCTACTTACACAGATATCTATATACCTATAAATTCCTATACATGTATGATGATAAGTGTAGAGACAAAGAGATATAGATCGATAGATAGACAGATAGAGATAGACAAGTTTCTACAGAGAAATGGGACCAATGACGAGCTTTTGTGCTGTGTCTCTCTGGCTTTGCGCTTTGCAAAACTGCACTGGTCATAAAGTGCATGCAGGAGGCTTGCGGGTTGGGGTACAGCAGATTATTGAGATGATCCAGGCAAAACGGGCAGGAGAATCTGGAGTGAGGCTAAGACAGGTGGTCCAGCGGCCGTTGGAAGCTTTACATGAGCAAGCGTATGGTGGCTGGTTTTGACTAGGGTTTAATAAGCTCCATTGCTGCTACAAATAATACGGTAACAGACCCACACTACCTATGGCTTATGCCGAAGGTGACACAGCGCAATTTCCAAAGCTTCTCAGCATTTGAGAACTTCTCCGAAGTGCCCCTCCTCTGGGGGATCCTGGAACCATGCCCAGCAGGAGACCCCAGGACTCGGGAAAGCACTGTGTTGAGGCTTCATTCACTAGGACGTCCCTTACCTGGAAGGACTCCTGGTACAGTGTGGGGCTCTGGGATGTAACAGACCAGCCCCGGCTCTGAATCTGCCATCTGTTAGCTATGCCGTGATGAGCAGGGCTGTTCTGCTGTGATTCTGTCTCCCCCTCTGGTGTGCCCTGCATGCTGCCGCAGGGCTTACGTGGACTGATGTACTGTGAGCATGTGAAGCACTCAGGATGCGCGGGCCATACCTGGCTCCCTGTGCACCTCCCTCCCTGAATGTTACTGATAGAAGTGTGTCCATAGCTTCATCCTATGTGATTAGAGAACAGAAACATCGGAGTTGCACACCCTGCACGTGGAGCAGAGATTTGCTAGGCAGTCTCTAAGACTGCAAATATCCATCTTAATTAAACTAACACATTCCTGTTTACGTGAGGCTAGCACTGGACTTAACCTGAACCCCATCGTCTCAGCCCAGAGAAGCAAAGTAAGCAGATACCTCTTGTCAGTTGTCCTGTAATTGCAACAAAGCTTTTATGTCAGCCTCTCAGGGTCACCTACAGTCTGCATATTAAATATGTGCAGCCCAGCCATATCTTGTTTTATTGAGCCTCACAGATAATGCATTTTTTACAAATTGAAGGTTCGTGGCAACCCTGTGTCGAGCAAGTCTATTAGCACCATTTTACCAACAGCACTTGCCTTGCCCACTTTGTGTCTCAGTGTCACACTTTGGTAATTCTCATATTTCAAAGCCTCCACAAGCAGAAAGATTATGACTCGCTGAAGGCGCAGATGATAGTTAGCATCTTTTTAGCAATAAAGTATTTTTATGTCAAGTACACTGATTTTTTTTAGACATGTTATGCTGTCTCACATTGTAAAGACTACAGTATAAGATAAATATGATTTATATGCACTGGGAAAACAAAAGATAAGTGTAATCCCCTTTATGACAACACTCACTTGTTTGGGGTGATCTGAAAGCAAACCCACAAGGGTCTCCAATGTCTGTCTGTAGTTGAACCAGAAAAACTGCCATTTGTGTAGGTCAAAATAGTCAAATATTGGCAGCAGCATCTGGCTAAACTGGATGCTATCTTTGTGGTGGATTAGCAGACCATTAAAATAGAAACATTTTTAAATTAAACTAAAAATGCCCTTCCTTATTCCTGACAGTCAGTTTAGTTTGATAGATATTCAGTGCTATGAGCCAGGCATTGGCTGTTTATTGCAAAAAAAAAAAAAAAAAAAAAAAGCTTGCTTCCAAGGAATTTACAGCTTAGTGGTAGAAATGGAGTTAGACAGATGGTCTGTGGACCCTTTAAGTAGCTGGAGGTTGAATACAGGTGACAGTGAGGTGCCTGGGAGCAGTTTATCAAGAAAGACCCCACAAAAGGCCAGCACTGAGGCAGATTATCATGACGGTGACCATCAGCATCTCTGTGCAGTGGAAATCTGCTTTTATTTTTGGTGGGTCAGCAAACATATTTCAGAGTTTTAGTGAAATCTCTCAGCATTTAAGTCTTGTTGGGAGAAAAAAAATGTGAGCCTCACAGCAGAAGGCAAATAGGAGAAAGCACTTCCCTCCTCTCCTCAAAGCAAGCACATGGCCACCGGATCTGAACTTGACAATTAGCTGCTTCCCGCTCAGTTCTTACTCTGAGCAGTTGGTGCAAGGACAAAGGGGCAAACCACCGTCCAAGGGCGAGAGCAGAGGTAGGGGAGGGTCTAGCAGCCAGTCTGGCAGCAACTGCGTTTTGGAGAAACAGCGATGATGGTGTCCTTGTCAGCTTCCTAAACAAACACTTCTTGGCTGTGCCCTCCTGGGCTGCCCTTCATGGCCCCATGTCCATCTGGTTCCTGCTTGGTTGAGCAGCCTGGTTTTCAGCCTTCCCCTAATTCTATCAGTCACCAGAAAGCCATCTGCTAAAGAGCTTTTCTGCTCCTCCAGGGTTCTTTCTGTCGCTTGCAACCCGGAAGCGTAATGATATAAGCCTTTTCGTTAAAGGTAATCAGAACGTGGCAAACAGTGCACCAGGGCCTTTTTTTTTTTAGCATTTAGTCCTCACAAACAAATCCTATAGGGCCTTTAACCCCATCGCACAGGTAGAAAATTGGAGTTGAGAACTTGTATTGCTTACAAGTTAGGTTTAAGGTCTCTGGAGCTGGAATACCTCAAAGCACAGTGAGTTACCATAACTACCTAAGAAATGGAAATAAAAATAGTATTTCTCTGAGGTGGCTTCGTGAACGTTAATTGTTTATACGTACAAACCACTTAGCAGTGTCTTGCAATGAGAACTTTTCAGTAAGGGTCAACTATCTGTTCAGTTCAGCTCAGTCGTGTCCAACTCTTTGCAGCTTCATGGACTGCAACAGGCCAGGCTTCCCTGTCCATCATCAGCTCCTGGATCGTGCTCAAACTCATGTCCACCGAGTCAGTGATGCCATCCAGCCATCTCATCCTCTGTCGTCCCCTCTCCTCCTGCCTTCAATCTTTCCCAGCATCAGGGTCTGTTCCAAGGAGTCAGTTTTTCACATTCAGGTGGCCAAAGCATTGGAGTTTCAACTATCCATACTGCTAGGTAATTTAGCTCAAGTCTTTGAGCTGATAAATGCCAGAACTGAGGTCAGAATGGAGTTAGGATCTTCCTGACTGTGAACACTTGGTCTCTTTCTGGGAAAATGTGCAAGAATGAATGTCTCACATCCCAAAGATTGTTTTCCCAAACAAATCCTTTTCCTCCGGAGTTAAAATTTAACTCCGTGAATGAGTGACTCATGCTTCTGTTTTCCTGATTTATCCACATAGATGACAAGAACAGGAAGAATTTGATAAACCATCAAAGTTGGTAATAGAAAAAATGAAAGAAGCAGCTCACATTTATCCACTCCTTCTGTGCATCGAGATGCATTAGAGAGGTGACCATTTAATATTCACAATAACACAATGAGGAAAAGATGCTCTCTTAGCAGGTTTGAATGAGTTGGTGACTAATATACTTCTAGTGTGCCAAATTCTGAAGAGCTGAGGTATACAAAAAAGAAGTGAGACTATGGAGATCAAGATATACCTTTATGCTAATAAGTGAGGTGTTGAAAAAATGCTTATTTCTGCATGAATGTGGACTTTCTTATATTGAACTACAGGATTAGACAAATGTACATTACCAAGCGGCAGTGGACCACCGAGGGAGACTTGAACTTAAAAAAGAAGTGAGACTATGGAGATCAAGATATACCTTTATGCTAATAAGTGAGGTGTTGAAAAAATGCTTATTTCTGCATGAATGTGGACTTTCTTATATTGAACTACAGGATTAGACAAATGTACATTACCAAGCGGCAGTGGACCATCGAGGGAGACTTGAACTTGGGCCCATGTGGGTTTTTGGACCTGGGTTCTAACCACCATGGCACACTTCCTAACACTTGCAGCTGTGTGGGGCCTCACTTGGAGCCCAAAGTCTCAGACTCAAGACCCTGCTCAAGGTGTAGCGCTTCCCTATCCAGTTCCTGGCCAAGCTTCACATCACTTTTCCCCTACAGCTTTCCACCCAGTATCTCCCCTGTCTCCACCTGAATTCTGTGTGTCCACAATTCACAGAGCCCTGATAGACTCTCACCTCAACCAAAGGTGCTTCTCTGGAGACCCCAGGATCTGTCTGATATTTACCTCTGCAGTGATGGTTAACATGGGGAATCCCTTCCATTTCATATGCAACACACATTTATTGAGTGCCCCTCACTGGGAAGTACTGACAAAGGCACACAGTCAGAAGCTTTGGTAGAAGTGGAGCGGGGCCTCCAAGTAGGTTGCACAGAGCATGCGGGGTAAACCAAGGGAGTGTTATGGCAAAAAAGACTTAAAACAGAGCCTGCGTCTTATTAGGCTATTTTCCTTATAAAAATTTATTCAAGAATCTGCTTGCCTGAAGCCAGAGGCAAGGAACACTGTGTCCCTATCTGAGAACAACTTGAAAGGTCATGGTTGACATGTCTTCACGTTGTCTTAACCTGTTGTTCTTGCCTTTAGCCTCAGATGGGAAAAAAGTAGAGCTCTCTAAGCCTCATTAGGTTAGCACGTATCTCATGGCAGGTGGAAAATCTTTCGACCCTGATCCTCTTATTTACAGAGATGATAGTTATCAGGACAAGTGAATGCTTTAAAAAGGTCAGAAGAAAACGGACTCTGGACAGAAAGTTCTCCATCAGCCAAGCCATGCCCATTCTGTCATTTCCAGTAATACATATTGAAACATGGAAACCATTTCCCCATAGTGTTCTCAGTCATTGACCTTCCTCAAAGAGTTGAAAGCACAGGCATTCATTGGACACTTAATAAAGAGCCATTCATTGGATGCTTAATAAATTTTTCTAATGAGAAAATGGAATTTTTATTTAAAGCCAAGTAAAGTAAAGGGCTATAAGAAAGGTATCTTTATGTATTGAAAGGGCTTCTTGCAAATAAGAGAATAATTTTGTCATCTGATCTGTCCAGATAGGTTTCTGACAGCAGCTGAGAGGTTATAAGTGATGCAAATTTCATGTCACTGTATAATTTTACTGCCCTTTGATTACAAAATAAATTGTGTTTTCTTGTTATTCTCATTTTATTAGGATGCACACACTCTTTGGGGGCACTTGATCATAATTAACTGTCATTCAGTACATTGGAATATGTCCTCCTCTTCCTGAGAGTTTCAGGGTACACAACCTTAAGTCTTCTGGGAGAAAGAAGACAGTCTTCTGGCTGCATGTATCTTATCCCGCTGCTCTGCTGCAGAAGTTAAGCACCCTCATGGCTTGATTGCTCTGATGAGCACAGCTGTCTCCACTGATAAGTGCAGCGACACCACCCCCCACCGACTCTGGCTTGAGGGATGGGTCACTCACTTCCTACTTGGAGGATAAACCCCGTCTGCAATCATCATTTGCTAGTAAGAACAGAATTCAAGGATGGCTTGTTTAGGGACTCTCAAATTGTTCTCTAAGGTGTGGGCACGTCTAATAAGTGGATATCTTAATGCTTTGTTTTGTTAATTCTGCCATGGCAGGTGCCAATAAGAGAGAGAGGAAGAGAAGGGGAAGGGGGAAAGGGAGAAGAAGAAAGAAGAGGAGGAGAAAAAGCAGAGAAGAAAGATAAGGAGTGGGGTACGAGGAGGTGAAGGGCAAGGAAGGAGACAGGATGGTACTGGGGTTACACTCCTTCGTGTTGCAGCAAATTCTTAATTTCCATCTTGCTACCACTTCTTGTGTCCATAACTCCCTCAGGAAGCCTGAAAGAGGGAGGTTATCAGTAAGTTGTTGCCACAATGATGTTCTATAACACGACAGAAGACATTCAATGGCATAGAACAAAAACGAGATATTTTTGATCCTGGGTTTGCTGGTCAGCTTGGTCCCCAGTTTCAGATTCAGCCCAAGTCTATCCCATGTCTTCTGTCCTCCTTGAGCCAGTAGCTACCCTAGGCAAGTGTTCTCAGATCAAGACAAGGAGTGAAAGAAAGGTGGACAAAGCCACTGGATGCTTCTTCAGGCCTAGTCTTGGAAACAATGACCCAAATCTCATGCAAGCCAACATCAATGATGTGGCCTCTGGTAAAAGAAGTGGCAAAGCCATAAGGTACAAAGTTAGGAGAAGTGAAGTATTGGAAACAATAAGATAATCCACCACAGGTGAGGTCCAGGTATTACTCTTTGTCAATGACTTTATCAATTGAAACTGTCTAAACTTTACCCCTTTCCTAAAATTGACATCATGTAAATTTAAATGCTGTTATTCTTAACCTGATAGAAAAATGGGTAGATTAATAAATTATGCTAAAACTAGTTAACCTGCTAATTAGAATTTCATTAAGGGGAGAAACTGCGCCTTTACCTACTGTTGCAGTCCTATTGTTTGACATATCTATTTATTGAGAAAATGAATCAAAAATCAATTTACTAAAGACTTCCAATCCTTTCCTAAGCAGCTTTTCTTTTAAAGTGGCTAATGAGCAACAATACTGGATAAAACTGAAAAACATAATTTTTCCAACTGATATAGGTCCTAATTGGTAATAAAATAAAACCACCAGTGAGTCTGACTAGTCTAAGAAGGGATCCAAATAATACATTAGCTGGATAATCAGAAGCATCAGAAGTAGATTGTGTAATATTAAATGAAAACTTCACTAAGGAAAATTACACCTTTTTCGATTGGTTGGCAAGGGATCCAAAATATTAAAGGGAAATTTATGCCTTCAGAAATCTAACTGTTTACAACATTCATAGTGTGCTGTATCTCCTTTTCCTGATCACTGTTAAAACTTTTATGGAATATGGAAGATAAACACCCTTTCCTGGGAAACACAGACTTAACAGGGATGTGAAGAACTGACTCATTGAGAAAGACCCTGATGCTGGGAAAGACTGAAGGCAAAAGGAAAAGAGGGCAGCAGAGGATGAGATGGATGGTTGGCATCACTGACTCAATGGACATGAATTTGAGCAAACTCAAGGAGACAGTGAAAGACAGGGAAGCCTGGCGTGCTGCAGTCCTTGAGGTCTCAAAGAGTTGGACTTGACTTAGCAACCAAACAGCAAAGGCTACACCCTCAAGAAACAGTTAAAGAAGAGAAAGGGGGCTGTTTTTTCATTAACAACATCAGTGTGGGAGAAAAGTTGAGAACTTGGAGAAAGGAGAAGGACTATAACAAGACTTTACCAACTGTAGTTACATTTTGAAGTAGGATATAACAAGAAATATTTGTCTGGTCAGGGAAAAAAATGTAAAAATGTACAATTTGAGAACTCAGATGCATCTTGTTGTGAATGAACTTCTATGTACATTATTTAAAACTCACCTCCTTTCCTGTGTTCTTTAACTCATGGTAATATGCTAGAAGGCGATGGCACCCCACTCCAGTACTCTTGCCTGGAAAATCTCATGGACAGAGGAGCCTGGTAGGTTGCAGTCCATGGGATCACGAATAGTCAGACATGACTGAGCGACTTCACTTTCATGCATTGGAGAAGGAAATGGCAACCCACTCCAGTGTTCTTGCCTGGAGAATCCCAGGTATGGGGGAGCCTGGTGGGCTGCCATCTGTGGGGTCGCACAGAGTCAGACATGACTGAAGTGACTTAGCAGCAGCAGCAGCAGCTAGATGGAGGAATAGTTAGTCTCTCAAATGGAAACCTGGGAATTCTGCTTGGCATTTCCTCTCCCCTCAACCATGATGCTTAAAAAATGTCCTTGACTAAATATCTTTACATATATTCTCTTTGTTCAATTTTGAGAGATTGCACTTGGGGGTTTGACCTGGGGGCTATGCCTACATGTGGGGATCAGAAGTGTCTATCGAGGGAAGCAGGAGGACACTTGTCAGGAATTAGGGAATTTCTGGGCAGAAACGATGAAAAAAATTGTATGTCATGAGGAGGGGTTGTTGCTGTTGTTCAGTCACTAAGTCTTGTCCAACTCTTTGTGACCTGATAGATAGCAGCATGCCAGGCTTCTCTGTCCTTCACTATCTCCTGGAGTTTGCTAAAACTCACGTCCACTGAGTTAGTGATGCCATCCAACCATCTCATCCTATCCCCCTTCTCCTCCTGCTCTCAATCTTTCCCAGCATCAGCCATCAAATGAATTGGCCCCACCAGGGAAGCCTGTAAAGAGTGGTAAGAATCCAGTAAGGGAAAAACAGAGTTATCATAGCCATTTGGTTTTACCATGTGTATTTGCATTTTCAATTCTGTTCAGTAGACCCTGTGCTGGGTCAAAGACCTGGGAAGGCTCAGGGCTCCCGAGTGTACCTGTGGGCCACTCATGTGGGCAGTTTCCTGCTTGGCAAGGGCAGAAGATTACCCCAGTGTTCAAATTCTTAGCTTGATTGAACTTCACCAGGCTTCTTCCTGATTCTAGTCTTTTTACTTTCCTTTTCCTGGAGCATTTACCTTAGGTAGCTTTCCACTGTAAATTCCTCCCTGATCCTTTGGATGTAAATCTTCTCCCCACCTCTTGCCAGTTTTACTGCTCAGGAATGTCTTTTGTAAGGTTCTGGGGGCCATCTCTTTGAAATGTAATCATTGCAGGGAATGCACTTGCTCAGTGATTCAGTTGTGTCAGACTCATTTGCAACCAGGCTCCTTTGTCCATGGGATTTTCCAGGCAATAATACTGGAGTGGGTTGCCATTTCTTCTTCCAAAAGATCTTCCCCACCCAGAGATTGAACACTAGTCTCCTGCGTTGGTAGGTATATTATTTTACCACTGTGTCAGCTGAATAGTGCTCACCTCTTTCAGATCTTTGTGGGAAGATAGGAACCTGAATTTGATGGTCCCAATTAACAAACACAGATGACCTAACCACACAGACCAACCTTTTTCTAAAGTTCTCCAGTACTTTTCCACTAGCTCACACCAGTGCTTAAAAACCCTTTTCCTTCAATTTCAGTGGAGTCAAGTCCAATCCCTCTTCCCTACTGCAATAGACTTGAATAAAGTGTCCCTTGTCTAACAGTCTGATGCTTTTTTTTCCCTTATGGGGGATACTATTGGTTAGCAAACTTGTTCTTGGATAATCCACTGAGAAAATGTGTCCCATACAACAAAGGATTGACTCTGGAATGAAGGAAAGAGAGTCAACTCAGGGATGAGATATCTTCCCTGGTGACTCAGATGGCAAAGGGTCTGCCTAAAATGCGCGAGACCCGGGTTCAGTCCCTGGGTCGGGAAGATCTCCTGGAGAAGGGCATGGCAACCCATTCCAGTAGTCTTGCCTGGAAAAACCCATGGATGGAGGAGCCTGATAGGCTACAGTCCATGGGGTCACAAAGGGTCGGACATGACTGAGCGACTTCACTTTCACTTTCAGGGATGAGACAAATGATCACCAACTTGGAGGACAAGTAGACAGTCGTCTGAAAAAGTAAGGGGATGTGCAAGAGGGGCAGGAAGTCTGATGCTGCACTGTGGGCCCACCACATGGCAGCTGGGGAGCTGCTTTCATAAACAAGCTACGTGTGCTGCTTTGCTACAGTCAGGAATGACCTTGACAGTGGAGAAAAGGCACCAGATAAAGCTGACACTCCAAAGACATGAGTTAAGCAGGGTGGGCGCTCAACCTGACTGAACTGAAACTCATTGACCTTCAATGAACTTCGCTTCTCCCCTAGGTGTCCAGTTGGCTAAGGGCATCAGCCTGCATGGCTCCCCAGGCAGACCCCTCCAGCACCCGAAGCTTTTCCTCTCGCTCCTCTCCCACCTCAATGGTTCCCTCTCATTCCCCAGCAGAGCCTCGGGGAGAAGCCAAGCCTGGGAAATCAGAATCTTTCTCCTGGCATTATGCTCTTTGGGGCCAAGTGACTCAAGCACAAAAGGAACAAAGTTCAAGTTCATGAAACAGCAGGCTTTCCATTCACTTCCGGGTTAATAGTTCCCTCCTTGTCCCAAAACAAGGCTGTAGCCAATGGACGTGTCGCTCCCATTTCCTTCTAGCTTGTTTTCTAATTCTGAAAAAAGGGAGGGAACTGGAACTTTGTGAACTTGTAGGAAAGTATTGTGGCCAGGCTCTAGGCATAACAGATTGTGTATATCATATAATTTGTCCCTCCAGGGAAGAAAAATTATCACATATTCAAAAAAGATAAAATTCAGACTCAGAGGAATTTAGCAACTTGTCGGGGATCACAGAGATTGAAAGAAACTGAGTCAAGATTTAACACCAAGTCCTCTAGGCAACAGGGCTTCCCTGGGGGCTCAGTTGGGAAAGAATCCACCTGCAGTGCAAGAGACCCTGTTCAGTTCCTGGGTTGGGAAGATTCCCCGGAAAAGGGATAGGCTACCTATTACAGTATTCATGGGCTTCCCTGGTGGCTCAGATGGTAAAGAATCTGCCTGCAATGCGGGAGACCTGGGTTCAGTCCCTGGGTTGGGAAGATCCCCTGGAGGAAGACATGCCATCCCATCCATTATTCTTGCCTGGAGAATTCCATGGGCAGAGGAGCCTGGCGGGCGACAGTCCTTGGGGTCACAAAGAGTCAAACATGACTGAGTGACTAAGCATACACACACACACTCTCAGCACCAAAGCTGGTTTTTGGATGAAGACTCTGCATGGTGAAACCTTTTCCTGGGTAACTGCTTCTTCTGAGAAACACTTTGTTTTCCTTGCCCTCCCTTCTGGCCTCACCAGCAATACTTGGGTTCATTAGGATGCTGGATCTTTATCTCAGGTGACTCATTAGGCATCTGAGTGCTGCGCATTTGTCAGCAGTCCAGGTTAACTCGCTGTTTCTAGTAAAACCCTTTCTAGCAAAATTCATTCCGCTTGAAAAAATTCAATAAATACTGAGAGGTGGAGGAGCAAGATTAGAAAGATTGAAAAGGAAACTAGATAACTAAGGAAGAAGAGTCCCAATAAGCCCATATTTCTCTCTGATCAGAGAGTATGTGAAAGGGCTGGATTGGCAGGAGTGAAAAGGAAAATCTCCTTTTTTATTAAGCTCACCTGTATAGTATTCTCTTCAGAGGTGTTTATGAAAACACTCACACAGTAAAACTTGCCTCCCTAGACCCACATTTATTGAATTTCTGCAGCTCTCCATCAAATTTTAAAATCCCTGACTATTACTCCATTTCTACATAAATCATACCCCGTGTCCATCAGACTTGAGCTTGGAGGCAATTCTCTCCAGCTCCTGGTAATTTGATGTACAAGGGTGTATCATGCTGAGGAGGCACTGATATCCTGGGACTCTGAATCACCCAGGGAGGCATGGTGAGTGATTGCCTTGTTTCATTTCTTGCTGGGGAGTGGGGTGGAGAATGAGCCATGATCCAGAGGAAGAAATTTTTAAAAGCCACCTGCAATTTTATCACTACAGACCTTCAATTATTCAAGTACCAAGGACCCATCCTCCACCATAAGCGCCATCTCCAGCCTGCTGTATCCATGCTCAGGGCCTCTGCGGGACTTCTGTGTCGCTGATCAGTCTGCATCCCTCAGGGATGGGGAGCCAGGTAATGCTAGAGAGGGTGGAGGGGTAACAAGATCATTGACCTGGTGAGAGAAGGAGTGGTGTACAGTGGCTGAAAGGAGGCACTGCTGCGGATTCCAGGAGTGAGAGATGAGAGCAGCCCCGGCTTTCATAAGCTAGGACTAAGTCATATTTTGTTTGTTTTGATTGGCTTTGATGCCAGACAATGGGCTACTGGTCTTCAAATTTTTACAACTGAAAAAAAAAATGCTAGAATATTTCTCTCCGGACCTACTCTCCTTCTACGCTCATTGATTCATTCATCATTCACTGATTGCTTCATTATTCATTCATTCAGGAAGCCTATCTTTCAGCTGTTTTGTCAATATAAAACAGTTAAACATCACTAATGTGCCAATGGAGTATAGGTGTTGGATATAATGGCAGAAATGATAGACATAATGGTTCTTATCCTTATTTACTTACGTTCCAGTGAAGAATGCATCTAAGAGTAGAATTTGATGTAAACTCATGAAGTCTAGCACGTGCATATTGTACAGATAAAGCCAATATAAGAAAAACCTTCAAAAGTTTTTTAAGTTATACTGATGCATTTCCCTTCTGTGGATAGGCTACAAGTCCCAAATGAGACTGATTATTGGCCTATGGATTTCTTATTCCCACCAAATGTGTCCATCCTAACATTAATTTGCTGAGCCACCAGGGGGAAGAGCTGGCCCTGTGGGGAGAGATGGGGAAATCATTGCAAATTGAGAACTGTGTTTCCTTTACTGAAAAGCCTTCTAGAGGTTTTCTTCTCCTTCCTTTTCTGAATATTCTGTTCTATTGTAGCCACTGTCTGCAGGAATAGGAGCATACTCATCTGTGGTGAATCCCTTCAACATAACAGCAGTTCAGGCTCTATGACCCTTCCATCTCTAGAAGCTCATTTCCATAGGAATGAGTCCCTCTCTGGCCACAGGGCCTTGCTTCTGCTTTCCTACATTTTCCCTATCACGGTGGTCTCTCCTGCTGCACTCTCTTCTGGAGCAGTCAGCCCTCACCATGGGCTCTGGGATCGTCAGGGGCTTGCCTACTGCTTCCCTCCTCCATCATTGCTCTGGACTGAGGTTTTTTCTGCTCCTTTTCTTCTTTCTACCCACTGGAAAATCCCTCTTCATAAAGCTAAAGTTGCACAGGACCCTGAAGTGGAGGAGCGCTCCGGCTCTCACAGCCATCCCCACCAAAATGGCTGGACTGCTACAGACTCCCAGGAGGGGCAGACTCAATGCCCAGCAGTGATTTAGAGGAAGATGTTCAAAGGAGAAAAGAGATCGACTACAACACAGGAGAACCTCGGGCACCGATTCACTCAAAGAAGTAACAGCTGAGCTCAGGAAACAAGGTTTAAAGACAGATACTTAGCCAGGTAGAATCAGGCTTTGCTCAGCTGGATAAATGTTGATGCAGAGGTCATGAGCAACATGGTAAGATACCAGGTATTTTCTGTCATAAGATAGGAGCCACTCTTAACAACTTCCAGGGAACTTGGAAGAAAAGTATGACTCCATAATTGTTACCGAATTGGTCAACTGGATCCACGCTGGAGTCCCAACACAGTCCAAGACCCCCTGTCCCAACCAGGGAGCTTCTTTTTTCAACTGGATTCGCACAGCCAATAAGGAAACCTATGCTGAGACCGGAATAGCACAAACTTCGTTCAGTGGCCAAAGAATGGAGAAGTGGTAACCTAGTTCCCGAATCAACTTCTCAACCCAAATCAGGCAGAGATGCTAAGTATATAGGATGTGCCAAAGTGAAAGGGAGGGAAGTGGAAGATGGGGAAATATTGATGCTGGCACCTAGTATGCCCTAAGGAGTTTAGATATAACATCTGGTTCACTCTTTAATTTTATTTCCAAAATAAAAATATGCAGGAAATATTAAAACTTTCCATTTTATAGGGATGGGGAATATATTTTCAAGAATTCAATGAATATATCCAGGTCATAGAATTAACCGATGTCAGAACTAAAATTTGAGTTTACCTCATAGGGTTTTAGAGAAGATTAACTGAGGCACTGCATCCTAGACACATTTTGTCAGCTAGACACCGTAGTAGGAATTTGATGGGTGGTTTAGTCACTAAGTCATGCCCGACTCTTGTGATCCCATGGACTGGTACCTGCCAGGCTTCTCTGTCCATAGAATTCTCTAGGCAAGAATACTGGAGTGGGTTGCCATTTTCTTCTCTAGGAACTCAATAACTGACCACTATCATTCTTACAGGCATGCTTATTTAAGCTACTTTAATTAATTCTTCTAAAGTTGTTGTCGTATCCCTCTTGCCCGGTTATTCCCTACACTTTCTTTCCGGACTCAACCTCCAGGCATCTCCAGCTAAAAGGTCTGTGGTTTATTAAATGCAGTGTGGACATCTCCAAGTGGAGTGGGTGGCCCCAGGCGGTGAGGAGGCTGCGGGCTGTGGGCCAGGCTATTCTCAGTGAGCCTCCTGACTCCATTCTCCAGCTGTCTGATCTTAGGAGAAACTTTGGACCTCTCTGGGCCATAGCAGACTTAAAGAGGGAAATCATACCTATCTCACCATATTTTTGAGAATTTCAAATGCTAAAGTACCTGCCCAAAATTTGATAGGTAGTGGGCAGTTAATATGTCTTCCTTCTACTCTCAGCTTCATCCTAACCTGGATATCGTGAACAGAGATTTTTTAAAAGCCATGGGAGAGGCATTGGGGCTACTGGTGATTATGTCTTCATGTTTCCAGTTTTCTTCCCGGGCGTACGGCTCTTCTCCATCTTTGGACGTTCACCTTGGCCATGTGGCTGGTGGTGGCCTATCAATTCTATGGATTTCCAGTGGAAGCGCTACACCATTTTCACCATATCTCCTTTCCTAGCAGGCAGTGACTTTGCAGTGTGTATCAAACTGGAGGCTCTGACATGAATGCTTGAATAACTGCAGTGGGCAGGATCCCTTGATGAGCTGGACTGACATGAGCTATGAGCGAGAATAATGCTTTTGTTGTGATAAGCCACTGAGATTTTATTCAACCACAATATAACTTAAATATCCAGACTACTACAGGCAAAGTCTACCTTGACCTTCCCTTCCGTTTTATTTTTCACCCAAGAGGCTGATTGTAACTTTTTTTTTTTTTTTCTGTTTACTGAGAGGCCCAGAGGAGCTTGGAAGCAATCTGATCATGTAAGTGAATGATTTATCACTCCCGTTTGGCCCTAAGCAAGGATTTGCCCTATACCATTCATCTCTCAAGATATAATTGGACTTAAAATTAAAACTGCATTACCTTCCAATTCATTGAGAGGAAACCAGTGGTTTTGACTTAAACAGCAGTTTCAAGCAAGGTATCTATTAGGAGGCTATGAAAGATTGTTCCAGTCTGTTATCCTCAGAGCCAGCAGGAGAAATGAATTGTTTTGCACACAGAACCTGATTGAGCTTGAGGTGCTGAAGACACAGTGGGGAGGGTCACAGACCTCAACCTGCTCAACCCCCTAGTCAGGTACTTCAGGATGGGGTGTACAAGCAGGTTGGGGTCTGTGGCCCTCCCCACTTTAGCCCAGGCTTCTTCATATGAATTTATGCACTTATTATGTTTCATCCTGAGATTTTGTTTATGAAAATCTTTAATCGCTAGCTTGAATCCACCGCAAAAGGCACAAACAAAGAGGTTGGGGTCTAGGAATGTGCAAACAGACCAAGGTCGGAGCAGGCTTCAAAGGCCCTATCAGATGAGGGTGGTGGTGTAGACAGGGTCTGTGTCTCAAGATCACTGTGGTCTGTTCCTTGAGTTCAGGAAGATGGCCAGAGTAGAGAGAATGCACTGAGAGCACATCTGACGGGGGCTGCTTCAGTGTTTGAAAGCATGTGCATGCCGCATCATTTGAGTGAAAAGATGTGGTGTATATATATGTTATTGTTGTTCAGTCCCTAAGTCGTGTCCAGCTCTCTGCAACTCCATGAACTGCAGCATGCCTGGCTCTCCTGTCCTTCACCCTCTCCCCGAGCTTGCTCAAATCTCTTGTCCATCAAGTTAGTGATGCCACCCAACCATCTCATCCTCTGTCATCCCTTTCTCCTCCCACCTTCAGTCTTTTCCAGCATCAGGGTCTTTTCCAATGAGTCGGCTCTTCGCATGAGGAGGCCAAAAGTCCTATTAGAGAATAAAATAAAGATCTAAAAACAAAGCTGAATTTATTTTTCCCATTAAGGGAGAAAGGGTCACTCAAGAGACAAGTTTCATCAGGCCTCTGCAGTTGAAAGCATACCACTAGATCTAGAAGTAAACGAGGGAGCAAGGAGGCTTCCAGGCATGAAGCTCTGATTGGGTAAGGGGAGAGGATTGTGAGATGATCCTGGGACTGGCCATTGTTCTAAGTCACAGATGTGCTGGGCAAGCATCACAAGCGGGTCTAAGAAGTTTAGACAAGATACCCAGGCAAGGGTGCTCAGAGTTTCGCGAGACATTTAGTTGCAGCTGCTTGGTCTTAACAATGTTTTCTGTCAGTGGTCTCAATGCAAACTCCTGTGAACACTGGTGTCAAGCCTAGTGGTATGTACCAGCTGTGTCATAGGTACAGCTGAGCCCTTGCCCCCAGGAGCTTGAGCTTGAGAAGTGATGGATGGGGGTCCGTGCAGATTGCTGGGAGAGTGAGGAGGCATTGCGGAGCAGAGGCACAGAGCACAGACTCTGAGTCATGCTTTTAGCCTTTGAAAGATGGCTCAGATTCTTCTTGCTAAGTGTCCATAGGCGAGTGGCTTTACTTCTTTGTCGAAGCATCCTCGCTTGAAAAATAGGAATAAAAGCAAGCCTATTTCATAGGACCTTTTCTGAATATTAAAGAAGCACATTTACATAAATCACTTAGAATAGTCCCTGGCAGAGGGTAAGCACTTAATACATAGTTGTTATGCTAACAAACATCCATTCATTCAGTGGAACATAATTCAGCCACACTGGGTACCTCAGAAATATTACAGGTTAAAGGAACTCACAAATGTAATTCCAAGTTAAGCATAGGACAAGTCTAGGTGCAAAACTGCAAATATTAAGTGGTCAGGAAGTACTAACTCTTATTTCTACGTAAATCAGACAAGGGAAGTTATCTCTGACACAGACATAATAGGACCTGCTTAAATGCCAATTTCCCTTCTTTAGTTTTAAGCATTAACTTTCCTGACTGTCTATATCTTGCATTTAATGCACTTTGTATTCCCATCGTACATCCTGTAGTGCTTCTTCCTTCCATGTGTTTGCTCAAGCTCTTCCATCCCCCTCAGAGCTTCTCACGTGCCCTGGTCTAGAGGCAAATTCCTTCTGGCTGTTAAGACTCAGTGAGAACATCACCCAGCAAACCTTTAGGTGGTCCTCTTTTAATGACTTCATGGGCTTCCCTGGTGGCTCAGTGGTAAAGAACCTGCCTGCCAATGCAGGAGTCTCAGGAGACTCAAGTTCGATCTCTGGGTGGGGAAGTTCCCCTGGGGGAGGAAACGGCAGCCCACTCCAGTATTCTTGTCTGAAGGATCCCATGGACAGAGGACCCTGGAGAGCTACAGCCCACGGGGTCGAAAAGTCAGACACGACTGAGCAGGAGCTTGAGTGCCAGCACTTGTGAGCTTTTGCTTTTGGAACATTCACCATGCAGGATTGCAATGGCATCTCTGAGAGTCCTTGTCCACCCATGGACTGTAATCTCTTCAAGGTCAGAAACACAGTTTTGCCACTTTCGCAACCTCAGAAACTAGCACCGGACTGGTATGAAGCAGTCTGTCATCTGTGAATGTTGACATGATGCCTGAATCTTACTTCAGAGCAGGCTGACCTCTCTCTCCTCCAAGCTTAGTAATTTTATTTGTATCTTTTCCTCAGCTGATTTTTCAGCCTAGAGTGCAATACTCTTTTGCACCTCCCCTTTTCCTTTCAAAACCCAGCCTTTCCTTAGAAATTCAGTCCGTAGTCAATCTCATTATGAAGACAGGCCAGCAGATAGTAATTAAAATCTGGTCTAGTCTGTTCTTGCTGAGTAGCCTTAGACAAAACTTCTCAACCTCCTCTCTCTTTCCTCAGTTTTTCTAAATGGGGGAAATTTGGAAGGAAAGGAAGGAAAAGATAAGGTATATATATATAATATATCTCATCTTTTTCAGATTCTTTTCCAAAATGGGTTATTGCAAGACATTGAGTATAACTCCCTGGACTATACAGTGGAAGGTCCTCATTGTTTATCTGTTTTATATATAGTAATACAGTAGAGTATATCTGTTAATACCACACTCTTAATTTATCTTTCCCCTCCACCCCCCCACTTCCCCTTTGGTAACCAGAGGTTTGTTTTCTATGTCTATGAGCCTGTTTCTGTCTTATAAATAAGCTCATTTGTATATACAGTTTGCTATATACTTGAAACTGGCACATTGCAAATTAACTACTACTTAAATTTTAATTAAAAAGGAAAAGAAAATTTTTAAAAAGGAAAAGGTATGTCTATATCATGTAAGGAATACAAATATTTATAAGTATGAAATTAGTAGGAGTACCATGTCCATCACAGAGCAGGTATTCAAGCAACAATTGAAATCCACTGCTGAAACCACTCATCTACCAACACGTTCCCATGGCAGTGATACAGCACTAAGGTCTCAGTTCAGTTCAGTCACTCAGTCGTGTCCAACTCTTTGTGACCTCATGGACTGCAGAACGCCAGGCTTCCAAGTCCATCACCAACTCCCGGAGCTTTCTCAAACACAAGTCCATCGCGTCAACCATCTCGTCCATCCAACCATCTCACCCTCTGTCATCCCCTTCTCCTCCTGCCTTCAATCTTTCCCAGCATCAGGGTGTTTTCCAGTGAGTCAGCTCTTCATATCAGGTGGCCAAAGGATAGGTGTTTCAACTTCAGCATCAGTCCTTCCAGTGTATATTCAGGACTGATTTCCTTTAGGATGGACTGCTTGGATCTCCTTGCAGTCCAAGGGACTCTCAAAAGTCTTCTCCAACAAGACAGTTCAAAAGCATCAATTCTTAGGCGTTTAGCTTTCTTTATAGTCCAGCTCTCATATCCATACATGACCACTGGAAAAACCATAGCTTTGACTAAATGGACCTTTGTTGGCAAAGTAATATCTGTGCTTTTTAATATGCTGTCTAGGTTGGTCATAGTTTTCCTTCCAAGGAGCAAGCATCTTTTAATTTCATTGGTGCAGTCACCATCTGCAGTGAATTTGGAGCCCCCAAAAAATAAAGTCTGTCACTGTTTCCATTGTTTCCCCATCTTTTTGCCATGAAGTGATTGGACTGGATGCCATGATCTTAGTTTTCTGAAGGTTGAATTTTAAGCCAAAGTTTTCACTCGCCTCTTTCACTTTCATCAACAGCCTTTTCATTGTACAGGACATTGTACAGTGACATTGTATAGGACATAGTACAGGGCATTGTACAGAAGACATTTATTGTACAGGAGACATTATATACATGAGACATTGTACAGGAGACATTTATTGTACAGGGCATTGTACAGTGACGTTGTACAGGAGGAAGTGATCAAGACCATCCCCAAGAAAAAGAAATGCAAAAGAACAAAATGATTGTCTGGGGAGGCCTTACAAACAGCTGGGAAAAGAAGAGAAACTAAAGGAAAAGGAGAAAAGGAAAGATACCTCCATCTGAATGCAGAGTTCCAAAGAAGAGCAAGGAGAGATAAGAAAGCCTTCCTCAGTGATCAATGCAAAGAAATAAAGGGAAACAATAGAATGGGAAAGACTAAAGATAGGGCGGAGAAGGCAATGGCACCCCAGTCCAGTACTGTTGCCTGGAAACTCCCATGGACGGAGGAGCCTGGTAGGCTGCAGTCCATGGGGTCGCTGAGTCAGACACGACTGAGCGACTTCACTTTCACTTTTCACTTTCATGCATTGGAGAAGGAAATGGTAACCCACTCCAGTGTTCTTGCCTGGAGAATCCCAGGGATGGCGGAGCCCAATGGGCTGCCGTCTGTGGGGTCGCACAGAGTCAGACACAACTGAAGTGACTTAGCAGCAGCAGAGATAGAGATCTCTTCAGAAAAATTAGAGATAACAAGGGAACATTTCATGCAAAGATGGGCTCAATAAAGGACAGAAATGGTGCTGACCTAACAGAAGCAGGAGATATTAAGACAAGGTGGCAAGAATACACAGAAACTCTACGAAAAAGATCTTCATGACCCAGAAAACCATGATGGTGTGATCACTCACCTAGAGCCAGACATCCTGGAATTTGAAGTCAAGTGGGCCTTAGAAAGCATCACTACAAATGAAGCTAGTGGAGGTGATGGAATTCCAGTTGAGCTATTTCAAATCCTAAAAGATGATGCTGTGAAAGTGCTGCACTCAATATGCCAGCAAATTTTGAAAACTCAGCAGTGGCCACAGGACTGGAAAAGGTCAGTTTTCATTCCAATCCCAAAGAAAGGCAATGCCAAAGAATTCTCAAACTACCACACAATTGCACTCATCTCACATGCTAGTAAAGTAATACTCAAATTTCTCCAAGCCAGGCTTCAACAGTACATGAACCATGAACTTCCAGATGTTCAAGCTGGATTTAGAAAGTCAGAGGAACCAGAGATCAAATTGCCTACATCCGCTGGATCATTGAAAAAGCAAGAGAGTTCAGGAAAAACATCTACTTCTGCTTTATTGACTATGCCAAAGCCTTTGTGTGGATCACAATAAACTGTGGAAAATTCTGAAAGAGATGGGAATACTAGACCACCTGACTTGCCTCTTGAGAAATCTGTATGCAGGTCAGGAAGCAACACTTAGAACTGGACATGGAACAACAAACTGGCTCCAAATAGGAAAAGGAGTATGTCAAGGCTGTATATTGTCACCTTGCTTATTTAACTTATATGCAGAGTACATCATGAGAAACGCTGGACTGGAAGAAACAAGCTGGAATCAAGATTGCTGGGAGAAATATCAATAACCTCAGACATGCAGATGACACCACCCTTATGGCAGAAAGTGAAGAAAAACTAAGCTCTCTCTTAATCTCTGTGTCCTCATTTCTCTGCATAATTCACAAGCACCTCAAATTTAACATGTCCAAAACTACACTCATCACCATTATTTCAAGTCAGCCTTTTCCAACTAGCTAATGTTGTAATCATTTTCCCTGCTGCTCAGACTTGACAGCTAAGGTTTCTTAACATCCTTTCTCTCTCTTGGTCAAAGTCCGTGGTTGTAGATAAGGTGACATAATATGGCTGAGAGAGCCTTGTGGGAATAGTCTGCTCCAGAGAGGAGGAATGTGTTATCACCAAGATGATTTAGAATTACTGGCCCATGGTGATAATAAGAAGCAGAGTCACTTCATGGTGCTCTTATTATTGCATCTTAAGTTATCTGCACATAACGCACCTCCTTATCATCTGTACCCGGTGTGGACCGCTCCCACCTCTCCACCCATGGTAGTGCTCTCCGGGGGCCTCGGCCTGCAATGGCTTGGGGCAGGGCTTGGGTTCCCAGCCAGAGACTCAGGCTGGGTCTCAGCAGTGAAAGCACTGGGCCAGTGGTCAGTGACAAGGGCCCTGGCCCTTTGGATTTATAGAAAAGAATCTCCACAAAGACAGAAAATAGTGAAACAAGTATTTATTAAGAGGAAAAGAGTACAGTACACGTGAATAGGCACACGGGCAGACTCAGAGGGAGACTCCCTGAGTTGTGCCCTCGTGGCAGTTTGAATTACTTTCCTGGGGTCTTTCTTCCAATTTTCCTTTGTCCAATTATTCTGATTTGCCTGGTTCATAGTCCATATTTGGCATATATCAGGATCCTGCTATGAGTGCCCAAGCATCACTTAGCCAAGATGGTTTCTACCGACAAGGCGTCTGGGTAGGGCATCCCTTGGCATTACTCCCCTTGGCCTCCAAGGGACCTTTTCTGCATATGTGTAGTTAGGGAGATCTCCTGACTTAGATGGAAAAAATATGTGGTCTGGGCAGTGCCCAGCCCCTTCCCTTAATTGTCCTGCTGTTCTTATCTTGGAGTTTTGATTCACAGGGAATAAATCTCCAATCGCTTTACCCTGGGTTGGGGGGAGTGGGAATCTACCTCCTGCCTCAGTAGGTCTGCTGCTATTAAGAGATATTTCATGGTTCACAGAATGTCTGAGATGGCCTTAGGGATATATCTAACCTGGGCTTCCAAGCACAACACCTGCCATGATGCGATCTGTATGGGGCTTATTACTGCCAAAACTCCAGTATAGGACCCCTTTGCTATACAAGTGTGAGGAAGTAACCTGTAAGATTTAGGGACCTTCCAGGGCAACTGAAAGGTTATCTCTGTTATTTATGACTCACAGACCCTGACCTGGAGGGTTTGTGACTCACAGACCCTGACCTGG
>SJYT01022721.1:0-32444 GCA_006410635.1 Cephalophus harveyi
GTCTTTTAATTTCATGGCTGCAGTCACCATCTGCAGTGATTTTGGAGCCCAAAAAAATAAAGTCTGACACTGTTTCCACTGTTTCCCCATCTATTTCCCATGATGGAACCAGATGCCATGATCTTCGTTTTCTGAATGTTGACCTTTAAGCCAACTTTTTCACTCTCCTCTTTTATCAAGAGGCTTTTTAGTTCCTCTTCACTTTCTGCCATAAGGGTGGTGTCATTGGTGTCATCTAGTGTCTGCATTTATCATTCATTTCTTCCCTTGACATTTACATATTTTAAACAATAGTCATTGTTATTTTCACATCTTTGAGTTTTCGGTCTTAAATTTCATGTCAGGCATAACGCACACTTTATTTGAAGTGTTTTCTAACAAATTATTGACTCTAAAATCTTTACTGCTATTTCAATATTGAGTTAATTTTTCCATGTTCTATTTGTACTATATTTGGTCAGAATTGTTCATTGCAAAAAAGAATGTGAAATTCTGAAAAACAGAAGAAGGTAAAGTGTAATAACTGTACAACTTGTGATGATGCTGTTTTAACACAGAACATACTGCTTTATTAGACATATAGCTTTATTGGTAAGGGCAGGTTACTATCACTTGGTAACGGTTCTGGACTTCAAGTGAAGAAGAGCTAGTCTAATTAATTATGGCATTTCTAACCTCAGTTAATTTGCTATTTTAGTGAAGACTTCAATAAGACCTACTAATGTTTTTCCCCAGGTGACAATAAATATTACAGAAAGAATACATTTTACCAAATAGGTTTTGAATTATAGCTCTTTAGAAACCCACATAGTGCAGGCATGTTTGCATGACAGGAGCATTCTATGTGGGCTCTCTTGTGACCTTTTAATTTTCCATGAAAAATGCACATAGAATATGAAAGACCAGGCGATAAAAACATGGTCTACATGGGAGCAGTCACAGAGGCTTCTCTTTATATTTCCTCAGAGACCAAGACATCCAGTGGCACCTAGTTCTACATGGTTTGAATTGCCTTTGCAGCAGTTTTGAAAACTTTAGTTGCTATAACTGTAATTTGAATATCATATATTTTTCTCATGTTTTAAAATGCTACTTTATTTCACTATATTGGAGAGGATCTTTGGGGGCATTCCTAAAGTATGGAGAGAGATTAATCTTTATTCAGAGTAAGGCTAGTTGCAGTTACAAAAGAGAAGGAACAACTTAAGATCAGCCCCTGGTTCCACTATCAGTGTGACAGTCCACAGGTATTGTTGTGACTTGTCTGTATATCCAGCCCCTACAAGGACTGGGAGTGAATTAAATGATGTAATTCAAGGAACAAAGAGTCAGACGTGACTGAGCGACTGAACTGAACTGAATTCAAGGAACACAGCAATTCAAAACCAGATGCTTAGACCACTAAGCCATCCCTTCTGGCATGTTGTAAAACATGAAGTTGTAAATGTAACAGATAATTGAAATTAAGATTTTGGATAGGGGCATTGTTAGCAGCCCTCCTCTAGCTTTCACTGCTTAAAGACTTTTAGAAGTTTATTTAACAGTTCATTTTAATGCAGTTGCTGTCAAAATTAATTAGGGCTTTTCACAAATTATTGACTCTAAAATCTTTACTGCTATTTCAATATTGAGTTAATTTTTCCATGTTCTATTTGTACTATATTTGGTCAGAATTGTTCATTGCAAAAAAGAATGTGAAATTCTGAAAAACAGAAGAAGGTAAAGTGTAATAACTGTACAACTTGTGATGATGCTGTTTTAACACAGAACATACTGCTTTATTAGACATATAGCTTTATTGGTAAGGGCAGGTTACTATCACTTGGTAACGGTTCTGGACTTCAAGTGAAGAAGAGCTAGTCTAATTAATTATGGCATTTCTAACCTCAGTTAATTTGCTATTTTAGTGAAGACTTCAATAAGACCTACTAATGTTTTTCCCCAGGTGACAATAAATATTACAGAAAGAATACATTTTACCAAATAGGTTTTGAATTATAGCTCTTTAGAAACCCACATAGTGCAGGCATGTTTGCATGACAGGAGCATTCTATGTGGGCTCTCTTGTGACCTTTTAATTTTCCATGAAAAATGCACACAGAATATGAAAGAACAGGTGATAAAAACATGGTCTACATGGGAGCAATCACAGAGGCTTCTCTTTATATTTCCTTAGAGACCAAGACATCCAGTGGCACCTAGTTCTACATGGTTTGAATTGCCTTTGCAGCAGTTTTGAAAACTTTAGTTGCTATAACTGTAATTTGAATATCATATATTTTTCTCATGTTTTAAAATGCTACTTTATTTCACTATATTGGAGAGGATCTTTGGGGGCATTCCTAAAGTATGGAGAGAGATTAATCTTTATTCAGAGTAGGGTTTGTTGCAGTTACAAAAGAGAAGGAACAACTTAAGATCAGCCCCTGGTTCCACTATCAGTGTGAAAGTCCACAGGTATTGTTGTGACTTGTCTGTATATCCAGCCCCTACAAGGACTGGGAGTAAATTAAATGATGTAATTCAAGGAACAAAGAGTCGCACACGACTGAGCGACTGAACTGAACTGAATTCAAGGAACACAGCAATTCAAAACCAGATGCTTAGACCACTAAGCCATCCCTTCTGGCATGTTGTAAAACATGAACTTGTAAATGTAGCAGATAATTGAAATTAAGATTTTGGATAGGGGCATTGTTAGCAGCCCTCCTCTAGCTTTCACTGCTTAAAGACTTTTAGAAGTTTATTTAACAGTTCATTTTAATGCAGTTGCTGTCAAAATTAATTAGGGCTTTTCATGTTTTTTTTTCTTTTTCTTTTTCTTGTATTTTTTAACTCTTCTTTGATGAGACTGTTAATAATAAAATGTGTCTGAACTTAAAAGTGCATCCAAACTGAAGATGGAAAATATTCGCTATTTTGGGACATGATATTTTGAGTTCTCTTTTTAGTTTCCATTAAATTTTAGCTTAAAAAAAAGAAAAACACACAACTTGTTCCTTCACTGATTAAAACTGCCATTCTTTGTCCATCAAACAATATACCTTCTGTAAACTAGATGCTCCATTTATTTTTTTTTCAATGCTAATTAAATAACAGAGGTTCTTAGTCTGAACTGGGGTATGGAACTTGACTTTTTTTAAGCCTGGCATCCCATAACTAGCTCTTTTATAAAAGTCATTGACTATGACCATTTGATGAGTAAATTGTCTCTTCTTTTTCTTTCTGCCTTTAGTACTATGGTCAAAAATGGTCATATTTTAACAGGTTCTCATTTCATAAAATGGCATTTGTAGTGAGAATATTTGAGAAATGAAAGAGATAAAGAATCTATGGAAACATTGCTTTATCCAATAGTGGGTAGAGGGAAAAGTAAAAGTCTGTGAAAAGTAGTATTTTAAAAAGCCATCAATGTGAAATGAATGACATCATTTCATCAGTATTAATATTAAAGAGTTTCAGATGGAAAATATCACCAATGAAAACATCATTAAAGAGCAAAGAAACTCCACCATTTAAAGTGTTGCTAATCACAACAGCTCTACTGGTTGCAATAAGAAAACTAGGTCTAGACTCATTCCATGTGGTGGTATCATCTGTTGACTAGATGCCCTACCTAGGAAACTGCTAAAGAATGACTTCAAATCTGACAGTGGGATTACAGGGGAGGATAAAATTAGGGGGTTCCCTTGTGGCCGTTCCCCACCAGCCACCAAATTTCTATACATTTCTCTTTGGGGTGAGAAGACAAATCTGAACCTAAAGTCTCATGGAGTCTCTTCTGTATTTACTGGAGCAGAGGGTAAGACTGCATCTATTATTTTGTTCATACTCTCTTTTTCATCCATTGAGCATCCTAACCATTATGCTTTCTGCATGCATGCATTGCTGTCTTTAAGAATGAATTAACACCAAGCTTTTTCTTTATCATATTTGTAATCTGACCATTCCTTAGAAGAAGGTGATCCACAGAAAAGTAATCGATAATTTGATTATATAAACCTATTATTTTTGTTTCCTGTTGCCATTCCCTTCTGAAGAGCTGTTAAATGCTGTGATTTTAATCTACTGATTGCCTCACAAGTGGATAGGCCATTTGCTGTATTTTGTAGAGACACATCACCTGAGGGTCCTCAGCTACTGCAGAAGTATTTCCCTTGTAATAAGAAGAGCAGAGAGAGGTTTACATCACCACTCAGTTTAAAAACCCTCATCTGTCAGGAAGCATGCACTTCTCTGTGCCACCCTGGTTGTTCATTAAAAGTGTGAGGTTTCATCACTGATTAGGCATGGCTGAGGGCTGGGGTGATGGTGTTGTGACAGACATCTTAACAGAAATTGGATTAGAAGAAACTCTCTATTTTGTTAAAGTCCAGGGAATCTTTCATTAGAAAACTTCTTCTTTCTTGTTTGGGGCTCTGTTTTGTTGTTTTACATGGAATTGAGTAAGTGATCTGTAATATATTGAAAAATAACTGCTTGTTCCTTTTTAAACCATTCTTTTCTATTATACGTATCATAATAGAAAAATATAGTTCAGAGAACATTCAAACATTACAACTATTTATAAATTTATATTTTGTTAAGTCACTGAGCAGAAAGGTACAATTTTTCTTTGGCTTGTTATTTCTGCATACAGTTATGAAAAATTGCACTGGCCTATGTTTCTTTGGGAGGAGGCATGAGAATACAGTCTGGCTCACAGACAATGGGGTGGGTGGACTGCCTTGTTCACTGATTCATTCGTTCACTAAATATAAACACTCGGGATAAGCTAATAAAAATAAATATCACAGTAATCCAACTCTATGCCCCGATCAGTAGCACTGAAGAAGCTGAAGTTGAATGGTTCTATGAAGACCTTCAAGACCTTCTAGAACTATCACCCAAAAAAGATGTCGTTTTCATTATAGGGGACTGGAATGCAAAAGGAGGAAGTCAGGAGATACCTAGAGTAACAGGCAAATTTGGCCTTGGAGTACAGAATGAAGCAGGGCAAAGGCTAATAGAGTTTTGCCAAGAGAACGCATTGATCATAGCAAACACCCTCTTCCAACAACACAAGAGAAGACTCTACACATGGACATCACTAGATGGTCAATACCAAAATCAGACTGATGATATTCTTTGCAGCCAAAGATGGAAAAGCTCTATACAGTCAGCAAAAACAAGACCAGGAGCTGACTGTAGCTCAGATCATGAACTCCTTATTGCCAAATTCAGACTTATATTGAAGAAAGTAGGGAAAAACACTAGACCATTCATGAATGACCCAAATCAAATCGATTATGATTATATAGTGGAAGTGACAAGTAGATTCAAGGGATTAGATCTGGTAGAGTACATGAAGAGCTATGGACAGAGGCTTGTGACATTTTACAGGAGGCAGAGATCAAGATCATACCCAAGAAAAAGAAATGCAAGAAGGCAAAATGGTTGTCTGATGAGGCCTTACATATGGCTGTGAAAAGAAAAGAAGCAAAAGGCAAAGGCGAAAAGGAAATATATACCCATTAGAATGCAGAGTTCCAAAGAATAGCATGGAGAGATAAGAAAGCCCTCCTCAGTGATCAGTGCAAAAAAATAGAGGAAAACAATGGAATGGGGAAGAATAGAGACCTCTTTAAGAAAATTAGAGATACCAAGGAAAATTTCATGCAAAGATGGACACAAGAAAGGACAGAAATGGTACAAACCTAACACAAACAGATGATATTAAGAAGAGGTATCAACAATACACAGAAGAACTACACAAAAAAGATCTTCATGACCCAGATAACCACGATGTTGTGATCACTCATTTAGACCCAGATATCCTGGAATGCAAAGTCAAGTGGGCTTTAGGAAGCATCACTGTGAACAAACCTAGTGGAGGTGATGGAATTTCAGCTGAGCTATTTCAAATCCTAAAAGATGATGCTGTGAAAGTCCTGCACTCAATATGTCCACAAATTTGGAAAACTCAGCAGTGGCCACAGGACTGGAAAATATCAGTTTCCATTCTAGTCCAAAAGAAGGGCAATGCCAAAGAATTTTCCAACTACCGCAAAATAACACTTACCTCACATGCTAACAAAGTAATGCTTACAGTTCTCCAAGCCAGGCTTCCATAGTATGTGAACTGTGAACTTCCAGATGTTCAAGCTAGATTTAGAAAAGCCAGAGAAACCGGAGATCAAATTGCCAACATCTGTTGGATCATAGAAAAAGCAAGAGAGATCCAGAAAAACATCTACTTCTGCTTTATTGACTATACCAAAGTCTTTGATTGTGTGGATCACAACAGACTGTGAAAAATTCTGAAAGAGATGGGAATACCAGACCACCTGACCTGCCTCTTGAGAAATCTGTATGCAGGTCAGGAAGCAACAGTTAGAACTGGACATGGAACAACAGACTGGTTCCAAATTGGAAAAGGAGTACATCGAGACTGTATATTGTCACCCTACTTATTTAACTTATATGCAGAGTACATCTTGTGAAATACCAGGCTGGATAAAGCACAAGCTGGAATCAAGGTTGCCAGGAGAAATAACAATAACTTCAGATATGCAGATGACACCACACTTATGGCAGAAAGTGAAGAACTAAAGAGCCTTTTGATGAAAGTGAAAGAGGCGAGTGAAAAAGTTGGCTTAAAGCTCAACATTTAGAAAACTAAGATCATGGCATCTGGTCCCATCACTTCATGGCAAATAGATGGGGAAACAGTGGAAACAGTAGTAGGCTTTATTTTGGGGGGCTTCAAAATCACTGCAGATGGTGGCTGCAGCCATAAAATTGAGAAATGCTTGCTCCTTGGAAGAAAAGCTATGACCAACCTAGACAACATAAGAAAAAGCAAAGACGTTAATCTGCCAAACAAGGTCCATCTAGTCAAAGCTATGGTTTTTCCGGTAGTCATGTATGGATGAGAGATGGACTATAAAGAAAGCTGAGCACTGAAGAATTGATGCCTTTGAACTGTGGTGTTGGCAAAAACTCTTGAGAATCCCTCGGACTGCAAGGATTTCAAACCAGTCAATCCTAAAGGAAATCAGTCCTGAATATTCATTGGAAGGACTGATGCTGAAACTGAAACTCCAGTACTTTCACTGCCATATGCAAATAACTGACTCATTGGAAAAGACCCTAATGCTGAGAAAGATTGAAGTCAAAAGAAGAGGACGACGGAGGATGAGATGGTTGAATGGCATCACTGACTCGATGCACGTGAGTTTGAGCAATCTCTGGGAGTTGGTGATAGACAGTGAAGCCTGGCATGCTGCAGTCCATGGGGTGGCAAAGAGTCAGACACAACTGAGCAACTGAACTGAATAAAAATCAAGCAGAGACCAACAGGAACTGACTGGCTTGCTTTCTTCCAACTTTGTATGATGGGAGCCATGTCAGCTTCATGAGGATTTCAGGTGACATTTATTATACAGTGTTTCCTGAGCCTGTGTACCGTGTTCTTGAAGCCTAGTGAACACAGAGGTGGGAGAGTTGGTAGTGATGCACATGTTGTGCTGAAAAAATTGACCTGTGTCTTCCTGAGTTCAGTCACTCGGTCATGTCTGACTCTTTGGGACCCCCTGGACTGCAGCACGCCAGTCTTTCCTGTGACTTGGGGGAAAACTTTATGAAAGTGGTTTATGGCTCTTCTGTTAGAGGAATCAGAACTTTTAAGCAATCTAACAGTTTATCCTCTAGCAGTTTTCATTGCTTAAATTTCTCATCCTGCAGAATTGCTCCACTAACTATGCCCATTTAGTGAATCTGAATGGGTTTCAAAGATTAATCCAGAGATGACGTTTGGATTAAATAACCACCATCTAATACGAGCAGTTTTAAGAATGTGAATTAAGAAATCTAATTAGAATGTAACCTTGCCCCATACTTGTAGTAATTTTCTGGATCAGAGGTTGGAGGAAGAGATTTAAGCTGAGAGGCTGAAACTTGTCAGTCCCAGAATAGACGACAAATGAACTAGTACTCATTAGGAACATCGGACCTTTAGCACTCACACATTCAACATTTGAAATTTCGTACATACTGCATGTAAGCCAAAGGTCCAGAGCATGTGATAATTTGTAATTTTGCCACAGCACAATGTGACTAAGAAGTTCATGTGTAGGACTGACTTAGCTTGTCAAGGAGGCTTCGGAAAAGATCACAGTATTTGCTGACAGATTTTGAAGGGATGTCTGTACTGCACCTCTCCCCTCCCTGGAGGATCTCAGGAAAGTGATGAGCAGTGTGGTTGGTATATATCCCCCTACGTCCACTCTGGTTTTCTATCTGTAGCAGCCACGTCCTCCCCTATTCAGTTATTGTCCCTTATACATAGCAATCACTGTTTAAAGATGTGTCTGTGAAAATATGTATTATCATCTCTGTGGGGCCAATCTCTTATGATTCTGTCAAAGATACGGGCTTGGATTAACAGCTGAATATCAGTTCTTAACCTTGAGATCATATCAAGACTGAGGAATGTAGAAAGCCTGGACGTTTTGTGCCGAATTCTGTATGTGTGTGCATATATACATCTGTATTGGGAGGGGAACCATTATTGTCATTAGTTTTGTAGGTGACTGTGACTTGGTCACAAATGATCAAAAAATTTTAGAAACACAGTTTTAGATGGAGCATAGCTAATTTCTGTTAGTCTGTTGGCTTATACCTGCTGTTGAACATGGAATGGGGATGAGGTTGGAGAAAGACTAGCAGCGCAGTTGACATCTGTCTGATGTTCAGTGGAGTTGAATTATGGAGCATGTAAAAGGGAACAGTGCCAAGAATAGTCACTATCAACTCCTCTCCAGCCTCTCTGTTCTTCCCTCTGCAGAATAAGCTCTTTAAGGTGAAGAATATATATTTTACCCCTGGCACTTGACACCGTGCCTGGAACAATAATTCAGTTTGTGAGCTGAATTATTACCATTTTATCCATGAGTTCACTAGTCCTGAGCAACGATATCATTTAGTATATTTTGATTCTCAAGAACATCTCTTCGGCAAATAATGAGGACTTAGTTTAGAACCCTTCCTTAGCTGCTTACGTTTGCTTTTGCTTTTGGTTAGCTTCTGAAACAGAAGCAAGAAGGTACTGAGTAAAGTCAAGGTGTAAAAGGGAGTCAGCTGGGATGAGAGTGAGAGATACAGCATAGAGAGGAAAAGTTATATGAAGTGACATGATGGGGCAAGAGGAAAGGATGGAGGACCAGCCTGGAGACTGGTGGCTGAAGGCAGTGAGCAGGGGATAGGGAAGCAGAATGCTGTGGCGGTTTCCAAAGGAAGAAGCATTGCATCTCTCTCTAGAAGCAACTCCAGGATGGGGTTTGGGAGCATGAAGAAAATGATCACGTCCTGCTTCAGAGGACTCCTGAGGAAGTGGTTTCACTGGGCAAAGTCAGTTTTCATTTTAATCAAAGTGACAGACTGAATACTAGAAGAAATTTCTGAATTTGTGAAAGAATTTCAAAGCATTCTTGAAAATTGTGGAGAAGGAAGGGTTGGAGGCATTTGGGAAAGGATATACTCTTAAAGGATAAAGGATGCCCAAAGAGGGGAAAAAACAGGGCAAAAGACAATTGATCCAAAAAATTTTATTACCTTGACCTGAGTTTGGATATAAAGAAATGAGAAAGCACAAAGAAAAGAGGAATATTGAGCAAAAGTTTCAAAACAGCTTTGCTGCAATGATGGGCCCTTGCTCCCAGTCCTGCCTCGGGTGGAAGGCCCCCACCATGATCAGTACTCTCCAGTCTGGAGGTCCAGGATGTTGGGGTTTCAATAGGGCAGGGTTCCTTTCCCAGCTGACCAAAGCCTGACAAACTCAAGCTTCTAGCCACTGTAGACCTTAAATGGTTTTAAATATTGGTTTAAATATATTTTATAAATAACAAGTCATTCTAAATTACATTATAAGAAATAAAATATTAAAGCTCATATTGGAGGAAAAAATGGCAACCCACTCCAGTACTCTTGCCTGGAAAATTCCATGGGTAAAGGAACCTGGCAGGCTACAGTCCATGGGGTCGCAAAGAGTCAGCCACGACTGAGCACATCAATACATAAAAGCACATATAAAGAAACATAAACAGCCAGGTACAAATTGGTGCCTCCTCTTTTACTTCAGTTATTTCAATCCATAATAAAGATTAGCTTTCAATTCTGCTTTAATTTCTCTTGCCAGAGATGGCTTTGGTGATGATTCTAGCTAGCTTGCAGCTTTGAATGCAAAGACTGTGTCATATTCATCTTTGATTTCTAATCTCCATTCCTCTTTCCCTCAAAGCCCAGAATCATGCATAATGACTCAGCACATTTTACAGGATTCGTTATATATATATATGTAGGAGAACCCACTCCAGTATTCTTGCCTGGAAAATTCCATGGATGGAGGAGTCTGGTAGGCTACAGTCCATAGGGTCGCAAAGAGTCGGACACCACTGAGCGACTTCACTTTCTTTCTTTCTTTCTTTCTATAGTTTCTTTTGGAGAAGGAAATGGCAACCCACTCCAGTGTTTTTGCCTGGAGAATCCTATGAATGGAGGAGCCTGGTGGGCTACAGTCTGAAGTGACGTTGCTCAGTCGTCTCTGACTCTTTGCGATCCCATGGACTGTAGCCTATCAGGTTCCTCAGTCCATGGGATTTTCCAGGCAAGAGTGCTGGAGTGGATTGTCATTTCCTTCTCCAGGGGATCTTCCCGACCCAGGAATCGAACCCGGGTCTCCCGCATTGCAGGCAGACACTTTACCGTCTGAGCCACCAGGGCTACAGTCTATGGGGGTGCAAAAAGTCAAACATGACTAAGCAACTAATACACGCACACACACATACATATATATATATATAGTCTACCAAACGTTCCCTAGGAGCCGTTAAGGGAAAGAATTTCTAGGGAAATGGTTTCTTATTCCAGTGAACTCCTCTCTAAAGTGGAATATTTGTCATATTTCAGTCCTGTGCTAGGTGATAGGTATACAGAGATGGAAAAGACACCTTCCACATTCCTCATCTCAATAAGGGAGACAGACCCTGAAGGAGCCATCACTTACCCTGAGATGAATGCCACTGTAGAGCGTCTGTGTGGCACACAAGTGGCCTGAGGAGGGAGACTAAGTCTGGGCACAGTGTTCTAGGGAAGAGCGCCCGCTCTGCTAAAGGATTTTCAAGAATGGATGGAGGTTTGCCAGGCAAGCAGTGGTCTAGACAGCTATTAATGGCTTAGTCAGTGAAATGTTCTTAATTAAGACAGTGGTTTCTACCCACTCCTCAAAGTCTGTAAGCAGTTTTAAGTAGAAGACATTTGTATTCGAATAGAAATGTATGTTGATTTCCTCACATGACTTGAGGAGGTTCTGGTTTGGTTATAGCTACTTCTGCAGCTTTCTTCTGCTGAGAAGGACTGAAGGCAAAAGGAGAGGGGAGCAGCAGAGGATGAGATGGTTAGATAGCATCCCTGACTCAGTGGACCTGAGTTTAAGCAAACTCCAGAAGATAGTAGAGGACAGAGAAGCCTGGCAGGCTACTCTGCCAGGTCTCAAAGTGTTGGGCATGACGTAGCACCTGAACAACAACTTCTGCAGCATCTCTCCCAAATCTCTGTTGTGTCTCCACACCTAAAAGCACAAAATATAAAACAAACCTTTTTGCAGACTGCTGTCCATGACTAGAGCTATCCTTCGTGGGTCATACCCCCACACTTTATTTAGAGCTGCTTCTACATGCTGTTAAAACCCAAGATGTTGCATTCTACTCCAGATTACCCCACTTCTTCCCTCTGTACAGGACTTCCATCTCTCCTGCTGTTCTTCATCCTTCACACACGTTATGGTAAGGATTGCTTCAAGGGCATCTTAGGCTGTCTGAGAAAAATCCTTCCCCACATTGTTTATTTTCAGTAGGTATAAGCTAGTGAGATAGTTTTTGAAACCAAAGGCTTCCAATAAAGGTGTCACAAAGTGAAATGCAAGAATGGCAAAGTGAATGGGAAAATGATTGTGTGGAAAGATATATGGAGGTCATAGGAGAGAAACCAGTACACATGGCAGTGTGGGGGGACTTTGATGAGGGGCTAGATGAGAAGAGAGTGAAATGTCTATAGAAAGATAAAGACTTAGGAGGCATGTTAAAGACTGTTGGGAAAAAAAAAAAGAGTCCTTGAACATGCCTTATTCATGGACCAAGATAAGTTGTAAACTTAGTTTTCCATCTGATAATTCTAAAAGATTTTTCAACACTGAACTTTGACTTGCTACATTTTGAGAATTTGGGGGAAAGTTCTTACTAAACAAAGTATACATGCAAATCCCTGTGCTTTTATCCCCTCTCCCCACCTCTTTCCTGTAGTTCAGATGGTAAGAATCTACCTGCAATGCAGAAGGCCCAGGTTCGATCCCTGGGTAGGGAAGATCCTCTGAAGAAGGGAATGGCAATCCACTCCATTATTCTTGCCTGAAGAATCCCATGGACAGAGGAGCCTGGCAGGGGTGGCAAAGACTCAGACATGACTGAGAGACTAACACTACTGCTACCTACCTCCTAAAACAAGTCTCCACGGACTTGGTTATGGATTCAACATTATCTGCAGCCTATTTTCATAGGAAAGACTTGTAATGCAGACTGGCAGAGGAGTGTGCCTGTACTGGCATTAGTGAAATACATGTGCAGATGAAAAAATATTCCTTTAATAATATGTTCTTTTATCTTTACACTCTCCTAACCAAGCCTGGAATTTGTGTAGCTTTGCTTCATTGCATAAGGTACATTTACTAGAATCAAACTTGATTGAAATATATTTCAGCCACAAGAAAAACAGTTAAGCTAGAATTTTTTGTAATTGCTGAATTATCCCAACTCCCTCAAGTCTTTTTATATTTGCCAGCTGTAAGTGATGGTTTGTAGTTACAAATGAAACCCTAGTGCCATCAAACTGTCCATTTGGATGGATTTGTATTCTAAATATTTGAGAAAGTGCTATAGTTTCAAGAGAGAGATTAAATGGAAGAGAAGCAGATATTTATAATGCCTTCGATCTTGTTTTATGATGAGAGCATGATCTGAAGCAGACCTTAATGGGAGAGTGTGCTGTATTGTTCAAGATCTTCACCTTTTCATGAGTAAACAGCACTGTCTTAGTGTACCTAAGCATTGGATTCAAGAGGTTTTGATGGATTCAACAATACAGAAAGCTAGGGGGAAATTAGCTGTAACTGAGTTGTGGAAGTAATCCAATTATAAACTGAAAGTGAAAGTCACTCAGTCATGTCCAACTCTTTGCAACACTATGGACTACACAGTCCATGGAATTCTCCAGGTCAGAACACTGGAGTGGGTAGCATTTCCCTTCTCCAGGGGATCTTCCCAACCCAGGGATTGAACCCAGGTCTCCTGAATTGCAGGCGGATTCTTTACCAGCAGAGCTACAAGAGAAGCCCAATTATAAACTGAAGCAATCATTATAATCATGTTTGTGTCAGTCTTATATTTGAAAAATATATATATATATGCGTGTGTGTGTTTTCCAGTTTTGTTTTTATCACTTTTGGAATGTGTTATTTAAGTTTGAGTAAGAAACAATGGATCTTAAAACAGCGGTTGCAGGATTGCCTTGTTGAACTTCTGAACTTTCACAGTTCTAAGGTTTTTAAAGCAGCCTTTTCAATGAATATATTTGCTTGGGAAGCAGCACAGCCATAGGTGTTGGCATTAGGTTGAAAAAATCAACAGATGCTGATCTTGACATCGGTAATGATTTTCTTTTTTGATACCTAAATAAGACTGATCAACCTGGCTGGTCAACTCAGATCTCACAAACAGAACATAATTCCTCTCCTCCTCCCCCCCGCTTTTTTTTTATAGTATAATAGTGTGTTTTAACTGCTTGATGTCAAGTTTAGTCACGGTCACCATATAGTTTCCTAAAATAACAAACAAACAAAATACAAATGAACAATAATAACAACAAAATCCCAGCAGGTAAAATGTGTAAGTTATGCATTAAAAAAATTTTTTTTTAAATTATCTTCTCAGATCTAAGTCAGAATCCTGGAAAATCTTAACAATGAACTCTTAATTCTGCTAGTTGTTAATGGTAAGGAGGAAAGGAAATAGCCAAGAAAAAAATCATAGAAGAGGATAAAGAGAATGAGGTATGGAGGGAGCATTTTAATTTATTTTGAGTAGACTTTACCTCATGTCATATATTTGTCCCCCGAAAGTTATTCAGAATCAGTATGTGAAGAAAGTATGTAATATCTCCTTGAGGGTTGCTTCTCAAGGGAAGCTTTCTGAATAAATTTGTTCAAATGAATAATCACCCCTTATTTTATCTGTTGAAATATTTTTTTGTTTTTCTTCAGTGAGAACTACTTGGTGTCCCTTTACTAAGTTCTGGGATATTTTGTACCTGAATAGACCTTAGAAATCTTCTCATCTTTATTTTACAGGTAATAAAGGAGAGGGCCAGGAGATTAGGTGATATCACCAGTCAAAACTATGAGAGAACTTCTGTTGGAACCTATGTCTCCTTTGTTTCAGAGCAACACTTAATTTTACTATAATACATTATTTGGTCTGTCTTACTTTCATTAAAGCAATTAAAACCAGGCAATATCTCTTGAATGCAAGCCAGATGAGGAGAAGGTGTGACTAACTCTGAATGTGTGGAGAGTCAGTGGAAATGCACCCATGCAGTGCGTCATCTCATGTATCACAACTGCATGAGACGGTCAGCTGGAATATCATTGACTTCCAGCGTATTGTATTCACCCGGGCTTCCCAGGTGGTACTAGTGGTAAACTGCCTGCCAACGCAGGAGATGAAGGAGACTCAGGTTCCATCCCTGGGTCGGGAAGATGCCCTTGAGGCAGGCATGGCAACCCCCTCCAGTATTCTTGCATGGAGAATCCCATGGACAGAAGAGACTGATGGGCTAAGTCCATGGGGTCACAAAGAGTTGGACACTACTGAAGCGACTTAGCACATCATTGTATTGTACAAAATCCAGAATTGTTTAAACTCAGTCTAGCGTTTACCCTATGAGCATTAAGGTAACTCCTGTTGCTTAGCAGTGAGTGTGTGTGTGTATATATATATGTGTATATATATGTATATGTGTGCACATGTACCTCAGAAGCCAAAGCTTTGAGATTAGTTAGTAGATTGATCTACTTTAATTGTGTTCTCAAAAAATAACTTTATCTTAAAATGCAGTTATTAGAGCTCATCTCTAGATTAATGAAATGCTTGACAGTTTTTCACATAAATTCTTTTTTTTGCTTCATAATATTGTTTGCTCACAACATTTGTCTAAAATCAGCAGCTAAGAGACATCACAAGGTAAATATGTTTAGCATGCTTGCCTACAAACTTCAGTCTTAGGACATGCGAGTTCTAAATATTCTTGGTTCTTTTTTTGACCCTTAGTTTCACTTTGAACAAGACATTAAGCTTTTTCCCCTTCAATATGCCCATGTATAGAATTAGATAGGAATGCCTACAAGTTATTTAGGGTTGTCGTGAATATGCCGCTGGTTATACAGAAAATGTTGTGAGATCTTTGAAAGATGGGGGAAGTATATCCAAGACATTATTAGAGTTTTTGTTTAAGTCATTGAAACAAAAAAGGTAAAAAAAAAAAAAAAAAAAAGAAAACTAAGAGCAGCATTCATTAAGTCAACAACTATTTACCACGGTACACAGAAAGAGCACTGGATTAAGAATCAAGAATCCTGGATTCTGCCTCTACCCTTAGCACAGTTAAGTTGAAATACTTGCCACTTCATCCTTCTGGGTCTCAGTTTCTTAGCAATAAAATGAGTGGACTAAACTACCTTCTCAGCACCATTCTTTCCAGGGCTTTCTTAATGTCATCTAGGATTTCTGAAGATCTACACTATTTACTATAAGGCAGTGCCAATTTCTATTAATATGCATATATATGGATACACAGTCTAATATCCATTGTATATACTATTTGCATTTGTTTTACATATAGAATGAATAAACACATGTATTATTTATATGAAAAATTGCAGGTATATTAAATTGCTAGAACTGAAATATTTTGGGGTGGGATCTATGAAATCAGCTGAGATATTTCCCATGGCAAGGCATTGCCTAAGGCATGAAGAAAATGGATTAGGTCAAGCTTCAGTAACAGTGTTTGACTACCGAAATGCATGTTCATCTCATATGTGTGCGTATCAAATACAACTTGTTTTTACTCTAGCACAGATATTCTTGTTCTAAAAAGTCAAAACAAATATTCTGAAATTATGCCCAGAATTTTAATTTTAAAATTTACATGATGTTTATGTATGAGCATCAGGCACGTAACCTGGCATTCAAATCTTCTTTGTATAATTTTTCTATTACTCTCTAAAATTCACGTGCAATTTCAAAAGAAACTTGCAGTTGGCTTTCCAGAATGCAAATTTTGTTATAAAATACACCTGAGCTTTGGAAACATAACTGCAGTTAAAATTTTGTGGGCAAATGGTTTCATATGTGGTTAAAATGCATGGGGGGGGCACAAAAATCAAGGCCATATATTCTCACCTGTAAGTCAAAGGAAGCCATCTATAGATTATGAGACATCTATTTCAGTTCTCATCTGAGAGATGAAAAGCTGAGCTATAAAGCTGTTTTTAATATTGTTTTATAGCTGTGGTTGACTAGGGAGAAGCGATGAGAATGTGGGTAACATTTTCTTCCAAAAAGTTTTATCAAGAATGTTAAGTTTATTTGGAGATGTATATCTTAATGAGGCTACATCATGAATACACTTTCCTGTATGAAATCAGTGATTTATGCCCACCATGAACTGCTAAAGGGTAGCCTGGTGCCAACACCAGGATCACCCTGGAGAGAGAAGTGTCCCGCCTGGTACATGGCCCCTTCCGCATAGCCCGTGAGCACTCGCCATTGTGAGCACTGGTGCTAAGTAAAGTAAACACCTTTGCTTTCCAGCTGCTGCTAATTGGTTTGGGAATATTTATGTAAGTGTTGATTTTAAAGTTAAAAATAGCACAGTGATGTTTAAATCCAGCTCATTCTGGCTGTCAGAAATGCTCCTGTGATCCTGAAAGTGTTGCTAAAAATGTTCGCTTTTTAAAAATTGTACTAATTAAACGTGTCTGTTGTGAGAGCCACATATGATACGTTCCCTGCTCTGATAATCAAAGAGGTAAAGGATACACTTCTTAAAGGTCTTTGCCTGGCTAGCAAGACAAAACCTCCTGCTAAACTGCATGAGGGAGCAAAGGATTGTAATGTGAACAAAAGAAAGAGATCGGGTAAATTTCAACATAGCTTTATTCCCTTATAATGCCACTGATCATATCTATTTTAACATTAAAAATAAATATTATAATCATTTTACCAATAAGATTAAGTGTAGAGCTTCGCAAACCATTGTGTTTTCTGGAGGCAAGTTTGAGGATTTGAAGTCACATAATTAAAATTTCTCAAGCCTGAAGTTGAAGAAATATAGTGGCTATTCAACACTCATTGTTTATTCCCTAGCTCTTCATCATCAGATTATTTTTGCCCCTTTATTTCCAAATTTAAAAGTCATGATTTTACAGATCTGTCTCAAAGTTATTCAAATAAGCTGTGAGGAAACAAATATATATATATATATATATATATAATTTTTAATTTTAAATGTGTGATTTTGTGACTCTTCATTTCATTGTGTTATTTAGTGTAGGAAAAGTCTAAGTGCTCTTAAGTCATTGCTTGTTATTCATTTGGTAATTAAAAAAAATGACTTTATAGACCTTGTCAAGAAATAAGCTGCCTTTGTCTAAGTCTTGAAGCAGTGTTGCTGAAGTCAGTTTGAAACTGGCTTTGTTTCCTTATAGGATGCCCTGAGCATCTGTCTGCTGGCCCCATCTCTAGAGAATATGAAAGAATTCTTCCATTGCAATATGTAGAAATGATTTTGGCAAGTGACAAGCACTGCCTGTTAGTTGAGATGATAAACTATAATTACTATCTTCTTGATAGCTGTGGCCAGGCGGAGTTTTTGCTGCTACTTTTAAAATAGTAGAGCTCTTGTCTTAGACATATGTCTGTGAATGTTGTTTCTTAAGTCTGTAATGATTGACGTAATTGCTATAAAACTGTAGTCAGTTCAGAATTACCCTTGAGCAGATTATCACATTGCAATTGGCCCAATATTGCTTTCAAATTCTGACATTTTCATATACTTGGAGCATTAAGTACTTTGTTGACATAAATAAAACCTTTACTTACTATCTAAGTAGAACTAGAAAAAAGTCCTTTGAACCTTGCAGAATGTTGATTTGAACCGGAAAATATGTTATTTTTTTACCTTGGCATGGGATCAACAAGAAAATTGTAGTTGGAATAGGAGCAAAGAGTCAAAAATAGTTAAAACCATATTACAAACATCCCAGTTTTTCCATTGACATTCTGAGGATATATGTTTATATAGAATTACAAAGCCAAAGTGAATATTTATTTTAATAACTGCCACTGTTATCTGTTCATAGATTAGACTTCATTTTAAGATGGTAATATTCTCTAAATTGAGCTACAGGTCCAAAACCCAGCTGGCATTTTTGCAAAAAAAAAAATAAAAAGATGATGCTCAGATTCTAAAATTCATATGAAAAGGCAAGACACCCAGAACAGTCAAAACAAACATTTTTTAAAAAGCCAGAATTTAGTACAAAGCTACAATATGCAAGACTATGTAGTACTGACATAGAATACAGATCAATGGGATAAAATTGAGAGTCAAGAAATCAACCGTGCATTTTTGATCAAATGAGTTTTGATAAGGGCATTAATACAGCTAATGCTGGCATAACTTAATATCTGCATGCAAAGAAGAAATTGTATCCCCTACCTCACACCATGTATGAAAATTAACTTAAAATGGTAATAGACCTAAAAACAAGAGCTAACACTACAAAACTCTTAGGAAAAAAATACATGAATAAATCTTTGTGACCTTGAATTAGGCACTATTTCTTAGATACAACACCAAACACAGTAACAGAAGAAAACGTAAATTACACTTATTAAAATTCTAAACTTTTGTGCTTCAAAGGGGCCATCAAGAAAGTGAAGTCAGTGCGCATAGAATGGGAGAAATTTTGGATATCTGGCTTCCCTGGTGGGTCAGATGGTAAAGAATCAGCCTGCAATGGCAGGAGACCAGGTTCCATCACTGGGTTGGGAAGATCCCCTGGAGAAGGGAATTAGCAACCCACTCCGATATTCTTGCCTGGAGAATTCCATGGACAGAGGAGCCTGGTGAGCTACAGTCCATGGGGTTGCAAAGAATCAGACAGAACTGAGTGGCTACTATTTCACTTTTGCTTTCTTTTCAAGGAATTTGTACACAGAATATTTAGAAAAATCTTACAATTCAACAATAAATATACAAACTAGGCATTTCCTCAAAGAAGATACACAGATGTCTTACAGTCATGTGCAAAGATGCTCACCATCATTTATCATTCAGTTCAGTTCAGTCACTCAGTCGTGTCTGACTCTTAGCAGCCCCATGAATCGCAGCACGCCAGGCCTCCCTGTTCATTAATGAAAGTCATTAGTTTTTAGGTATACACGAACAAAAAGTTCAACACCCACTATGATGGCTAGTTTTTGTTTAAAGGAAAACAACAAGTGTTGGCAAGGATTTAGAGAATTTGGAATCCTCAGATATTACTGATGGGAATCCAAAATTGTGCAGATATTTTAGAAATGCTATAGTTGTCCTCAAAATGTTAAGCATTTTGTTACTATCTGACCCAACAATTCCACTCCTCAGTATATACCTGAGAGAAATGAAACATATCAGCATACACAAGATCTTCTCATTTTTAGCATTATTTCAGAGTTGAACACTATTTCAAATTGTCACAGCAACATAATTCATAATCATAAGCAAGTGTGGAAACAACTGAAATCAATTCAGTTCAGTTGCTCAGTTGTCTGACTCTTTGCCACCCCATGGACTGCAGCATGCCAGGCTTCCCTGTCCATCACCAATTCCTAGAGCTTGCTCAAACTCATGTCCATCCAGTTGGTGATTCCATCCAACCATCTCATCTTCTGTCGTCCCCTCCTTCTCCTGCCTTCAATCTTTCCCAGCATCAGCATCTTTTCCAATGAGTCAGTTCTTTGCATCAGGTGGCCAAAGTACTGGAGCTTCAGCTTCAGCATCAGTCCTTCCAATGAATATTCAGGACTAATTTCCTTTAGGATGGGCTGGTTTGATCTCCTTGAAGTCCAAGGGACTCTCAAGAGTCTCCTTCAACACCACAGTTCAAAAGCATCAATTCTTCGGCCCTCAGCTTTCTTTATAGTCCAACTCTCACTACTGGAAGAACCATAGCTTTGACCATATGGACCTTTGTTGGCAAAGTAAGTCAAAACAAATATTCTGAAATTATGCCCAGAATTTTAATTTTAAAATTTACATGATGTTTATGTATGAGCATCAGGCACGTAACCTGGCATTCAAATCTTCTTTGTATAATTTTTCTATTACTCTCTAAAATTCACGTGCAATTTCAAAAGAAACTTGCAGTTGGCTTTCCAGAATGCAAATTTTGTTATAAAATACACCTGAGCTTTGGAAACATAACTGCAGTTAAAATTTTGTGGGCAAATGGTTTCATATGTGGTTAAAATGCATGGGGGGGCACAAAAATCAAGGCCATATATTCTCACCTGTAAGTCAAAGGAAGCCATCTATAGATTATGAGACATCTATTTCAGTTCTCATCTGAGAGATGAAAAGCTGAGCTATAAAGCTGTTTTTAATATTGTTTTATAGCTGTGGTTGACTAGGGAGAAGCGATGAGAATGTGGGTAACATTTTCTTCCAAAAAGTTTTATCAAGAATGTTAAGTTTATTTGGAGATGTATATCTTAATGAGGCTACATCATGAATACACTTTCCTGTATGAAATCAGTGATTTATGCCCACCATGAACTGCTAAAGGGTAGCCTGGTGCCAACACCAGGATCACCCTGGAGAGAGAAGTGTCCCGCCTGGTACATGGCCCCTTCCGCATAGCCCGTGAGCACTCGCCATTGTGAGCACTGGTGCTAAGTAAAGTAAACACCTTTGCTTTCCAGCTGCTGCTAATTGGTTTGGGAATATTTATGTAAGTGTTGATTTTAAAGTTAAAAATAGCACAGTGATGTTTAAATCCAGCTCATTCTGGCTGTCAGAAATGCTCCTGTGATCCTGAAAGTGTTGCTAAAAATGTTCGCTTTTTAAAAATTGTACTAATTAAACGTGTCTGTTGTGAGAGCCACATATGATACGTTCCCTGCTCTGATAATCAAAGAGGTAAAGGATACACTTCTTAAAGGTCTTTGCCTGGCTAGCAAGACAAAACCTCCTGCTAAACTGCATGAGGGAGCAAAGGATTGTAATGTGAACAAAAGAAAGAGATCGGGTAAATTTCAACATAGCTTTATTCCCTTATAATGCCACTGATCATATCTATTTTAACATTAAAAATAAATATTATAATCATTTTACCAATAAGATTAAGTGTAGAGCTTCGCAAACCATTGTGTTTTCTGGAGGCAAGTTTGAGGATTTGAAGTCACATAATTAAAATTTCTCAAGCCTGAAGTTGAAGAAATATAGTGGCTATTCAACACTCATTGTTTATTCCCTAGCTCTTCATCATCAGATTATTTTTGCCCCTTTATTTCCAAATTTAAAAGTCATGATTTTACAGATCTGTCTCAAAGTTATTCAAATAAGCTGTGAGGAAACAAATATATATATATATATATAATTTTTAATTTTAAATGTGTGATTTTGTGACTCTTCATTTCATTGTGTTATTTAGTGTAGGAAAAGTCTAAGTGCTCTTAAGTCATTGCTTGTTATTCATTTGGTAATTAAAAAAAATGACTTTATAGACCTTGTCAAGAAATAAGCTGCCTTTGTCTAAGTCTTGAAGCAGTGTTGCTGAAGTCAGTTTGAAACTGGCTTTGTTTCCTTATAGGATGCCCTGAGCATCTGTCTGCTGGCCCCATCTCTAGAGAATATGAAAGAATTCTTCCATTGCAATATGTAGAAATGATTTTGGCAAGTGACAAGCACTGCCTGTTAGTTGAGATGATAAACTATAATTACTATCTTCTTGATAGCTGTGGCCAGGCGGAGTTTTTGCTGCTACTTTTAAAATAGTAGAGCTCTTGTCTTAGACATATGTCTGTGAATGTTGTTTCTTAAGTCTGTAATGATTGACGTGATTGCTATAAAACTGTAGTCAGTTCAGAATTACCCTTGAGCAGATTATCACATTGCAATTGGCCCAATATTGCTTTCAAATTCTAACTGACATTTTCATATACTTGGAGCATTAAGTACTTTGTTGACATAAATAAAACCTTTACTTACTATCTAAGTAGAACTAGAAAAAAGTCCTTTGAACCTTGCAGAATGTTGATTTGAACCGGAAAATATGTTATTTTTTTACCTTGGCATGGGATCAACAAGAAAATTGTAGTTGGAATAGGAGCAAAGAGTCAAAAATAGTTAAAACCATATTACAAACATCCCAGTTTTTCCATTGACATTCTGAGGATATATGTTTATATAGAATTACAAAGCCAAAGTGAATATTTATTTTAATAACTGCCACTGTTATCTGTTCATAGATTAGACTTCATTTTAAGATGGTAATATTCTCTAAATTGAGCTACAGGTCCAAAACCCAGCTGGCATTTTTGCAAAAAAAAAAAATAAAAAGATGATGCTCAGATTCTAAAATTCATATGAAAAGGCAAGACACCCAGAACAGTCAAAACAAACATTTTTTAAAAAGCCAGAATTTAGTACAAAGCTACAATATGCAAGACTATGTAGTACTGACATAGAATACAGATCAATGGGATAAAATTGAGAGTCAAGAAATCAACCGTGCATTTTTGATCAAATGAGTTTTGATAAGGGCATTAATACAGCTAATGCTGGCATAACTTAATATCTGCATGCAAAGAAGAAATTGTATCCCCTACCTCACACCATGTATGAAAATTAACTTAAAATGGTAATAGACCTAAAAACAAGAGCTAACACTACAAAACTCTTAGGAAAAAAATACATGAATAAATCTTTGTGACCTTGAATTAGGCACTATTTCTTAGATACAACACCAAACACAGTAACAGAAGAAAACGTAAATTACACTTATTAAAATTCTAAACTTTTGTGCTTCAAAGGGGCCATCAAGAAAGTGAAGTCAGTGCGCATAGAATGGGAGAAATTTTGGATATCTGGCTTCCCTGGTGGGTCAGATGGTAAAGAATCAGCCTGCAATGGCAGGAGACCAGGTTCCATCACTGGGTTGGGAAGATCCCCTGGAGAAGGGAATTAGCAACCCACTCCGATATTCTTGCCTGGAGAATTCCATGGACAGAGGAGCCTGGTGAGCTACAGTCCATGGGGTTGCAAAGAATCAGACAGAACTGAGTGGCTACTATTTCACTTTTGCTTTCTTTTCAAGGAATTTGTACACAGAATATTTAGAAAAATCTTACAATTCAACAATAAATATACAAACTAGGCATTTCCTCAAAGAAGATACACAGATGTCTTACAGTCATGTGCAAAGATGCTCACCATCATTTATCATTCAGTTCAGTTCAGTCACTCAGTCGTGTCTGACTCTTAGCAGCCCCATGAATCGCAGCACGCCAGGCCTCCCTGTTCATTAATGAAAGTCATTAGTTTTTAGGTATACACGAACAAAAAGTTCAACACCCACTATGATGGCTAGTTTTTGTTTAAAGGAAAACAACAAGTGTTGGCAAGGATTTAGAGAATTTGGAATCCTCAGATATTACTGATGGGAATCCAAAATTGTGCAGATATTTTAGAAATGCTATAGTTGTCCTCAAAATGTTAAGCATTTTGTTACTATCTGACCCAACAATTCCACTCCTCAGTATATACCTGAGAGAAATGAAACATATCAGCATACACAAGATCTTCTCATTTTTAGCATTATTTCAGAGTTGAACACTATTTCAAATTGTCACAGCAACATAATTCATAATCATAAGCAAGTGTGGAAACAACTGAAATCAATTCAGTTCAGTTGCTCAGTTGTCTGACTCTTTGCCACCCCATGGACTGCAGCATGCCAGGCTTCCCTGTCCATCACCAATTCCTAGAGCTTGCTCAAACTCATGTCCATCCAGTTGGTGATTCCATCCAACCATCTCATCTTCTGTCGTCCCCTACTTCTCCTGCCTTCAATCTTTCCCAGCATCAGCATCTTTTCCAATGAGTCAGTTCTTTGCATCAGGTGGCCAAAGTACTGGAGCTTCAGCTTCAGCATCAGTCCTTCCAATGAATATTCAGGACTAATTTCCTTTAGGATGGGCTGGTTTGATCTCCTTGAAGTCCAAGGGACTCTCAAGAGTCTCCTTCAACACCACAGTTCAAAAGCATCAATTCTTCGGCCCTCAGCTTTCTTTATAGTCCAACTCTCACTACTGGAAGAACCATAGCTTTGACCATATGGACCTTTGTTGGCAAAGTATGCTGTCTAGGTTGGTCATAGCTTTTCTTCCAAGGAGCAAGTATCTTTTAATTTCATGGCTGGAGTCACCATCTACAGTGATTTTGGCACCCAAAAAAATAAAATTTCTCACTGTTTCTGTTGTTTCCTCATCTATTTGCTCTGAAGTTATGGGACTGGATACCATGATCTTAATTTTGTGAATGTTGAGTTTTAAGCTAGCTTTTTCACTCTCCTCTTTCACCGTCATCAAGAGTCTCTTTAGTTCTTCTTTGCTTTCTGACATAAGGGTGGTTTCATCTGCATATCTGAGGTTATTGCTATTTCTCCCAGCAATCTTGATTCCAGCTTGTGCTTCATCCAGCCCAGAAGTTTGCATGATTTACTCTGCATATAAGTTAAATAAGCAGGGTGACAACATACAGACTTGACATACTCCTTTCCTGATATGGAACCAATCTGTTATTCATGTCCAGTTCTAGCTGTTGTTTCTTGACCTGCATACAGATTTCTCAGGAGGTAGGTCAGGCGGTCTGGTATTCCCATCTCTTTAAGAATTTTCCATAGTTTGTTGTGATCCACACAAAGGCTTTGGCATAGTCAATAAAGCATATGTTTTTCTGGAACTCTCTTGCTTTTTTGATGATCCGACAGGTGTTGGCAATGTGATCTCTTGTTTCTCTGCCTTTTCTAAATCCACCTTGAACATCTGAAAGTTCATGGTTCACATACTGTTGAAGACTGGATTGGAGAATTTTGAGCATTGCTTTGCTAGCATGAGAGATGAGTGCAACTCAAATGCCCATCAAGTAATGAATGAGTAGACAGAATGTGCTGCATACATACAGTGGAATATTACTTAACCAAAAAAGAGGATGAAATATTGATACATGCCACAACATGGGAGGGTCTTAAGGACATCATGCTAAATGATAGAAGCCACATATCTTATGATTCTGTTTATAAAAAATTGTTTAGAACTGATAAATCCTTAGTGGCAGACAGTAGCTTAATGATTGCAATGGGCTCTGGTAAGCAGAAAGCATGCGCTGTTCTGGCTAATGAGTATGAGATTATTTTGTGGAATTTTGAAATTACTCTAAAATTAGATATTGGCGATGGTTGCAAAACTGTGAATAAGTTTAAAAGGACTGGATTGTACTATTTTTAAAGGGTGAATTTAATGTTGTGTACATCATATCTTAATAAAGCTTTTATAAAGAAAAAATAAGTGAAAGAGTTAGTCACTTAGTTGTTTCTGACTCTTTGTGACCCCATGTACTATAACCTACCAGGCTCCTTGGTCCATAGGATTCTCCAGGCAAGAATACTGGAGTGGGTTGCCATTTCCTTCTCCAGGGGATCTTCCCAACCTAGGGATCCAACCCTGGTCTCCCACACGGCAGGCAGATTCTTTATCTTGGCTCTTAAAACTCCAGTCAAGCCTTTGCTGCTGCTGCTAAGTTGCTTCAGTCCAACTCTGTGGAACGCCATAGACGGCAGCCCACCAGGCTCCCCCGTCCCTGGGATTCTCCAGGCAAGAACACTGGAGAGGGTTACCATTTCCTTCTCCAATGCATGAAAATAAAAAGTGAAAGTGAAGCCGCTCAGTTGTGTCCAACTCTTAGCAGCCGCATGGACTGCAGCCTACAAGGCTCCCCCACCCATGGGATTTCCCACGCAACAGTACTGGAGTGGGTTGCTATTGCCTTCTCCAAATCAAGTCTTTAGATGACTGTAATTGCAGCCCTGCTGACACCTAATTTCAACATCAATGAGAGATTCTGCCCCAGAACCGCCCAGCCAAGTCAATTCTAAGTCTTTCACAGACACTGTGGGAGATACACAGATAACACCACCCTGTTGATAGAATGCTAAGAACTAAAGAACCTCTTGATGAAAGTGAAATAGGAGAGTGAAGAAGTAAGCTTAAAACTCAACATTTAGAAAACTAAGATCATGGCATCCAGTCCCATCACTTCACAGCCAATAGATGGGGAAACAATGGAAACAGTGAGAGACTTTTTACCTTTTTTGGGCTCCAAAATCACTGCAGATGGTGAATACAGCCATGAAATTAAAGGTTACTTACTCCTTGAAAGAAAAGCTATGACAAACCTAGACAGTATATTAAAAAGCAGAGACATTACTTTGCCAACAAAGGTATGTCTAGTCAAAGCTATGGTTTTTCCAGTAGTCATGTGTTGATGTGAGAATTGGACCATAAAGAAAGCTGAGTGCTGAAGAATTGATGCTTTTGAACTGTGGTGTTGGAAAAGACTCTTGAAAGTCCTTGGACTGCAAGGAGATCCAACCAGTCAGTTGAAGGAAATCAATTAAAGGAATTAAAGGAAATTAAATTAAAGTCAATTAAAGGAGATCAGTCCTGAATATTCACTGGAAGGGCTGATGCTGAAGCTGGAACTCCAGTACTTTGGCCAGCTGATGTGATGAACTGACTCATTGGAAAAGACCCTGATAATGGGAAAGATTGAAGGCGGGAGAAGGGGATGACAGAGGATGAGATGGTTGGATGGCATCACTAAGTCAATCGATATGAGTTTGAGTCAGCTCTGGGATTTGGTGATAGACAGGGAAGCCTGGTGTACTGCAGTCCATGGAGTTGCAAAGAGTCAGACGTAACTGAGTGACTGAACTGAAGTGAACTGAATTTTGAACTTACTGCAGATCATTAGGAAACTAATACAGTGTCATTCAGCTTATTTATTCATTAACATTCACTAAATGAATCCTGTGTATTGTGTGCTTAAAATAGAGAGCACTAGATACAGCCTCCACCTTTATAGAGCTCCCTCTTGTGATAGATGAGAAAGTTAACGGTATTGACATAAATGCAGTCATCAAATGTTTTGATATGGGCTCTAGTCATATCAAATGATGATATGATATATTTTATTAATTTTTTTACTCAAGTGTTTCGTAACCTCCCCAATCCAGTGTTGTTTCAATGTAGACATATATCAAGCACTTCATAATAAGATGAAGGTTTGAAAACTTTCAAAACCATTCATCTTTTAAGATTTGGTACCTTCAACTAAAATGTGTCCTTTAACTTTTTGGATTTTTTTTCCTTTCTTAATGAAGAGGAGAAAGCAAATAAATGTTTAAAAATTTAGTGCAGATCAAATTCTTCACAAAACTCTCAACCCCTAAGTTTGAGATGTTGGTTTTCAATCTAAAAATGAAATACATTTTTAGAAAAATCAATTCATAGTGACACACTGCTTGATTTGTGCCTCCATGTCTTGTTTTCTTCCAAATGTTATCCTTATTCCTTTATGTTCAACCTTTTAATTCATCCATTGTGTTTTTTTGATTGAAATTGCATCTTTAGACCCATGAACACTCCATGTGATTGTTCATTAAAACTCAAGTCCTTAACATGTGCTATCTGTGGCTGGGATTCTGAAGAGCGGTGTGTCTGCAAAATTACTCTTGTTAGAGTTCAGTTCCAAGCGTAACAGAGAACTAATGTCTTACTTAAATGAAACTCTAAGTGGGCTGGCTTTCTAGAATCTATTCTCTCCTCTATGTAACATCCAATTCAATTTTGCCACCGTCCTGGAGTGTAGGACCTCTCTCACCCTCTTCCTTCTCTGTAGTAGAAGACTGTTTACCATTTTAGAAGTTAAATGGTAAATTTTAGTTTCTCTGTGCTGAAGAGCATCCTCAGAATGAAAGTCTTAAGACAAGTGAGAACTCCAGATTTCTTATCCTGCACTTTTCCTGCTATACTTTTAATAGAAGTGACCTTGCCAGGCAACTTTTTTTTTCTTTTTCATGAATTTTGCTTTCTTTATATTTTGTGTCACTGAGGGGGGAGCAAGCAAGTACTTTACATTAAAGCTAATACATCACCCCCTGTCAGTGGTACCTTCCCTTTGGTACCCCTTTTCCTTGCTGATTTAAAACACTCAGTCCCCAGTGCTTATGGTTGAGTAGCAGAAAGCTAAATGATGTATTCCAAAGCTCTTAACATACTACCTTGTGTAAATGGTCCATGTGAGTATTTCAGAAACCAAACGGAAGGGAAAAGAACATTGAAAACACTGAAAAGATTAACACCTTTTTCCAGCCTTCAAAGAAATTGGCATGCACTGTATATATCCAGAATAAAACCATTTATTCTCTCCCGTTGAGACGTTTTATTCAAATTTTCAGTTCTATGTGCATAGCATCCACATGCTTATGGTTTGTTTCACTACAGAATTCCACAGAGGAATTAGAAGATGGAGAAGTTATGAATGGTATGCAGACAGAACTACTGACATCACCAAAAACTATGGATGGATTGAGGTATTCTATTTATGTGAATAACAATATTTTATTTCAATTGAATATTTTTTTTAATTTATATTTTTTGTTTTATAGAAAACATCAAGATAAGAATACTTGAGTGAAACATAATTCTAAAATTAATTGCTAAATTACTTTTCTTTTTTTACATGAGAAATTCCTGACAAACATGTACAAATGAGCCTTAATCCTTCCAACTTTTTTCTGCAACCTAGATTTCTTAATTGTTTTTTCCTCTCTTTGAGTTATAGCTTAAAATGAACATTTCAGAGTTCATTGTGGTGTGATGTTCTACTTTGACATTAGCTCTTTGAATACTGCTTTGCACTGTATTTTAACAATCTTGCACTATTTACTCTATGTATATAAAATGAACCTAGCCTATCAACCCAGATTTTTATGTTTTTAATGTAAGTAATTTTTATACAAAATCAGTTTTCCTCATGGTTATGGGCACTTGCTTTGCTCTGTGATAATTTTTAGTTCATCCCTAGCTACTGCCTGAGTTCAAATTCCAGCTCTGCAGCTTGTTAGTTCTAGGAGCTTAGGCAAGTTGCTCATCAATCTTTGCCTTAGTTTCTGATATGTAAAATGGAAATAATACTAAAACCTTCCTTCAGAGTTAACTGTTAACTAAACTGTCACCTAAAGACAAAGTTAGTTAATAGATAGAAAGTGCTGTGAACAGTGCCTGAAGCAAAGTAAGCCCTGTTGCTGTTGTTACCAATTTCAACACCATCACCGTCTCTATTTTCATTATTGTCGTCATTTTTAAAGTTGCTTCAAAATTTGCATGAATGCTTTCATGTCTAATAGATTGTTGACTTTAACACTGGAAAGTGATGCTTCTGAGATTGGTGGTCATTCATTCATTCATTTAGTCAACATACTTCTTTCATTCAATCCAGTTAGTTATAAACGCCAAGCATGTTACCTGGAATTAATGTAAGAAAAAAAAAAAAATGTGTGATCATCTTTTATCCCACTGCTTTACTGTGTAGATTTTCCTCAAGCTTATAATTTATGGCCATATGACAGTTATTCTTTATTTAGATTGTGCTTCTTTGATTAATGAGTTGCACAATATTAAAAACTTGATGCAGAAAATCTCTAGGGCCCTGTCTTTTTAGATGCTTGATAAGATTATTTTTGGAAGTAGACATAATGAATGCAATATTCTTATTCTGTTCGCCTTTAATTTCATTTTTCTTTGCATGTTAGCTTTTGGGAAAGTTTGCTAAAGTCCCTACTAAGTATTTATAGAGTGAACAATTGTTTGGTTTATTGGCTGCATGAAAAAATTAGCTAAGCTTTCTCTAGATACAAGGGATTCAGAGGAATGGAGTACAGGCTTTTAAAAAAAATAATATTTAATTAAAATATGTATTTGATTATCCCAACGGACTTTTTGTATGAGTTTTATTATCGCTTTTAGCAGGCTAAGGAATTGTAGTTCAGAGCAATTAACTTCTAGAGACCCAATCTCCACCCACCACTCTTGTCTCCAAATCCTTTGGTGTTACATGTTGTGTGTGCCTTCTCTGATTCCTGGGTGTTTTATTTCACTTTGCCTAACCAAGTCTTGGAGAAGGAAATGGCAACCCACTCCAGTGTTCTTGCCTGGAGAATCCCAGGGACGGGGGAGCCTGGTGGGCTGCCGTCCATGGGGTCACACAGAGTCAGACACGACTGAAGTGACTTAGCACCAACCAAGTCTAGGAAACTTCATGTTGTGAGCACCAGTGTAGGAAAAGTCCCCAAGTTCAGAAAGTAGAGTGAGTGCAAACTCCATTAAAGACTCTTGAATGATGAGAAGGATGAGAAGGATGCGAAGGATCCTTGAAGGATGAGAAGAAATGCGAAACTAAGGGTGGGGTCAGGAAGCAGGGGGTGGGCAGGTGACTGCAGCAGGAAGCCTAGAGATTAAATTGCCGGGGAGAATTCTTTATGATGTATTCTGTATGATGTATTTGTATAATGTTCTCTCTTTGTTTCTTTAATGCTAACAACTCTATTAGGAACTTATCTTAATTCCATTGTTCAAATGAGGAAGCATACTTTGGTACTTAGTTTAAATGATTTACTCAGACACCTGGCTCAAAGCCACCAAAAGGATGCACTTTCTCTGTAATTTCATAAGTTAATATTTCCTTCCAAAACAAAGCATGTCCCTCTTCCTGCCCTCAGTTCTGTCTCTTCCTTACTTTAAACTAGTGGCCGATCACTGGACTGACTAATCTTAAAGACACTGTGCATTTGTCTTCTGTGGAGAAGTTAGACTTAGCAGCCATTCATCTGCAGCCCCTGCAGACTCATTTTAAGCCACTGATTCTGTATTTTCACTCATGAAAGTGAAGGTGAAAGTCGCTCAGTCGTGTCCGACTCTTTGCAGCCCCGTGGACTGTCCATGGAATTCTCCAGGCCAGAATGCTGGAGTGGGTAGCCTTTCCCTTCTCCAGGAGATCTTCTCAACCCAGGGATCGAACCCAGGTTTCCCACATTGCAGGAGGATTCTTTACCAACTGAGCTATCAGGGAAGCCCTAGGTAGCCACTGGTTCCAGCAGCTATTCAAATCAATTTTGTCAGTCGGACCTTAGAACATGTAACTTGCTTAACACTATTTGACCTAATGCTTGATGACTATCTGCATTTGTGCTGGTAGATCTTAGAAAGTTGTATAGAGTTAGCTATTTTGAGTTTAGTGAACGTTTCCAACTTTTCTTTCTGTAATTTGCCCTAGAGTTCATTTTTTGTCTCTTTTTCTTTTCTTTCCACTGCTCAAATAGCCTTCTCACCTCATTCTCTACATTTTCCATTTTCAGTCCACCTCCAAAACATAAGTAAATGTGTATATACCCTGCTCACTGGTCATTGAACTCTATTCTGCTTCAACAAATAACTTTAATAGCGTATTTTCACATCTTAGTAAAATCTCATTTTATGAGGTGTATTCAAGTAACTGCGTCTAGCCCTCCTTGCTTTGTTTATCTTCCATGAGGGTCTTTATACGAGATTTCCATAGAACACCACCGAGTATAAATAACACTGAGTGGTTTTATTTTTCCCCTTTTAAAATAAACTTAAAACATAGACTTGTCTATGATGTTTCCTTTTTCATATGGCTTTCCTTACCATCTTGAAACAAATAATGGATAGCAATTTATAAAGATCTGGTAAAACATAGTCTGTAAAACTTGTAATGGTTGTCTATAGCACTAATAGATCTAATTCTCTAAGTATCTACATATTACAATCAACAAAATTGGAAGTCTTTTATGCTCCTTTTTTTGGGATAGTAATTTAACATGTATCAAATATTATGCCAGCCAAAATAATTGTGACTGTCACATATAAAGAGAACATAAATGTTTATTCTGAAATACTGAAAAAGAGAATCTTACAAAGTTGAAATGAACCTTAATACTGCATCCCCCAAAAAAGTTTCAGTGTTTTGAAATAAGATTGATTACTTTAACAAATTATAGGATTTGCTTTTAAGTGAATGTAAAAATGCAAGGGTGATGATTACTAAAGAGTAGGTATCAGTCTGATACATAGAATTTATTATGTCTTAAAGAAGAGGTTATGAGTGGG
>SJYT01022721.1:32978-84733 GCA_006410635.1 Cephalophus harveyi
CAAACAAGGATTTAGTCTGTTTTTAGAAGTTTTTGCAACATTATAGTAACCCTAGAATGTGAATGCTTTGGGTTTAGTGTTCCTCACATACCTAAAAATGCGCTATAAATCTGTTATTATATAAAAGTTATTTCTTTATGGTCCATTGAAAGGTATAGAACCTTCTCTTCCCACCAGACATTTTACATTCAGGACATATAATGCTTACCTATATATATTCAATAGTATTTCATATGCATATATTCATATAGTGTCTATGCTCACACAAGAAGTATAGAGAATATATTTTATTCCATGATACTAGCACTCTAAGATTTATTTTTTTTCTAACTTTTATTCTAGGGTTCTGTTATAACCTGCTTGACTGAACAAATTTTAAATATATCAGCAATATATGAGCAAAACTCATTTGAAATATATTATCAATTTTGAAATTCCATCATATTCCATAAATGTTGGAAGCTAACAGGCTCTTTTTTGCAGTTCTTAATGATAATAGGTTTGCAATGAAAACACATTAAAAATAAGCCTAATCCACTGATGAGAATATATTTAATGTATTTATTTTAGATTGCTGATAATTTAGGGAGTACTTCATGCAGAGTGAATTCATCAGGCACTTTGCGTTCTTAATGCTGTTCTCAACTTTCCAGCAAGGAGCCAAAATTTCCCCACTTTCAATTTGGAGCAGAAAAGTATTTGTAGCAGCTGTAGCTCTTAATTTGACATCTAGTTTCAGGTCATTTTCATGTAAATAGGAAACAATAGAGACCTGCTTACAATTTCCATAATGGGGATGTTTGCTTCAACTTTATCATTTTCCTCTGGCAATTTTATTTTCTCTCTCTGGGATTACAGGAGCCAATAATTGTTCACGGTTATTATTTTTCATCTTTATAAACACTTGTTAGTTCCACTTTCTATTACTCAAAATCTCACAATGCCGTGTATATTTCAATCATATACACTGTCTATTAATGTTTCTGGCTCATCCTTTCCTTAATCTGTAGTAGGTTAGGCAGGTCAGGCTTTCTATTTCTTTCTGTAATACATTTTCTCCAGGCTTTGCAACTTCTTTTTATACCTCTAAAAAAAAAGTAGGAGGTGAAAATTTGGAATTGTTCTATTGAATACAACTGATGCCTTCTTGAAAGGCTAGTTCAAGTTTTGATTTATAATGCTTTGAACACGCCAATATGTATTACCAACTGTGGCTTCACAGTTGTTTAAAATGTAATTTTGTGCTTTTTCTAATAAACACATATTTTATTTCATTTTCCCTCTGTTCTGTAGGAAAAGCCATACTTTATATTTAGGCATAGATATGCTTGATTCCATGTATTTTATCCTCTATACAGTAATTTTCAAGTGTGTCTCAATAGGGAGAAATTTCATTTTTGCGTACATCTTTTTAAATATGTTGATTTATGCAGATTAAGTTAAGTAGGAAGTTATTTTTGTAGGTAGTCATTTCCATTTGTTCCTCTTCTAGGAGAAAAAATAAGAAATCAGATAGCCTTTTAAGCATTTTATTTCCTGGGTCTTCTGAACATCCCAGCAAATCACATACTCCTTTGATTTCATCTCTGCTGTTAAATTTACAGTAGTTGTTAAAAATCTGAAGTTTTTTTGGTTTTGTTTTTAATATGCCACATCTGCTGTTTTGTTTTTGTTTTAGCAAAGACTCATTTGTACTTTCATTTTCTTTTTGTCTGTCCCAGTGATATGACAAGAACGGTGGAGATTTCTGGGGAAGGAGGCCCCTTGGGAATACATGTAGTGCCTTTCTTTTCATCTCTGAGTGGAAGGTAAGATGTTTTCCTTATATCAGAAGCTCATGCTAATGAAAAACTTGAGACTTGAGCTCATTTTCCCAAACATTTTTTAGAGGAGGATTAAGTGTATGTCTCTGTTATTTAGATGGACACCTCAGTACATGTTTCTTTTGGCCACTTATTTGTTAGAAAAAAAATAATATCGCTTACTTCTAGGATACAATGGAAAAGAAATCATGTTTTCTGTATTTACAATTAAGGAAGGAGTACTTTCTTAAAAGTATTCTTATCAGTAACACATATAAACAGAAATCATGGAAAGACTTTAACATGTGGTTAGATAAATATAGCAACTTAATTTTTTAATGTTCAAAAATGCACTTAAAAGAAATGTAGTAATTCCAAATTGATATTTCTTGATCTTCTTCATGTTTATGGAACCTCTAATAAGAAATATTCTAATATTATAAGTATATATCAGAAATTCAATATATTCTGATTTAGCTAAGTAGCAAAATGCCTTTATTCTGTTTATTTTGTTCTAAAATATAATGTAATCAATCAAAAATAATTTGACACATTCTTTTGAAATTTAGTAACTGGTAATATTATTGTGTCACCATTTCTTGAAATTCATGTCTACTTAACTGGATGTATGGAGAAGGAAATGGCAACCCACTCCATTATTCTTGAAGAATTCCATGGACAGAGGAGCCTGGCAGACTACAGTCCATGGGGTCACAAAGAGTCGGACACAACTGAATAACTATCACTCACTCCTCACTAAGGATGTAAAACTTGTTTTACTGATGGGAATTAAAATGTGTGCCTGAGAGTTAATGTTAGTACCATTTTAACAACCTTATTAAACTAGTATTAGATATTATATTATTTTTCAAGAAGATGGCTACCTTGAGGACTAGATTGATATGGACAAAGGCTATCAGAAACTTAAAGAAAATCAGTTTCTCCCTGTTTGACATGATTTAAATTATTTTGTTAAATTTATTTTCTTAAATGTATCATTAAAATCAGGCACAGTACCTGATTTTAGTTTAAGTGATCAAAGACCAGAAAAGTCAGTTGAATTTCCTCAAGGTCATACAAAATCCAAATCTCCTGACTTGTCCTCACTCCAGTGTTCTTTCTAGAACAAAACTTTCCCCAACGGTTATATGTATTAATTTATTGGTTCTGAATATTTATTCAATTTGGTCTGCCATACAGTGGCAAGAGCAGATTTAGTCATGATATTTTGGTTGGCATCATTTTCAGCAGGTAGCCATCTGCTACCTGTAATTGCAAAGTCATCACCTTTTTTAGCAAATAACATCTGATGCCAAGCTCTTGCTGGAATGAATATCCCCTAAGAAGAAATGATCTGAAAAGCTAGTGGCTCTTATTATCTCATTTCCTGTATGTGTTAATAAGCGTGTTTATAAATGTTATGGGTTATGGCACAGGACAAGCTGAGGTTGTTTTTGATAGACAGAGCAAGTATTTACCCAGTTGTCACAAGAAATTCTAATGGCTTTTGGCAGAAGTGTACTGATAGAGCTTTGTGAAATACCAGCATGGCTAAATTACTAGGCCCCTTTAGCTTAATGAAGCTGGAATAGAACACAAGATCATCCCAATTTTCAAACCATGAAGAAATATATAACATGACAGTCACCCTACTTCAATTTCAGTCGTTCGGAAAACAGCTTGACCCTCTAGACTAGAAATCACCTTCTCTCACTTCAAATGAGGAAAACGCACTGCAGTGTATTGATTTGCGCCCTGCTCCTTCCTGGTTCTGATTTCTAGCATAAGCCTTGTAGAACAGGAAGAAGAATATTGGACTTGGACTTGAAACAATTGGATTTGGATATCAGTGTTCTCTTTTGAATAACCTTGAGCAAGTCCCCTAAACTTGCCTCTTGTGAATACCTACTTCACATCAAGATTGTGGGTATTAAATGGCATTAAAAATATGAACACTCCTTGTAAAACACACAACCTATGGATGTGTAAATTATTAGGATTATTACTGTTTTGTCTAAAACAGGACAGCCTGGTTCAGAAATGAACTTTTTATAAGTTCATGGTCAACTTTTCAGTAACTTTGTGAAATGATTGTATAATTTTTTTTTTTTTTTTTGTTATCCACTAGTATTACAGAAAGGAAATTTAATTAAAAAACATAAAAAAATAATATGGAAGTGGAGACATGAGCCAATAAAAGTTAAGAAGTAATGAGTACAGGCTGAAACAGCACACTTAACTCAACCCATGTGTCTAGAAGCAACTGCGTATAGAGCGTGTCAGACAAGTGTCTGACTTCATCATGCCATATGGTCACCCTGTGTGAGCACAGAGGGTGGGGGGAGTTAAGGTCATAGTGGTAACTTAGTTCTTAATTTCCTTCCATTTATTGGTTTGTGTCATTATTTTAAATTAGAATTTACATTTAATTATTTACTAAGACTACTGTAATTGGCTTTGCCTTTAATTTCTTTTTTATTTTTTTTTCTTTTACAAAAATAGAGCCACACCTGTTGTAGAATAAGATCCCTAATCAAAATTAGAACACCCTGAGTATAACACACTGACTGTTATACTAGACAAGGCCTCGTTGGATTCATTGGGATACAGAATGCTGCTTAAATGGAGAAAAATTGGCTTGCACAATAAAAACAAAAAAAAATGCAAAAGAAAAAACACCTAGAGTCCCTGCAAGTAAAAAGCAACTTGATTTCATTTAAAAAGAAATATATATATATATAGTTTTATTTTAGAATTAAAAGCATGAAATCTAATTGTCTGTCAGTAAATAAAGGTAGCATAGTATACCTGCTTCACAGTAAAAACAGCTAAATGTGAAACAGAAGAAGGAAGGAATGGATGAAGAGGGACATCTAAACTGAGGAGAAGATATGTTCAGGTAAAAAGTCTAAGCTGGTGAGCAACCAAGGCTGTGTGATACTGTGGGGAGAAAGGAGGAGGTAAGCAGTGGGTAGGTGTGTGCCTACGTGACTATTAGAAGCGCAAGAAGCAGTTGTTACACCTCTCATTCTGCTGGGCTGTGGACTTCAGCCTCCTTTATCAGTGCTCCTTAATGCAAATTAGTTTGTTCATTTCAGCCTATAACTCTTCCACAGCATTAATTTTGAAGTCTCAAAGAGTCTTGGTCCCAAAGGAGATAGCTCCCCACAGCCCACCCATCAGGGACAAAGAGGAAAAAGAGAGCCTCTCTTCTGCGCCTTTTCATACTGGTCTGGATGAAATCAAACTGGAGGGAATCCACCCCTTGCATCGAATAAAGAAGGCAGGAGTGGTTCGTTGCCAGGGACCAAACTAATAAAATCAGTCAGTTTTACATTTTACCAAAATTACCTCTGACACATGGGTTTTACAGTTGGGCTTATTCTGTCAATAAATTTTTCATGGAAAGTTAGGTTATTTAGATGAGTGAGGTTCACATAGCGTACTCCAGCTGTAATATGCCAGCTAAATTGCAACCCAGTGGCCTGCAAGAATTAATTCATCTCCCAAAATGTGAAATTAAATCCTAGGGAGCAACATTACATGACTGATGATGTACTGAATTAAATTAAAGGAAGACTTGAATGCTTGTTAAAAAAATATCACTTACATAAACTAGTTTATAACCACATGTGAGCCTCCTAATGGATCGTGTTATTGTGAATCCACCATAACAAAAATCCAGAATGTGAACTATTAGAGAGTTGTTTAATTTAGGAGAGAAACACTATTTTATTCTATTTCTTTCTTCCCTTTTTTTTTTTTTGGCATGTCAAATAGTTCAATTCTTAATATTGTGTTACGAGATTAAGGTGGGATTAGTACCTTACAAATATTCATTTAAATCCCAGATTCTTTATCACATAGTAGTGTTGTCCCCTATTCTCCTCCACACAGAATGTGACTAGTTCACTAACCTACTAGAATTCGGAAATGAAGCGTCAGTGAACGCTTGGCTTGTGACCCAGAGCCTTCCCCTCAGTAGGAGATGGCGTGACTATTTGCTCTCTCATGTATCAGCCTACAGTGTTCGTTTAACTGTTATGCAGTAGAAATCTGAACAGCCCTGCATTTGCCTCTCCTCTGGCCTTCTTGAGATGACGTGGGCTCATCAGATGAACGGAATTCCTGGAGGCAGAGGCCCCACCCTGTGGCAGCTCCAAACAGGAAGATGGTTTCCTCCTCCATTTTCATTAAAGACTCCTTTTCTTCCAAGGCGGACCTGACTATTCACGCATAAAATGTGCTCATGTTTTATTTAGATTTGACTTAATGCAAATGGAATGCGTAATAGCACGTAAGACACCTGTATGGAAGAGAATGACAAAGTAGGAAGACAAGAGGATGAGGGAAGAAGAGGCTGGGGTTTTTCTACATCTAGCAGACTCCTCATGGAAGATGTATCTGTCTGTCTTATCCTGAGAAACCTGGGACCCTTACATGCCACAAGGAACAGGGAAATCCCTCACATGAGAAATGGCTAAAATATACACAAGTTTGGTTTCTTTTGGTTTTCAGTTCAAATACTACCAGTATGTAATAGCTGTGTCCAAGTACACACATATATACACAAAATTCTTTCTTGTTACTGCTGTAGTTTTCTTTTCTCCTGTTCTTTTTCTCCAACTCCCTTCTCCTTCCTCCTATTTTAAGCCACAGCTGTGAGGCACCAATAGGCGTGGGGAATCCTCTCTGAATGCAGATTCTTCCTGGTTGAAATTTTAGACAACTCTCTCCAAGCTCCTGCTTTCATCTGGCCACTGTCTCAGGAGTGTGGACTACTCCAGCCTCATCAAATAAGTCCATCAGCCAGCATTCAAGGACCCTCCACGTGGCACTGGCCTCCCCATCCAGTGTGAGCTCCCACCCTGCTCTACTTACACAGACACACCCAGTCAGCCCAGCTCCATGTGTTCTCTGTCTCCTCCGATCCAAATCTCATTCATTCTCCTGATCCAGTTTATATCCTACTTTCTTCCCAAACTCTTCCATGAAGACTCGGCCTATTGATAGCTCCAGATTTCTTTTTTTTAATTTCCCCTGTACTCCAGGCCGGTACTGAGCTGTCATCCTGGTCTTATAGCCCTGTTTCATATCCCTCCATCCAAAGTGCGTAGAGAACACTCAGCACACAATTCAGTGACTCGAACATATGGGACCAAACTTCTTTCTAAATTGAGTAATGTGGCCTGTGCTAAATGTTTTCTTCTTAAAATGCATATTATTAAAAGAGGTAGGAAGATTGCAAAAAGACTGTTGTGAAAGCTAATCCTCTCCTGTTATCAGATGTCAAGTGCACCCTTGATACCAACTCAAACTTACTTATTACAGTCAGCCCTTCTGTGAGGCCCTGTCTAAACCACAAATCCTGTGTGTCCTCAACTCCACTAAGCAACACTAGCCTTTTCTAAGTTTAGTAAAAGCATGAGGAATGGAGCTATTGATCAATGTGCTCTGGGTTGGTGTTTATGTATATTTGTCTTAGGGGGGTAGTTTCTTCTTTTAGTGAGTTGTGAGGGTAGGTGTGTTTTTCTGATTTTGTTTTGTGTTTTACTAAAGATTTTAAATAACAACCAGTTGCCTGGATGTAAAGCATAATTTCTTTCATAAGGAGGAGTCAGTACCCATTTCTGAACAGCTGCAAGTGGAGAAACAACTTGCATATTATTATTCAGTCATTCTCTTCCATTTAAATGTTGCTTTCAGGATTCTAGGACTCTTCATTCGTGGCATTGAAGAAAACAGCAGGTCCAAACGGGAGGGGCTGTTTCACGAAAATGAATGTATTGTAAAAATCAACAACGTGGACCTCGTAGACAAAACCTTTGCTCAGTAAGCACTTTTTTTCTTTTTTTTTTTTTTTACTTTATTGCTTCCTAAAATGCTTATTATAATCATTACTGTACTCATTATGATCAAAACTGTAGGTATAATTTCTGGTTAGTTCCCTTTGACTCCAGAACATCCATTTTCAAATGCATCCTGTGTTTGAGCATACTCAGGGGTGGCCTGCACAAGTCCCTGAGAGCCTGGAGAAGGACAAAGTATAGAACGCAGCAAGCCTTCTGCCTAGCTGTCTTTCTGTGACATCGATAGAAGGGTTTGTTTTTCTTGGGATACGGGTCAGTTAGACTGGTATTTAATGACTCTCTTCACAGACTGTTAGTTCGGCTTATTAATTAACTTCCTTGGTGTCAGCAGTCTTCCTTAAACTAAATATTTGTGAGAGATGTCTATGAGGACTCACTGAATAATAGAAACAAATGAAAAAAAATGTAAAATACTCTCCTTCAAGAAATTATTTCTCTGCATGTGAAATGTTATAGGAATAGCTCTTTATACCTAAGAATTAGACTATGCAGCAGTGTACATATACTTTTTAAAATGTATATTGGCATTGTAATGGAATAAGGACTAATTACTAATTCCCTTTAGTAATCATCATCGAACTCTACTGTTTCAAACAAAAACAACTCAGTCTTCTCTGTGACCATTACTTGCCAATATTGTGTTGGGTAGAAAGGGTGAGTAGTTGTGGATGGAGTGGCAGTGGGCACTAGCTGCTTCAGTGTAGGAAAAAATGAAGCCTCTAGAGACTATTTCTGAAGATAATGAATATTAGGCAAAATTATAATTATTATCAATAATGATATTATTTTTATATGTCACTGTGCTTTTTACCAAGACTTAATAGTAATGCAAGGCAGAAATTACTCCCTGTATTACTGAGGCGTAAATCAAGGCTTATAAAATTTCAATATGGACTAGGAATTGAATCCTAGTCAAAAATCTACCAGAGGAGTTTGGCCGTCTATATGAACTCTTCTCCCTTCTCCACTAGCAATGTAAGCTCTTCATTAATAAGGTGAGGAGGAGCTTAGATAGCAGTTGGAATTGTGGTTAATTTTTATTTGCTGTGGCTGCTAGTAACAAAGACCTGAACTAAAGGTATCTTAAACAAAATTTACCTTTTTTTAAGGACAAATAAGTATGGAGGTGGCAGTCTAGACTTAGTTTGGAGGGCTCACCATCATCAGTGAATTAGGCATCTTCCATCTTTCTGCTTGACCATCCTTCTTATTAAGCTATCTCATGGTCACAAGGTATTTGCTTGAGTTCCCTCCATCACTTCTGAGTTTCAAGAAATAGGAAAGAGAAATGGAACAAAAAAGTTCCTGCCTCCCAGCTGAGCCAGATTTCCTATTGCCCTTCATCTCGTTGATAAGAAAGCTGGGAAAGATTGTTGTTTCACCTGGTCATAAGGTATAAGAAGGCGTAGGAAGAAGGAAAGAAAAAGTATTAGGAAATTTGAAGAAAAGCACAAAGTGCTAAAACAAAAAAATAAAAATTGCAGGTACTCTTTAGTGAAATAAATATCAGAAAGTATGCATTTTGGGTTGACAGTCCACTGTGATATTTGGCACAACCAACATACCTACTAAATGTCACCATGGAGAACTGTCTGTGTCAAAATTGAGCTTCTTGAAGCAATCCACATTAGAAAAGACCTGTCCTGCAGAATAAAGTCCTAAAAGGAAACCAAATGATAATCTGATGACCACTATCAAAGATTTTTTTTCTTTCCATTAAAAATAGAGCTTCCTTTTATGTTGAGTTCAGTAAACACTTCTGGATAGAATTTCAGATTTAGAAATGCTTGAAAGCTGTGGGTCATTAGACCAGTTAATCTCTCTGAGCCTCAGTTTCTTCATTTTGCAAAATAAGACCTAAGTATACCTACCTAACATCATTGTTAAAAAAGCTGAATGAGAGCATCATGCATGTTGCTAGTGCACACGTACATAGCCCAGTGCATGGCACCTCATGAGCAGGCCATACGTGGTAACCAGCACTTAGTTAGCAAAGTCATATTGGCAGCAGCGGTGAGAGCGCCTCCTGTGCGTATGCTCCCAGGCTGCTCCCATAGCTGTGATTCTGGGTGCTTTAGACAGCATGCTGGGACATAGGCTCACTATACATTCACTGTCTTTCAAGGGCTCAAGACCTGTTCCGTCAGGCAATGAAATCTCCAAGTGTGCTCCTCCGCGTGCTTCCACCTCAGAACCGGGAACAGTATGAAAAAGCGGTCATTGGACCTCTTAACATTTTTGGCAACAATGATCGCATGTTGAGAACAAAGGAGCCGCCTCCTGTCCAAGGAAAATCAGGAATAAAGACAATAAATCTCACAGGAACAAGCAGTCCTGAAGAAGATGCATCAACTTCTCTGCAACAGAGCAAGAGCCCCCGAGTACCAAGACTAGGTAGAAAACCATCCTCTCCCTCACTCTCCCCACTCATGGGGTTTGGCAGCAAGAAGAATGCAAAGAAAATTAAGATTGACCTAAAGAAAGGTAATTATTAAATTACGCTTAATTCCATTCTATTATTGTAACATGTAAAATTGGTTAAGAGAAATGCATTAAGGCTAATTTTGTTAATTCTCCTTTCATTTAATTGAATTAGAGAATAAATTGAAGTGTATACTGCAGTAACTTAAATTTCTTGATTTTTTTTTTTTTTTGGAGAGTATAGATTATTTGAAACAAGAAAGTGATAAAGACATGCTGGGAAATAAAACCATTACAAACTTGATAACAGCAGAGTGATACTGTATCACAACTTAGACTAAATAGGCACTGAAATTCAGTAGTCTCTGTTTTGAGCAAGACTAGGCTTCCCTGATGGAGAAGGCAATGGCACCCCACTCCAGTACTCTTGCCTGGAAAATCCCATGGACGGAGGAGCCTGGAAGGCTCCAGTCCATGGGATCGCTGAGGGTCAGGCACGACTGAGTGACTTCACTTTCACTTTTCACTTTCATGCATTGGAGAAGGAAATGGCAACCCACTCCAGTGTTCTTGCCTGGAGAATCCCAGGGACGAGACAGCCTGGTGGGCTGCCGTCTATGGGGTCGCACAGAGTCGGACACGACTGAAGCGACTTAGCAGCAGCAGCAGCAGGCTTCCCTGATAGCTCAGTTGGTAAAGAATCCACCTGCAATGCAGGAGTCCCCGGTTCAATTCCTGGGTCAGAAACATCTGCTAGAGAAGGGATAGGCTACCCACTCCACTATTCTTGGGCTTTCCTGGTGGCTCAACTGGTAAAGAATCCTCCTGCAATGTGGGAGACCTGGGTTCGATCCCTGGGTTGGGAAGATCCCCTGGAGAAGGGAAAGGCTACCTATTCAGGTATTCTGTCCTGGAGAATTCCATGGATTGTAGAGTCCATGGGGTCATAAAGAGTCAGTCACAACTCAGCAACTTTCACTCACTCACTCACTCAGTGATTTTTTGAAGCATCCTTTAGTCCAAGCAGAAAAGCCAGTATTATTGTTTCTGGTTCTCAAAGATAGTTTTATACCAGCAAAAATTATTCCTCAGCAAATATGGGGTAATTAGTGATTTCACAAATTCAACAATGCAAATAATGTTTCAAATATTCTTAATTTCAAAAGCATATATAACCTTTTGCTTCTTCATCTTTTTAAAAGTTTTTTACCCATTTCAAGCCCAGATCAATGACTAGATCATGTGTGCTCATACATATTTATACAGTATTATACATACACACATACACATTTATGCATTTCTGTACTTTTATTTTGTGACTTCTCCTCATAGTTCCTTCACCCACTGAACCTTCTGCAATCCACTGGGATTTTCAGGACTTCATTCAAAAGAAACCAATATTTTATGGATTCCTGTTGGAATTAATAGAAAATATAATGATCCCAAGGTAGTTTTTGAATACATATTAACATATATTTAAAGCATGTAACATATGCCTTTAATCAGGATATAGAGATTATTCTGAAAGATCCTTTAGTCAAAATTTTGTCCTCCTATAAGAATTTTATACTGGGAAGAAAATGTATTGACTAGGATGCACAATTAGGCTTTTTATATAAATGCATCACTTGTACTTTTCATACAAATTATGCAGCTATGTATAAGGCATGGGGTTGAGTGCTTTGAGGATAGATAAATTAGACATGGAATGTGACCTTAAAAATCCATCAGAAAGCTTTGGATGCAAAAATAAAGGATGTTACATCCCAGAGCTGTGTTTTAAGAAGATTAATCTGACAGCAAAAACATATACTAAAGGAGAGAGCAGATAACAAGGGATCAGTAAAGGGTGCCCAGTGTAATATTTATGCCTAAATCACTAAGTGGGTATAGATAGAAAGAGAAAGGAATTACAATTATTGTTGGTTTTCAGCCAAGGTGGCTTGCACGATGGGGATGCCATTACAAGAAATTAGAATTTTAAGTGTAAAAGGCCAGGATCTGGGATGGAGAAGGAAGTTTGCAGTGAAGTTTCAAGTGCTGGTGATAGCCTGGAAACTGACACCAGAGAGATTAGAGCCAAACAAAGAGATGTCGGTGTCATCTGTAGAGAGATGTGTTTGAAGACAGGAGCCAGGCAAGGCAGAGTCTAGAGGACAAGTTGTTCCCGATCCTTGAGGAACATCTGTGTTTACATAGGACATCAGTGAGTAAGAGCAAGAGTGACAGACGTGTTGTGATCAGAGATGTAGAAAAATAGAAAGTATAAAGAAAACCAAGTATATGAAGTATATGAAAACTAAGAGGGGAGTTAATTTCAAGAAAATGGTTGGTGAGACGTGTCAAAGTTAGAGAAGGGGAAAGATCAGGATAGGAAAAATGACTGATATGGTCCCAGATAGGTCATTGGTAATGGAAGAGTGAAGAAGCAGTAGGACTGAAGTAAGGATTCTTTAGGGTAAAGAAAAATCTAAGCATTCACACAGAGTGAAAAAGACAAAACTCAAAAGAGATTGGCGATGTAAGAGAACAGAATAGAAGTAGCAGGAACCAGGGATGTGGCAATGTGATGAAGTACACAGAAATGGAGATGCAGGTGGAGAGTGAGCCATGGGCTGGCTAGTCGATTGAAAGCCAACATGTCAGATGGCCTCTTGCTTCTCAGGAAAGTGTGAAGTCAGGTTATGGTTTATTAAGAAGTCAGTCTTCCAGGTGTATGGATACTATGTGGCATTTTTTGTAAGACCTGAATAAAAGAAAGCGTTACACATCTACATTGGCCCATGGTAATGTAATCATGGCCTGTCAAGAACTGTAATCTGTATTTAAAACTAGAAACTCAAACATATTTAAGATATTTGATAGAATGTCAGTATTTCACTTTTTCTATGTTAGTCTAAATTAGGTCGGTTTAGCTGTAAGATTGAATATAATATTTCTCCAGCTGAAGGTGATCATGCATTTTCTTGGTCTTATACACCAGGGCCTGAAGGACTTGGGTTCACTGTCGTTACCAGAGATTCTTCCATACATGGTCCGGGTCCCATTTTTGTAAAAAACATTTTACCAAAGGGAGCAGCAATAAAAGATGGCCGCCTGCAATCAGGGGACAGAATTTTGGAGGTAAGAATTAGGATGAATATCTTCAATAAAATATTTCTTTGTATGTAAGTAAATGAAATTTATGAAGTTTTGAATTATATTGAAAAGTGTACTTGTAGACAAGATAAGGACTTTAATTAGAAAACTGGTTAATCAATAGCCAACTTTGTAAGTCCTCAATAAGGGCAGTGATATGGAGTCAAATATTGAAAAGTTGTTCCTATCTCCTCTTTCTTACTTCCACCTCTTAGCGTCCCTGGGGGATTTGAGTCATATCCATGAGTTCATCATATATTCAGTTAGGGCTAAGAATTGTAGAGTTGCACCCAATTACTTGTAATAGTTTCTTTAAACTTCTCTAAGAATGGGCCAGTCTGTGTTACTTCAGTCTATGCATGTGGAGAAGTATTTGGAATACTCAAAGGAAGAGGCTTTTTTTTCCCATTTATTTTTGTTTAATAGTATTATCTTCTTGTCTACATATATTGTCAATTTACCTTTCAAGAAATCATCTTCTTGGAAACTGACTGGTTCCATTTAACTTGCCCATGGCATGGAAGCAACACCAGAGCTTTGTATATAGTTCTAGATCATGAAAGAAAATGGTTCAAATGATTAATGTAGCCCTGAATTAGAATCTCCAATAATGTACGGTAACCTAGTGACTATAACTTTCTAACATAGAGAACACTGTAGAATTATAACAAAAACTCATGTCTGTAAGAATTGACCATGTGATAAAAATCCATTTCTCCTGTTTATATTCAGCGGAGAATGGTACCAGTTAAGCATTTGAGATCAGTTTCCTCCCTACTTGAGGAATGATTCTCTGGTATCTGTCAGTTTGATTTGTCTTTCCTAAGAATGTGATGTCTTAGGGAAAAACTGCCGATGCCAATTACTGAATGTCTGAGACTGTCCAGCGCCATAGTAATGATGGCTGGCATATTGCTAGTATCATAAACATGATTGGTTTGGACTCGCATACTCCGTTTTCAGCTTCCCAGAATTTCCTTGATCATGAGAGCCCATTTGCTGCAGGCTTTCAAAAACCATCTAGGGCAGACAGGACTGGCAGTGTTGTAATTTGGCTGCTTAAATGCTTGTCTGCATTAGGTCAATGGCAGAGATGTCACTGGACGAACTCAGGAAGAGCTTGTGGCCATGCTGAGGAGCACTAAGCAGGGAGAGACTGCATCGCTCGTCATAGCCCGCCAAGAAGGAGCTTTCCTACCCCGAGAGCTGGTAATGTTCAGATCACAGTCATACTGAGTTTTCAGCAAAGCACATCATACACTTACTGAATTCATAATAGCTGAGAACTGAGTTCTAAGTCATAGGCTTAATTTGTTGGAAAAAAAAAAAAAAAGAGTGAATCACACTGAGAGAGTTTTGCCCCATTTGGAGTATCACTGTTTTAGAAAGATGACGCAGTGAGATGGGTAATTGCAAACAGTGCTTCAAGTATATAAATACAAAAACACCCTTCAAGGAAGCAATTTAACAATATTCACTGAATAAAATGCACATTGCGTATACGCTGTGGGCTAGGCCCCACGCAAAACATCATCAGCAGAAAGGTTCATGGTCCTACCTCGGTGCAGTTTGCAGTCTAAAGGGAAATTAAAATATAACCAAATATTTTAAATGGTGATGAAAATTATGAAAGCAAGTTGCAGAGTGCTACAGTAATAATACCTTACCAAGGAATTAACCTCATCTTGAAGCCTGGGAAAGACATCTCAAGAAAGGGAACTTAAGTCTTATTAAAAACGTGTATCCTTTGACCTAGTAACTACAATTTTAGTAATTTGTCCTAAACTAATCATCAAAGATGTGGGAAAAATTTTTCTACATTGATTTTTTTTCTCCAGTCCTATTTATTGCAGTGATATATTGAGCTCAGTACAACCAGGAGGTATTGGTTAAATAAATAACTGGATAGCTTTCCAATGAAATATAATGAGTACTTAAATCATCTCTGTGAAGAATTAATAAGAATATGAGAGAATATACAGGATATATTATTAAGTAAAAAGTTGGGCATGAAGTGATATATGCAGTATGACAATAACATTAAAAATCTTTATAAAATATCTGGAAGGAGATGCACCCAGATTGTCAGTGCATTATGCCAGATTTTCATTTTCTCATTTTTTTTTTTTTACTACTGACACATAATATTTAATGTTGAAATATTTAAGAATGATTTAGAAAATTCAGAGGATTTTTATGACTAATAATAAAGAAGAATAGAAAAAGGAATTTTAATGAGAAAAAGGAATTTTAATTATCTTTCAGTTTTTATTTTCTTTGAATCTATGTAAGAAATGGCAAAGGCACATATGGGTAATATGATAGGTTTTCCTTGAGTTAGATCATCAGAACAGTGTCAGTTGACAAAATTGAGTATAGTTAACTTGAAAAAAAAATTTAGTACTGATAATTGCTATCACATATATAAAGAATTATACAGATTAGAAAGTAAATTTTAACCTGTTGCTTCAGATAGTTTATGTCCATTAATTTACTTACCTATTAATCCACAAACAAGTTGTTGAACATGCATTGTACACTAACTTGGAGGTTCTGGGGATAAAAAAATAATAATTAAGACTAATTTCCTGCCCTATGTGAGCCTGTTCCAAAATAAATGGTTGGAAGTGATAGCGTTATAAGTGCTTTCTAGCTGTTGGAGCTGTCCAAGAAGGAAATCGATTATTTAGCGTACTGAAACAGAACCTGCCTCACCATCTGTCAAAGATGCTCTAGAAACAGTTCTCCCATTGGTAAGATGATAAGACTAGACAATCTCTAAGACACCTATCTGGGTCTAATATTCTGTTGCTGCTGCTAAGTCGCTTCAGTCGTGTCCGACTCAGTGATACCCCATAGACGGCAGCCCACCAGGCTCCCCCGTCCCTGGGATTCTCCAGGCAAGAACACTGGAGTGGATTACCATTTCCTTCTCCAGTGCATGAAAGTGAAAAGTGAAAGTGAAGTCACTCAGTCGTGTCTGACTCTTAGTGACCCCATGGACTATAGCCTACCAGGCTCCTCCACCCATTGGGATTTTCCAGGCAAGAATACTGGAGTGGTTTGCCATTGCCTTCTCTGAATATTCTGTTACATGTGTTTAAATACAAGTTTGAATAGACAGCCTTCCTGAATCAATGCTCATATATTAACCCTCCTTAGTACTAGCCAAAGGCACCTCTTCTTTCAGTGTTCCTGTACCATGGAGTATCTTTTTGATCTTCCTTCTCTTTCCCATCATCTTATCTGTTTTTCCTTGTATCTTGTTGTATGCTTTGAGAAGATCCATGATAAAATAGGGAAAGGTAGATGCACTTACCATCTCCTTTCTGCTAGTTGACCCAGCCACTTTGGAAGGCATAATCTTGAGTTTCTGCCTCATCTCACTGAAGCACCTTATAGTTCCTAAAGAGATATGCTGTCAAAATTTGAAGTGTAGTAGACTTTTTAAAATCTAAATCCAGATAGATTATTTTCTTCCATCTTTTATTTATCCAAAGACCTTGATCTTTTTTCTACAAGGGTCAAAGTGGAAGGGAGCAATATTAAAAGGGGCTTCCCTGATAGCTCAAGTGGTAAAGAATCTGCCTGCAATACAGGAGACTCTGGTTCAATCCCTGGATCAGGAATATCTGCTAGAGGAGTAAATGACAATGCACTCTGGTATTCTTGCCTGGAAGATCTCATGGACAGAGGAACCTGGTGGACCCCAGCCCATGGGGTCACAAGAGTCAGACATGACCGAGCACGCATGCAGGCCAAAGGAGGCAGCATGGATATATAGCAGGAAGCCCTTATGCTTCTTGTTCAATTTTTGGTTGCTGGTGATAAAAACTCAAAACAAAAACCTCAGTAGGACTATACACTTGTTTCAGGGATAGGAGAACAAGGAAGGAACTTTTGACTCTGCATTCTGATAAGCTATGGTCCTGGGAGGAGTAAAATCCTGAATATAAAGAGAAATAACCCAGGCAGTCCATAGGCATGAAGAAGAACCCAACAGCAGAATTCCAACTAGAAACTCAAGCCCTAATGAGTCCCCTCATTCCCGATTGAACAGTTCTTTATGCCCCTTTTCCATATGTCCATTAGAATTCCCAAATGCACTAATTCCTTCTTCCTAGAAGCTCTCCCCATCCCTCAACCCCCTACTCTCCCCATCCCAATAAGGGGGAAAAGGATGGTGATCTTAGTCCAGTTTGGAACTCTGAATACATTTTTAGTCAAACACACTTAAATCTAGAAGTTAGCAAATGGAATAATAGAATTTTTGGACTAAAAGGAGCTGAAGGATACACACAATACTCAGTGTGTTAGCTATGTTTATTTCTTCTAGTACATTACCACTTCTGTAGTATTGTAAACACAGTACTATATAGGTATTATGGGGTAAATAGATTTGGGCAGGCTTACCTGGGACTAACAACTACTTTGAACATTGTTTTCTTTTTCATTATTTTAAAATGTACTCTGGTACAAAATACTGAATTACAGACAAAACTTGTATAACCAACCCAATGTACAAGCCAGGCATCCTGTACATATTCTTTCACTCTTATTTAATATAATTTAGTGAAATCGGACTTCTATTCCAGAAAATGACATCGTAGCCCAAGCCCACCAGGGAGCATATTAAATTAATTGTGCAACTATGAGATTATGAGTGAAAATAAATTCTCTGTTCTCATCCTTTTCCATGTTACACAAAATTTGGAGGGCATGTGGTTAGTATCTGTTCTCTTGGAATCCCCTGGCAAATAGTCTTTTTAAAAATTATGTGACTTCTAACTATCCAAGTATGTGGAATATGTAACCACAGCCAAGCCAGTGCCTTTGAGGCTTACTTAAGGAATGGGGACCCAGAATCTTTGTTTTGGAAAAATATGGAATAATATTATTTTTCCAGCCCAAATACCTGTCTTGAATGCTAAATAGCAGGAACTCTGCAGGAAGTTTATAAAGCGGTCACGTGTGACATGTATGGGGCTCTTTCAGTGGGAAATATTCAGGGTGTGAAATTGGACTCTTCAAAAGCACAGAAGGAAGAGTGTGTGACGTGATGCATCTTTGTGTTTCTCTTTAAAAAAAAAAAGCAAAGGTGGTATCATTTCGGTCTCTTCTCCCTTGTTTTGAATGATGCACCCACTTGACTTTCCATTAAAAACCCGGCAGGATGAAGGAAGGACAGCACTTCCTGCTTTTGTCTGATTCTGTCTCCTTTGAAGAAAACAAACTGTTTATTGGTTTCCTGTTCTGAGAAACTGTCCTCTCCCTTTTGTTAAGCCGTGCTGTTTCGTGAGCTCTGCACCCTCTTAACAGCACTGCTCTGCCTGTTTTCTGACAGTTAAATCTTCCTTACTTCCTTGTTATCATTAACTTCCTGTGAAGTCTTAACACTCATGGCCAAGGGAGCGTATGGTCAGCAGTTCCACAGGAAGGCCCAATATAGGATGGCCTCTCAGATGTGACCCTCTCTCATTCCAAAGGCCTCAGCATCCATTTCCTGGTCATTTCTCCTGACTTGCCACATAAGAGAACAGTGCTGAATTCCTGTATTTGCTGGTCCAAGCCTTCCTTCCTGAGCAATTTGGTCAGTATCACAAGTATGATGGCACAACTTCCAACTGCCGCAGGCTGGGTTGAAAATCAAATGAAGGGAATTTATACAATAGCACCATCACTATTTAGCTCTCTCTAGTATCTTTACCAAAAGAACTGTGCTTCAAAGGTGATCTTGCTGGAATCCTAGTCCAGAAGATCCTTTGATGTTCTCATCCCCTGACTGGGTGGGAGTTTATTAAAGAAATGTTCACGCAAGGAACATTTTTGCAAAAGGGACTTTGAGATTAGTGTTGGTAATAGAATCAGAAGGTAAATCTGCTGTGTTTGTGATTGTACTTGAAAACTATGCTACTTATTCGGTGGTTTGTTTGGTCTGTTCTGTGAGAGACATGGTCTGCAAATTTTTTTCCATCCTTGATAGCTAAAATTCTTTTTGTCTTTTGCCAAGTGTCTTCAAATAAAGCTATCATTCCATTTAGAAAAAAAATCCTGAAAATGAAAACTTTTTGTGTATTCCATGACTTTGTTTTTAAGGACTTCAGAGAAAGAGGCATTGGATTATTTGCCATGTATGTATCATGTATGTGGCTGTTTCCTTTCATTTACTGGGGGAAAAGAACTATTCTGCCATTTCATTGTTAACCTCTTTAACATTTCATGTTCTGACCTGCTGCCTTATCTTTAAATTATCCTGAAAATCACAGCAACTCCTGGTGGGTAAAACAAGCTGAGAAAATTTCAAATGTATTTATAATTTCTACCTGCCAAGTTTGCCTGCTATTAAGTGTGGGGCCTCTGCAAGGGGGATTAACTGTATTTCAAGCAAGCAAGTTGTTCCTGCTTGGAGTGATTGAGATCCCAAAGTTAGCCATGTTTGTCATGCTGATCTGACCTTCACTTAGGAACATTGCTTTTGCTGAGAAAAAAAATGATGCAAGCATATGTGGAGGCTCCCTGAATAGCTGCTGAAATTCCAACACTACAGTATTTACCAATCCCTGTATCTACCTAGCAAATGACACATGGCCTAAACTTCATGGTTCTTCTCCCTAAGTAAAAACTTCATATCTCAAATGTCAAATTATTTAACATCATGAATTATAAAAGAATTTTAGTTTGAAATTTTAGATGAACTTCATTTAACTGATACATTATTTTATTCCCTTTGGCTATTTGATTCAAAATGACCCCATGCTTAATTAACCAAGGTACTTAAGGAAGAATGAATACTATATTGGTTATTTGTGGAAAATTGAAGGATGGTTTCAGAATGATTTTTCTACCCAAACCAAAGTGCATGAGTTATGTTTAAGAATTTAAATAATTACACAGAAACCAAAATGCATTGCTATATTTTATAGATTCTCCAAGTAACTCAGTTCTATGACTTCAGGTGGAGTCCTGGATAAGACAGTCTCCATTTCTGCCTCTTTCTGCAGTAATTTCTGTTTACTTCTTCCTACGTTTCCACTCAACCAGTAGTCCAGACTCTGAAAGATGAACTTCAGAGTCAATAAAATGTGTTCCTGTCCTCGAGAAGGGTCTCGCCCATAAAGAAAAAAATAGTGGGTTCATCAAATTATACAACTGAAGTGTTTGGATTCAAAGTTGGGGACCAAAAATACCTATAAAAACATAATGGTCCTTGAGAAGAATTTTGATGATTGAGTAGGATTTCAGAATACAGAGCCATAAGAGAGAAGGAAAAAGCAAGTTTAAATACTGAGATTGAAAAATACAAAATATATTAAGGAGATACTAAACAGCCCACCCTAGTAGATTACTGATCAAGGAGCTAACATGAGAAACAGTGTCTGGAAGGGGCAAAGAGGTATTAGATTCCTGCTTAAAGCTATTGCAGTTCACTAGAATGTGATGGTTAGGAGCTTGGGATCTGATACTAGCCAGACCTGGGTTGGATCCTGATTGACTGAGTGGCCTTGGGTAAGTTACTTCCCTGTGCTCCCACTCCTCATTTAAAAAATGGGGATCAGATTATTATCTACTTAAGAGATTGTCTATTAGCATTAAATGAGATACCTATGTAGCACTTAGAACCAGGCACATTAAATGGGATTCAGCAAATGTTACTTGTTATCAGCATTGCTCATCTCAATGAGAGATATTTAAGTGCACAGTTAGGACACCTCAGTCATTGGGAATGGAGAGGGGAGTGAAGATAGAAAACTTCGGCTTTGGCATCTGTTAGATGTTGGAGTAATAGAATGAGGTATATCAGAAACTCCCAAGTTTTGAATTTGGGTGGCTAGAAATAGAAGATATATAAACAGGTTTGGAGAAGAAACAATTATTTTTGGCCTAGAATTGTATTCCTTTCATGCCTCCTAAGCTGATCTATGAGCCAGTAATTATCACCATTTTTCCTTCTCTCTACTCTCAAGCCATGCCAGGCTTTTTTTCACTTGTTTAAGATGTTACCAGAGCCCTCTCCATGCCAAATATTTCCTGTGAGACTTCCCTCCCTTAGAACACCCCCTCCCTTCTCTTTTACCATTCAATTCCTTAAGATATTTACTTACAGAACCTGCTTGAACCCCCTAAGTCTGGGATATGGGGCTCCAGTTAGTTTTCCATTTATATTCAGAACTCCCCTTACCATGTCTCTGAATCCCCTTAAGAACAAATAGCAATTAAGAGTCCAGGTTTGGGGGTCTCATGGCCTCAATGTGAACCCCTCTCTCACAATCTTAATCTCTCAGTGCCTTAATGTCTTCATTTGTTAAATAAGGACAATGATAGTACCCACTTTGTAGGGTTGTTATGAGAATTAATTGAACACGGATGCTAACACACAGTCCAATAACATTGACTCCTGTTGTTATTTCCTGTGTCTGGTGGACACTGTGTGCTCAGTAAATATTTGTTGACTGAATAACTGAAAGCTCCACATTATTAAAGTAGATGATGTAGAAAACTAGAAAGGGTATCACTGAAAGAGCTATCACCCCTAATCTATACCTAATCTGTATTTAATGCTTTATCCATCCTACTACAGTCATTTTAAACCAAACAAAAAATATTCAGAGATTTCCTTAGACATCAGAGCTCTAGCAGCTTCTAACTACACATAAGGCAGTGGGGGTAGGGATAGTTAGTATTAAATGTAAGTGACAGTTTAAGTCGTTTAAATGATCACGAAGACATTTGCATGATCTAGTTGTACAGTTTATTTGTAAAGGCATATAAAAATAAGTAGCAGTATCTTTTAAAATATTAAAGTCATTTTTGAAATATTAATATAGTTTAAGGCACCTTCAAAATGTTTCAGTCTTGGATACCATAACTTGTTAGAACAGTGGTCCTCAAAGCATGGTCTCAGACCAGCAGTGTAGCACCACCTGAGAATTTGTTAAACATGCAAATTCTCAGCCTCCCTGAAGACTTAAGAAATCAGAAACTCTAGGGGTGGAACCCAAAGATGGATTTTATCATACACTGCAGATGGTTCTGAGGCTCCTTCAAATTTGAAAACCATTAGTTATAAAGAGTGTCATAAGGCCTGTAGGATGACTTAGTACCCACAGCTGATTAGCTCCAATAAGCACATTTTCAACTTTATTTTTTTTATTCTACAAACAATTTCTTGCTCTGTGAAAAGTATTCAATGAAAATTTCAGGCCCAATTGAGTTGCGTCCCTTTGGCCACATGCCCCTCATTTTGGCCAAGGGCCAGTGCTCAGCGCAATCCAGTTATTCAACTCAATTACACCTGATCCATTTAGGCAAACTCAATTGTACTTGACTTTTTCAGGCCCAACTCGATTGTGCTTTAAAATTTCCACACTCAATTTGATTGTGCTCAAAATGTGTTATGTGCCATCTTGTAACTTGTAGATTTAGACAGATACCAAAGGGAGGTACTTTTAGAGAAGCTTAGAAGATTGGGTTATTGATGTTTGTTTGCGGTTACACTTAGTTTTCCCCATCTATTTGCCATGAAGTGATGGGACCGGATACCATGATCTTAGTTTTTTGAATGTTGGTTTTTAAAATAGCTTTATTACTTTCCTCTTCCACCCTCATCAAGAGACTCTTTAGATCCTCCTCAAGATAGGTAAAAGTGGAAACAGTGACACTTTTATTTTTGGGGGGGCTCCAAAACCACTGTGGATGGTGACTGCAGTCTAAAAATTAAAAGACACTTGCTCCTTGGAAGAAAAGCTATGGCAAACCTAGCCAGTGTATTAAAAAAGCAGAGACATCACTTTGCCGACAAAGGCCCTTTAGTCAATGCTGCGGTTTTTCCAATAGTCATGTACAGATGTGAGAGTTGGACCATAAAGAAGGCTGAGCGATGAAGAACTGATGCTTTCAAATTATGGTGCTGGAGATGACTCTTTAGAGTCCCTTGGACTGCAAGGAAATCAAACCAGTCAATCCTAAAGGAAATCAATCTTGCATATTCATTGGAAGGACTGCTGATGAAGCTGAAGCTCCAGTACTTTGGCCACCTGATGTGAAGAGTTGACTCACTGGAAAAGACCCTGATGCTGGGAAATATTGAAGGCAGGAAGAGAAGGGGATGACACAGGATGAGATGGTTGGATGGCTTCACCAACTCAATGGACATGAGTTTGAACAAACTCTGGGAAACAGTAAAGGAGAGGGAAGCCTGGTGTACTGCAGTTCATGGGGTCACAAAGAGTCGGACATGACTTAGGGACTGAACAACAAGCTTACTTTATCTCCAACGTGAAATGTTACAGGGAAGGTGTCCTATACTTGGCCCAGTGCATGGGCCATACTCAACCATCCCCATTCTGCTCTGTTGAACACCGGTCAAAGTTTACAAAGCTCCTAAGAAAGTGATCCTCAGGTCCTGTCACAAAGCCACCATGCATAGTTGTTCGCATTCATTTCATTTTAAAGATGGCAGAAAGTGAGTCAGAGAGAGATTTCTCCTTACCAAAAGATGTTTGTTTGTGAAAATCAGAAATATTTTTAAAGGAAGACTTCCACCTCACTGAGATACGCATAACACCTTCTCACTCATGCTATGTACTAAAAGACCAGGCTCTTAATCTCTGCCAGTTTTTAAAATGTGTTCAAGAACCCACAAACCTGAGGGATTAATAGTCATCAGCTACTCCCTGGGCAATACTCAAACCTAAAAGAATTTTGCTGAACCCTTGTCAGCAAAATCCAGTCTTGATAAAATAGATGATGATGAATGCTCTGGTTCAGCATTATTAAAACAGATGGAGGAAGTGCTGGCCGTTTTGCCCGGTTGTATGACTTCCAGGTGTCAGAGTGAAAATACTTAATGGATTTTATCACAAGGCTGGTTTTGTTGGAGTTTAGAAGATGGTGGAAGGAGGAGAATTCTGTGCTGAAAGAAGCTCTCCTGACATTTCAGAGGACCAGGGCCTAATTACATTCTCTTGCAAAGTTAAGGATGAAGAGCCACGAGATCCAGCTGTACTCTCATGGCATAAGACATATGTCTTATTAGTGGCCACTGCAGCCATGATTAGGCTTCTGGAGGCTAGAAAAAAAGAAGCATTTTCTGAATATACATGTTTAAACAGCACAGAGAAAGGAATCTTATGACCAACCACGGACTATATCCTTCTTATTATCCAGTTAGCCAAATGTTGCCAGTAATTCATGCCAGCTGTTGATATGGAGCAGCTGGATAAGAAGGTGGTTACAAAGCTCGGGGGATGACCTTGATTTGCCTAATTACCCCAATGCCTGTGATCTGTACATTCGTTAAGGTACACTCAGTGTAAGATAAGGAAATGCGTTCATTTTGTAAAGGATATTTAAAGATTAAGGGGGAAATACGTACTGCCTTAATTGATTGTGGTTGACTTTTCCAGCTGTTATCAAAGTAAATACCACACATGTGAAACTGCCACAAGAGTCCCTTTCACTTTGAAAGTATACTGAGAGGTTTGAACACATTTCATCTGCCTGTTTTTCAAGAAATTGTGTGATCTTTATCGTTAAAGAATATCAGCTCAAGATTTCTACTTTTTTTTTTCCTCTTCCTAAGGGCTGATAAAACAGAGATAGATGCTTAAATAACAATCTGTTGCCTCTTACCTCTTCCCATGCCCCGTCCCCAAAGATTCTCTGGGCAATGACTTTTAAATACGTTCTCATTATTTTTAATGAGTATGCAGAATGTATGACGCATAATGCACCAGTAAATAAGTGCCCTTTAACTGAACTTGTCAGATATAATAAAACATTGAAGGAGTTAAGATGCGCTTTTCTTTAAGATATTATAATTATTTAAATTAAGATTCCCAAGTACAAATCATGTACTATTCAATACCTGTTGCTGCCTTAAGAGAGCCCCAGCTTCAGTCTTAGTTTGCTCTGTTAAAAAGAATGTTTTATCACAGCAGTAAGCAGACAAACGAACGTTTAATGTTGTTATGTCTCTTTAAGTTTACCCTTCTTTAAATCTGCTCCAATGGCAGGATATTCAATTATAAACGAGTTCAATTATGTTTCCTGGCCACTTATTGAGTTATATGAAGGACTTTTATCACCGAGTCTTTCTGTAATTAATTCTTTGCATTTCTTAGAGGCTTAGGACCTAAGGAAGGATTGTTTAACAGCTTCAAATGTTGTTTCCATTTTCTTATACTTTTTCTTTTCTTTTCCTTCCTATCTTTTCTTTCTTGCTCTAACCTATCATTCTGCCTTTCTAGAAGCAAATAACGCTTAGTATGGTATCCCTTAATTGCAGAATATTTTTATTTCTACATTACATTACAACACCAGGTGGTGACAAAGAGGAAGATAATAGTACATTACATTCAATTACCTTAAAATGCCAGTAGTAGATGAAGATGGTGGTAGAATGGAGAAATATATCATCCCCAAGAACAGCAAAGCATCCCCTTGCTAGTCTTTGTTGCAGAAATATCAATGCCTTTGGCTCCTGGTTTATGGAACTGTCAGCCTTAGCACCCTGCTTGTGAGTTACAGAGTTTCAACCTGACTCAAAAGGGCTCCCTTAGCTCCTTCCTAGCAAATACATATTTCATCTGTAGACTCTTGACTTCCCATTGGAGGGGAAAACACATAGAAAGAAACAAGCAAAAACATAGACAGTGACAAAATACAAAAACACCCAACCACAACATCTTACCCTTGACTTGCTTACACTCCATCTCCCTGAGATCAGATGCTTCTCATCCATGATACACAAAGAGAGACTGATGTTCGGGAGATCCATCTTCTTACACCTCCATTTCTCTCTATTTCTGGGTCCACTTTGATGGTTTTTGTTGTTGTTGTTGTTTAGTGGCTAAGTCATGTCCGACTCTTTTGTGGTCCTATGGACTGTAGACCACCAAGCTCCTCTGTCCATGGAATTTCCCAAGCAAGAATACTGGACTGGGTTTCCATTTCCTTCTCCAGGGGATCTTCCTGAGCCAGTGACTGAGGACACATCTCCTGCATTGGCAGGTGGATTCTTTACCACTGAGCTACCAGGGACGCCCGCACATTGATGATCAGTTCAATTCAGTTCAGTCGCTCTGTTGTGTCCGACTCTTTGTGACCCCATGGACCACAGCACACCAGGCCTCCCTGTCCATCACCAACTTCCGGAATCTACTCAAACTCATCTCCACTGAGTTGGTGATGCCATCCAACCATCTCATCCTCTGTCATCCCCTTCTCCTGCCCTCAATCTTTTCCAGCATCAGGGTCTTTTCAAATAAGTCAGCTCTTCATCTCGGGTGGCCAAAGTATTGGAGTTTCAGCTTCAACATCAGTCCTTCCAATAAGCACTCAGGACTGACTTCCTTTAGGATGGACTGGTTGGATCTCCTTGCAGTCCAAGGGACTCTCAAGAGTCTTCTCCAACACCACAGTTCAAAAGCATCAGTTCTTTGGTGCTCAGCTTTCTTTATAGTCAAATTCCATACATGACTACTGGAAAAACCATAGCCTTGACGAGACAGACCTTTGTTGGTAAAGTAATGTCTCTGCTTTTTAATATGCTGTCTAGGTTGGTCGTAACTTTCCTTCCAAGGAGTAAGCGTCTTTTAACTTCATGGCTGCAGTCACCATCTGCAGTGATTTTGGAGCCCCAAAAAATAATGTCAGCCACTGTTTCCCCATCTATTTCCCATGAAGTGATGGGACCAGATGCCATGATCTTACTTTCTTGAATGTTGAGCTGTAAGCTCACTTTTTCACTCTCCTCTTTCACTTTCATCAAGTGGCTTGTTAGTTTTTCGTCACTTTCTGCAATAGGGGTGGTGTCATCTGCATATCTGAGGTTATTGATATTTCTCCCAGCAATCTTGATTCCGGCTGTGCTTCATCCAGCCCAGCGTTTCTCATGATGTACTCTGCATATAAGTTAAATAAGCAGGGTGACAATATACAGCCTTGACGTACTCCTTTTCCTATTTGGAACCAGTCTGTTGTTCCATGTCCAGTTCTAACTGTTGCTTCCTGACCTGCATACAGGTGTCTCAGGAGGCAGGCCAGGTGGTCTGGTATTCCCATCTCTTTCAGAATTTTCCACACTTTATTGTGATCCACATAGTCAAAGGCTTTGGCATAGTCAATAAAGCAGAAATAGATGTTTTTCTGAAACTCTCTTGCTTTTTCGATGATCCAGCGGATGTTGGCAATTTGCTCTATGGTTCCTCTGCATTTTCTAGAGCACTGGTGATAACAGGACCCAATTGTTCAGTGAATATTTACTGAACATCTATTTCCAGTTCAGGTGATCAAATACTCATTATTTATTTGGGCTAGATGTTGTGCCAGGCACTGGGTATTCTCACATATACTTTGTTGCGATCCCTGAACTATAGGAGCTTATTGAGTGCCATCAGAGAAAAAGGATAAGAATATGGCATGATGCCTACCATCTGTGTGGAAAGCTAGTGGGAGGGAAATTTAAGGAAGAAGCTGAGAGATTAATAGTGAACTACAAGTTATAAAAAGAAAACATGTTAATCAGGATTAAAAGTTATACAAAGAAAGTTAAAATCATGAAACATTTCATATATGAGGTAGGACATGGACTGGACCATGGATGAATTCAAAGAACTGAAGAGAGAGAAATTAACAGGAATATGGAGAAGCATGAGCCAAAGGCAGAAAGGAAAACTGAGGAAAAGGAAGGAGAAAAGAAGCATCTTGATTATAGTGATATTATTGTTGGCCACTAATGCTATCACATGAGCAAAATTTGCAAGTCTGTAATGAGATCAGTTCTAAGGATAAAAAATCCATCAAATAGGAATTTAATATCTCTTTTATACGGTCTCTGTTTAGAAGTTCTGTTTTTAGGCTTATTCATTCAACTTGCATTCAGCTGGAGCATCTACTGGACTGGAAAGTCCAAGAAGGCCTCCCTTTTTCAGTTGTTGCTGGCTATTGGGTGGAGCACCTTGGTTCTCCTTCATGTGCCTTCTCATCCTCCAGAAGGCAGTACATCTTACATGACATTCTCAAGACAGCAGAAGTAGACGATTAAGGCCTAGCGTCAAAAGTTGCATAATGTTACTTCTACCTCATTCTCTTGGTCAAAGCAAGTTACAGTCAATCAAAGTTCAAGAGAGAGGTGAATAGATTCTACATTCGGACAGAAAGAGCAGTACTCACGTTTCAAAGAATTCATTGCCAATATACTACGATGTTTCACATTAACTTAGGAAAGTTTGAAAACACTATTCTATAGCAGAGTGAGTATTGGATGTAAGATTCAGTTACCGACTCGGGACTTCTATAGCATGGTGGAGTTTTTAGAAAAGCCATTTAACTTCTTGGGTCTTATCTTTCTAAATTCCATTCACAAACATTTTTATTGTGTTCCTTCTCAATGCAAATAGAGTGCAACAGATAGAAAAGCAGGTAAGTCACTCTCCTTTCCCTACTTTGTTTAGCAACGTTTTAACCAGGACATAAATTTACCAAACATAAATTCATGTCCCTATTCTGGATGCTTTTCTCCCTGAATGAGGGATATGCTTTTCCTTTTTTTCTCCCATCCCTTATAGAGTTTTACTCTTCTCTAGTCGATGCCCGCTACCTGGCTTGGGGGACATGAATCAGAGGTGGGCTGTGTAGACAGTGAAAAACTATTAAGTACTAAAATTAAATTATCAGAATAAAAAGTAATTTGTCAGTAAAATGAGAGATTTTTCTTATCTATAAAATGAGAAGACTAAACTACATGGCTTCTTAGATTGCTTCCTACTGGAAAATTCTATGAATTTCTGTGCATCAAATCTTGGCATGACACTCCATACAGATAGTGCCTGAATTATGTATGATCTGCATATATAAATGGACAGCAAGAGTTCTCAGAGTGGTTGTTCCACAGTTTTGAATGCCATGGGATCTTTTGACCTAAAGAATACCTTCTCTTAAGTAAATGTAGAGCTAACAATTTGCCAACAGATCTTCTGGCTATCTTTTCAACCCCCTGCCATGTAGTGCCATAGTATTTAGAAGATACAGAGGGATCCCCTCTTTCAAAACTCTCTTGACACCACCATGTGGGTACCACCACAGCCAGTTCAAAAGAGAATGTGTTCCTTCTTTCCTAAATATGAAATTCAGATATATTTTCCTATAGAACCTCCTTAAATACGGTCTATCCAGTGGAATGTAAAATTACTATATACTATTTTGGAGATACCAAGGAGTGAGCAAACCATGCTGGCTAATTGAAGCCTACACACAGTCTACCAGCATTTCTTTTGAGAAAAAAAATTGAATTCCAAGAAACAAATTTACAAACAGTCTTATAGCATGAAACCTTTTTTCTAGCTAGAAATTGCCTTGTCTGTACCCACCATCACAATTTAAAGCTTATTTCCATTATACATAGAGAAAAGTGAATGAGTTACAAACACTATTCATTACTGTTTTGGATAATATTCATCCTTAATGCAATAAAAAAAATCCCTGGGTTCTGGATTCTTCTATTAGAAAAATATGACTATGTCAACAGTAACAACTTATTGAAAACTTGGCAGATATTTTCAATGTAATTATTAATGCAAGGCACCTTAGTTCCTCTTGGGTACTAGATAGATTTTAAATAAATTATATAAATATTAATGTAATTATTAACTTGATAATTTTATGTGCTATCTCAGCACACAAGAAAATTAAACAAAGATGAAGGTTGCTGTACTTGTTCATGTGTGAGAACATACATAACAGTGACTTATTTCCAATATTGTAAGGAGAGAGAAGTGCGCTAGATCGAGCCTTGTCTGCAGCTGCATAACTGAGTCTGATTGTAAAATAGATGTATGCAATTTTTCATGTTGGTTAAGTTAATAACATGCCACTATAATTTGTGTACCTCTGAAAGAGGAACCAAATCATGTACATCCTAGCTGCAAAGTAAAGGCAAAATGCCTATAAACAAGCTAGAGGCTTATTATTTTTTTTTCTTTTTTAAGCCCAGTCTTTGCAGTCAATAGCAGTTCAGAGGTTCCTCTTTAACCTGTAGGGTTTCTTCAGAAAAGAATACCGATAGCATGTAAATGTCTTACTTCCTTCACAAACCTTTGAAAACGTCACCCTGCGATCGCATTGCCTCTCACCCTCGGCTCTCAGTAGCTCTCGAGGGAGTGGGCACTTCTTATCAGACAGGAGCAGCCAGCAAGGGCAGCCAGCACATTGAGAGGCCAGGGCAGTGAAGTGGTCTAGGCCACTGGGCAGGTAGTGAAAGGCCTCTCGCTGTGTTAAACAAACGCGGTTTCCTTCCTGTCTTCTGCAGGAGCTAATTTTGTTTTTCACTTCTCTTCTGGTGTAAGAACAATAAGGATTCATAAGGCCATTCAGCCTGTGAGGAGATGTGCATTAGATTATCATAAATCCGCAGATAAAAAGTGCAGTGGTCAATGAGAACAGACATTCTTGGATGAAATAAAAGGTTTAATTGAAAGTACTGTCCCAAGGGAGATAGATGATTGAGCGTGGTATTGAGTCGACATTAATTACCATAGACCAGAGAGTGAAGAAAATAAAAGACCATTCTATATATATTTTTTTAAGTTCCCAAATCTGTTTCTCTTTAAGAGGACTTAGGAGATTCTCCTAATAGAAAGCTAAGGGGGAAAGGTGAGTTTTTGTTCATACACAGTGTCCTTAGAACACTGTTCAAGTTTTTTAGGAAGTTGCAGCTGAATTCTGTGCTAGTACAAATAGTTTTTGTTAGAAGTCGGAGACCTAGACAGAGTACAAAGTGAACTGATGATGAATAATGGTTAACATTGATCAATGTCTATTATGAGCTATGATACTAGTAAATGATTTGCACTTATTCATGATTATAGAATTTTTTTTTATTCGTTGATTATGTCTCTCAGCTTATTTTTTTTTAGTGGGTTGAGTTTCTATTCTACAATGTAACAGAATAAATAAATAAATAAATTGAAGAGGCCTCTGAACATAAGGTCCCCATTAAACACTAGACGACTCTCTTTGTATCACTAAAATATGGCTGCCTTTATAAATCATGCATATTTGTTTAGCCAATGCCCTACTCTTGATGTGGTTAAAACAATGAGATGAACTCTCCATTCACAGAGACAAAGGCTGGAATCAAGGATTGCCTTAACCAGAAAATAATTGGTCAGGTGGCTCTTTTACCAGTCATTAACGTTTTAGAATTATGACTTTGACTCTCCCTTTAGGTCAAGTAGAGTATAAAAAATCTTCTAGATTATTCATGCCTAGTGTGCAATGCATTTGAAAGAAAAAAGACAGGGAGATACCAAATATATTTTAGTGCTTTATTTGGTGTTTTACCCAATGCTGCCAATTTAGTTTAAAAACAAAAAAGTCAAAGCAACTTTTAGTTTATTTGCTTTTCAGTTTTATTTAGAACAAATGAATTCACTCAGTAAGAGCATTTAAACTTCTTAGCCAATTGTTTGGGAGTGGACATAGGCACAGTCTTAGTTGAAATGTGAAAAAATTGCTTTTTTAGGGTTAATTTGAACAGGGTAGTTGCCAAATAGTACCAGCTGTCATAATAAAGGAGAAGTGAGTGACAGGTTTACTCCACCCCATATCAAAACTCAAGAGAGGATATGCTGATCAGATGAGCCAAAATAAATGGAAGTTCTTAGAAACATTTGCAAGCTATTTTCTTGCAAAGCTAAGCCCTTCATAGGCATCAAAGTACAAACAGGTCGTGATTAAGCTTAGCACTATTATAGAAATGAGAAAGTGGGATCACTCTGTTGCAGTAGGGATCCCAAATGCACTGCCTAAAATACTCTAAAATTTCCTATGATGGCAATGGTGATAGTGGTCTATGTAACAAAGTATTGGAACTTGAATAGCAGTTTTTAAAATACGTTTTAATATTAATGAAAATGTGGCCCATTCAAGCTACATTGAAGAACTGATGCAGCACTTGTCAGCAATGCTGTTTTACATTCACGGACCCTTATTCTCAGGCGTGCACTGGAATAGTTGCTAATAGCAAGAAGAGAAGTGGAATGGTCCTTGTTTCCCTTGAAGATTTATATAGTAACAAATAAGCATAATATAAAGTGATTAGTGCTATAATTTAATTAGGTAAGGAGATACAGGTGAGGTCTCAGCCACAGAGCAGGTGACAGTTGAGATGGATATGGAGGAGTTTGATGGATAATGTGAGTTTGCAGCGTCAAGTGGGGAGGAGAGGAGACAATGATTTTTAGAGAGTAAATCCTACCTAAAAAGTAAGAGAATCTCTTCATAATATTTAATTAATTAACTTCAGTGCTGTGTAACAAACATGTTAAAAAGTTTAGGGCAGAAGTATTAAAGCTGTATTTTTATGGATAAGATGCAACACATAGCTGATACTTTTCTTTTTGGCCTTTTAGTGCCGTTATTTCAAGAAGGGCATTATGGCAGAGAAGAGGCAACAAATTAATTTATGAAGTCATCCTCTAACAATTATTTTTATGCATATGCATTCTATCAGATTTAAACTGGATTTAAACTTGAATTAAACGTAAATCTTGCCTTTCATGAAATTTTAGTGGTATACTGGAGTCAAAACAGGCACACAAACAAAGAATTATAAGAATAGAAAGAAAGGAATAGGGAAGAAAAAAAAAAAAACAGAATGGAAAGGCCAGTTGTTTCCCCACTGATAAAATCAGAGAAGGAAGAGGAAGTTTATATGCTGAGACATAAAACCTGGGTGTTTGGAAATATCAAGTAAGGGGATTTTGATTCCATTTTATCTTTGCAAGAAAATTTCTTTTGAGATGAAAGTAATTCCTATACTATATATATGTGTGTGTGTGTGTGTGTGTGTGTGTGTGAAATAGAGCTGTTTCCCTATGAACGATTTCATTAAGTATCATGAAGTGTAGGTTAGTACTGTCAGGAAAATGCTTAACTTAAAAGATTCATTCACTCTTTATGCTTAGATGATTCATTTTTCCATGTATCAACAAGTAAAAATGTACTTGTGATGGATTAATTAAAAAAAAAAAATTCCGTAGGAATGAACTAAAACTGAGATAGTTTTGTTTATTCTTTGAAGCATACTTTGTTGGAAAATGAAGATCCATTAGTTCAGGGAAGAAAGAAGTCCTGCTAAACCTACATCTAGGGAAATATTGATTGGAAGTATGCTGAACTTTTAAACTTTTTGTAATTACACACTGATTTTACAGGAATTAAGGCCATAGAAATTGCTCCCTTACCCTTGGCCTGCTTTCATATACATATATATATATAGCAAAGGAGGAGAACATATAAGTTAAGGGCAATATTTGGCAACCCAAGCCAGTTACTAGGCCTCTGGGGCCACTTGAAGGGTCCGTCTTAAGAACCTGGCAGAAACAGTGGCAGATGTAAGAGAAGGAGTCTTCCCAGATCTAGACTAGCTACTTCCTCTGTCTTGGGGAAACCTCACAGATCCAGAAGCCACTCTGAAGTCCAGACTGTAGGATGACTATAGGATGATGTCTTAGTCTGGTAGGGATGCTGTAACAGTACCCTACCTTGGATGACTTGTAAACAGCAAAATCGTATTTCTCACAGTTCTGGAGGCTGGAAGTCCAAGGTCAGGATGCCCACATGGTCGAGTGAGGGCCCTCTTCTGGGTCACAGTCTTCTTATTGTACCTGTATATGGTAAAAGAGCCAGGGAGCTCCGTGGGGTCTCTTTTATAAAGTCATCAGTCCCACTCAATAGGGTGCCACCTTCATGGTCTCATCACCTTCCAAAGGCCCCACCTCTTAAAGCCGTCACCTTGTGCATTAGGATTTCAACATGTGAAATTTGGAGAGACAGAACATTTGAATAGCAGATGCATATATGTGTCAAACAGAAGATGTGATACCAAAAGAAGAGAAAGACATGATTAACAGTGATATAAACCTGATGATATATCATTAACCCGGGAGGATATCTCCCGTGTGTGTGTGTGTGTGTATGATACATATAATATCATCCAGTTGGTGGATGCGTGTATTGATCTCAGTTTTTCACTTCCAAATAGTAACATTAAATATCTATATTCTGATTATGGTCTCATGATGTGTGGAGAGTATTTTCCAACCTTAGCTTGTAGATTTGCACATATGAATTCATTTGGCCAATGAGATGTCAGTAGATGTTTTGTGGGCAAAGGCTTTAAAGTTAATTTAATTTTCACATTCCTGCCTTTCGTCAAATGGGAAACATGTTTCAGATATGCAGAGGTCTAAAGAAGTTGAGAGATCTGGGGAGCAGGCATGCACCTCATCCGTAGCTTGGAGGCCAGCCTACCTGAATCCAGCCGAGATTAGCCAGATATCAGTCAGCATGAGAGACATGAGCTGGAAATAAATGCTTTACAGTTCATATCACAGTTTTGGGATGATTTGTTATGCAATATTTGGGAGGCATCAGCTGACTGATACATTCTTTCACTTTTCCCCATTAATTAATTTCTGGGTAGATTTCCCTCCTTTCTCCCATCAATTTGTTTGTAGTAGTGAGGAAAGGAAGATATAGCTATATTTTAAATTTAATGGGTTTCATACTCTACAGAACCCAGATGACTTCTTATTTTATAGCTATTTTTATCTGAAAATTAATGTTGACAGGATAATTGATTTAATTATTAAGATAAGAGGCAAATTATATGTCTTTATCTACAAATGACATATTATATATATGGTAAGAACATTCTCATTACAACAGCAAACATGTACTGAGAATTTAAAATGGTGTTTCCCACTGAGATTTCTCAATCTCCATTTGGAATTTAGGATTATTTATCATTAATAATATACTAAAAGGGATCGGTTTCCAGCTGGAGTCTCATTAACTGCAACTCAGACCTCAGACAAAAGGGGAGGGTTAAAATGGTTGTATTTCTATTATGTAATTTTCTTATAAGTCTTAACCAACAAATAAACTGTGCCTTTCACAGCCCCTGTGAAAATATTACTTTCTTGAGGTCATGTCGGTACTGTTACTTCATTACAACATGATTTAATAAACGTGATTCACTTTGTCTTAAAGTGAAGGAACATCCACTGGGTCCTCTAGGGAGAATGTAGGTACCTGAGATATAATCCCTACGTTTAGAATTCTTAAATTGGGAGGAAAGCTTTATTACCTTTGTGCTTAGTCACTCAGTCATGTCCGACTCTCTGAAACCCCATGGGCTGTAGCCTGCCAGGCTCCTCTGTCCATGGGGATTCTCCAGGCAAGAACACTGGAGTGGATTACTATGCCCTCCTCCAGGGGATCTCCCCAACCCCAGGGTCAAGCCAAGATCTCCCACATTGCAGGCAGATTCTTTACCAACTGAGGGGAAGCCTATCTTTATTAAAAGCATTTGTACCCTAAACAATGACACATAGATTGAGAATGCCCGGTGTATGTAGAACATTCTTATATATTTACTCTGATAAAAGATTTTATTCGGTGACTTCACAGTTTCTAAGAGCCCAGGGAAAACCACCTATAATTCGTTGTCTTTACACTATCTTCAGAAATCTCCCAATCTCAAACAAATGTAATTTTTTTTTTTTTTAATTTCACACCTGGAAACTAAACATCATTTATTTCCCTTTTTGGAATAAGGACTCCCTCATTCTAAGAGCTTCAGAATGTACATGTTGTCCTACATCATTTGAAGCCTGTCATGAGACTATACTTTTCCTTCCATGAATCTTTGTTGTTGATGATGGTAATTATGACGTATGACATGTACCTAGGGTGTGATGCGGCAATAATAGAGCTGGAAGTCTGAACCATGAGCTTGTGTGGCATCTCTAGGACCTTGTTTCTGACCTATAAGATTTCTCTCTGGAACCTTCTCTCTTTTCTTTCCAGCCTAATCTTCCCTGTGTTCTCTAACACAGTGTTTCCTTAAGTGTACGCTAGGGAAGTGTACTTTCCTATAATACACTTCTTGCAAAGATGTGTTCCATGGTCAAGTAAATTAGGGAATATGCATTAACTTTTAAGAGCACTGAAAAGACCTAACATAAACCATTTCCTTGGATTTTTCATCATGGAAACTTTTTTTTCCCCTCGTATGCACTGATTGTGCCCTTGTGTATTAGACCTTAGAATGATCCAAGTCTTAGAAGAGATCAGTTTGTTAGTTACTGAAGCAAGCCCTAATTGGACATGGCCTTGGGCCAGACATCCTGGGGAGGATCCAGTAGCCTGTAGACTGATAGTGTTATGGGGTCAGGGGGCACTTCCAATTCAGTCAATGCCACACTTTTCCTGAGTGGTGGGCTGGGCTGAGCTGTGGGTGGAACAAGTACCATAACCAGGCATTCACTTCCTGAATGAAGTACTGTGTATTTTTATTGATGTTTAGCTCTTGTCCTTGATAGTTGTGTTGTCTTTTAAAGGCATTAAGTGCAGGTAGCCTGGTGTGCAATATATCTGTGATAGCAAAATCCTATTAGAAGTATGTCACCCAGGAGCCCCGATTCTCACATGGCTCTACTCCTCTTAGAATCAGGCCCATTCTGCTTCCTTTTAGATCACTGGATTATTACAATCATAACATTTGTTCTTAAATCTTATATTCATATAAAATTATGTATTCTTGTATGTTAGCTACTGAATTATTGACTGTAAAGTACTTTAAATTCTTTAGACTTTTAACAGGAAAGAGTATATACAAAACAAAAAGATCGATTGTTTCTTATACACATATCAGAAAAAATAGATACGTGTATATATATGGCTGAGTCCCTTTGCTGTCCACCTGAAATTGCCACATTGTTAATCAACTATACTCCAATATAAAATAAAGTTTTTAAAAATAAATAGAATATTATTATAAAAAAGATCTATTGTTTCTTGATATTAACAAAGCAAGTTCTAGTTTTATAAAACTGTGCTATCTGAATTATAAAATATTATTTATATTACCTTTCATAACACAAAATATTATTTTTACTTCTTTAATCTATGTCCGAATAGGAAAAAAAAACATGATTCCCAGTGTCCTTAAACTGTTACATTTGCTGATCTTTCAAGGATAGGTATTGTGAGTAGGAGGAAAACAAGGTTGCTATAGGAATGTTAACTCTGACTGACTTTACTTTTGTTAGTTTTAATCTCTGACTTAGTATTACATTAAGGTACTTTTATATTGAACAAGCAATAAAGAACAGGTATTTTTTTTTTGACATTTGTTTTCTGGCATTAGATGAATCTTTTACTTAAAATTGTTTTTGGATAAGTTCAGTCAGAGATCAGCTCTTGATTTTAGTTTTCCCCTTCTACCTCCTTGCTGAGGAATGGACTTCAAAAAACATGAAAACGTGTCTCAATTACAAATACTTTATAGTATTTTCTTCTTGTAGGTCTTTGGTTTAAAATTATTTTAAAATAAATGAATATGTACTTTAAAAGATCACATAAGAACATATATTTTAGATATTGATTACTGAGCTAACTATGTGAATATGATTTAAAATTTTTTCTTTCATTGAAAGTAAAGAGCAGTGTTGCTTATGTGTAGTTTTATGAAGCTTTACCCTACTTACTGCAACATTAAGTTACATTTTCCTCTTCTATATGATTAATATATAATATTGACTTTGGGGTTAATTTCAACCACCTGTAGTATAATTCAGAATTTTAAGAAATTATCTGTTCTGTTATCTCTGATGCTTTTTGGTGATGTGTCAGTGTCATTCAGAGGGCAAAAGACTTTAAAAGGTAATCTGTCTACTTGTAAATCACCAAGTTCTTCCAATTTAGCAGCAGTGGTGGGAAAGATCACTATTTATCACAGTGATCATCCTTAGATCGCACTTACCTATGCACATGCCAGCTCACGTGGTTGTCATCTTTTCTTGATTCTCTGAAAAGTACAGTCCAAAATAAAGTGCCTCCCAGCTGTTGGAATGAGTCTCTGATCTCCACTCTGGGGCAGTATTCACATTTTGAATTCTATATAATCCAATTGGCCAAACACCTTTCATGCTTATAATAGCTACCCATGCTTTTTTTCAGAAGATTAAATTTTTTCAGAAAATTAAGTGTCTTGCAGGTGTCTTATCCCTTCATTGCTGTGAAAATTTACTTAGCTATAACAAAAGTTTTATCACCTTAAATTCCTTAGAATGTATTTAGGTAAATTTATCGGTGGTTAAGCTAATTATAAAATATCCTGGCAGAATTGCCAGATCTGGCTTTTCCTATATATATTACATGAAAAAAGGACCTTTTTTTTCATTTTTTGCCTTAAAGCTCCTTTGTTTGAGTTTTGGGTTTGGGGTAACTGACAAAATGATTGCATGTAAAACATAACTCTTGCATAAAGTAAGCTGCTCTCAACACAGACTAATTACACATTTGGGAGGCAAGGCAAAGACATCCAGAACTTACTCGTGCTGAGCTAAGAGCGCAGCATTTAATGAAATGAGGGCCATAAAAGGTTCAGCATGGATGCTTTCAGGTCTGACCTGGGCTTCTGGGAAATTGAACACTGGCTCTGTGGACTGATAGATTCCCCTAGGGTTTGAAAGGCTGGGTTATTACCACTTGTGTGTGTGAATCAAAACTGCTTTGCAGTACAAGAACATTTGTGATTCTAGAGATGGCCCCATTTGGAACACTCTTAAGCTAATAATAAGGATACCTACCTAGTCATCCATCTTCTTGCCTCTCTTTCCTCCTCTCAAGTAATTACTTTTGATATTTGTTTCATAAAAATGGTTGTATATCTGTCAAGATCAGACTGTGTAAATTCCTATTTATTCTTTGCTATTGTTAGACTCTATTCCTTTCTGTCAGATAATACTGTGAATGAAACAGAAAGGCACTCTTACGTTGTTTAGTAACCTTTTAACAATTATGTTCTGTGTAGACTGTCTATTTCACATTGCAGTGTTGGTACATAGTAGATGCTTGATAAAAATGTGTTGATTGATTCTTGTCACTCAGACCAAGATGGTATAGTCTCATATCTGCATTCCAACTGTAAGAGGTTATCCATTATGCTTAAAAACGGAAATAGTATTTCAGGGAACAAAATGAGAGAATAGAGAAATAGAAAATGAAATAGTTGAATGGAAGGAGAGGGAAGAGATATATAATTAGAATGATAACAGAACAACATCTGTAAGAACTTCAAGAAAGTTTGTGTAAATGAGAATAAAAGGTTAGTGAAGGCTGGAGATAAGTAGGATAAAGCTACCATTATCTAGTAAATAACCATTAAAATGGCTTATGACAATTAGGAAAGAAAAGCAATTAGCATTTTATTCACATTTGGTTCTACGTTTCATTTCTTTTTAATTAATAAAAATAATGCCTTTATATATCACTGTGGTGTTTTCCAAGTTGAAAACTATGATGCTTTATTAGATTATGAAGTTAATGCAGTGGGTTGTGACAATTTTTAAAAAATAATGAAACAGAATAGAAAACATTAGAATGTGTTACCCTCTTGGTAAGTATTGTCTCATGAAATTTTTATTTATCATCAATCATCAAAGAAGCTCAGTCGTGTCCGACTCTCTGTGACCCCGTGGACTGTAGCCTAGCAGGCTCCTCCCTCCATGGGATTCTCCAGGCAAGAGTACTGGAGTGGGTTGCCATTGCCTTCTCCAGGGGATCTTCCCAACCCAGGGATCGAACCCTGGTCTCCTGCATTCCAGGCAGACACTTTAACCTCTGAGCCACCAGGGAAGCGTATATCTGCACACATATATGTATATATGGACAGATAAGGAGACGGACACATAATGTAACTCTGGGTACTTAATCACAGTGCTTCTCAAACTTGATGAAATGTACAATGAATATCACCATCTGCAGTGTTCATTTATGATTTGAGGTGAATGATGCAATTTTAAATCATGCACAGTCCGTTCTGCTTTACAGATTGGTAGCTATAACACATCATCTGCCTTCATTGAGAATATGATGCTGAAGCTGAGCTGGGTTATCATCTCTCCTAGTAGGAAGTACGGCATGAAAAGGGAAATTGGACTAGGTTACTTTAAGGTTTCTTTTAACTGTGATACTTTATACTTTTTACAATTATTTTTAATGTCAAAACTAATTTTATAAACACTTAATAAAATCCAGAATAATAGGAACCAAATTCAGTGCCAGCAGTTTATTCATTTTCTTATATATAAATATGTATATATAATCCCAGAAATACATATTCACAGATACACATATATACATATACACAATCATGTACTATTGGACACTTACTCATTTTTATTAATTCAGTCATTCAACAAATATTTATCCAGGGCTTATTTTTGAGTCTGGCACTGTTTTAAGCATCAGTGATTCACTGATGGGGAAAAAAAAAAAAAAAAACAGAGCAGTATTCCTGCATTCAAAAGACATTATCAAAAAATAAAAACATAAGCAAATACATGGTATGTGATAAATGCTATGGAGAAAAAGTAAATCAGGATAATAGACAAAGGTAGGATGGTATTGCCTTAAAATAATTTTAAATTGAGTGATCAGGGAAGGGGCTTCCCTGGGGGTTCAGAAGGTAAAGAACCCACCTGCAGTGCAGTAGACCCAGGTTCAATCCCTGGGTCGGGTAGTCCTCTGGAGAAGGGAATGGCTACCCTCTCCAGTATTCTTACCTGGAGAATCCCATGGACAGAGGAGCCTGGTTGGCTACAGTCCATGAGGTTGCAAAGAGTCAGACATGACTGAGCAATCAAGGAAGACCTCACTAATAAACTGGCATTTGAACACAAAATTGAAGGCAGTGAGGGAAGGAGGTCTGTAGGAATCTAAGGAAGGAACATTCAAAGCAGAGGGAGGAGGTGACGCAAAGGATTGAGGGCAGAAGTTAGATAAGGTAACTTAGAAAGTGAGGATGGGAGAGAAAAGTCAGATGATTGATTCTTAGGACACTAGTATTTCGGGATAGCATGAGGAAGAGTCTGCAAAGGGGGTTGGAAAGGAGTAGAGAGTGAAGTAGGCGATGAATACTTAAAAGTGGTGTCCTGGAACCAAGGGAAGAAAGTGTTTCAGGACGTAGGGCTCCATAAATGAGGTCTCATGCTACTTGGACCAAGTAAGATGAAAACTAAGAACTGACCATCACACTGACCAGCATGATTTCCCAGGCAAGGATACTGGAGTGGCTTGCCATTTTCTTCTCTAGGGGGTCCTCCTGACCTGGGCATTGAACCCACAGCTCCTGCTGCATCTCCTGCATTGCAGGCAGATTCTTTACTACTATAGGTCATAGAAATACTATATCTAGTTTACATGATATTAGTTACATTTGTGTATATATGTGTGTGTATGTGTACATGTGTTTCATTAGAGATGTGTTTATACAGTTACTCTCAGGGGCTTTCTTGGTAGGTTAGTTGGTAAAAAATCTGCCTGCAATGCAGGAGACCTCGGTTCGATTCCTGGGTTGGAATGATCCGCTGGAAAAGGGATAGGCTACCTACTCCAGTATTCTTAGGCTTCCCTTGTGGCTCAGCTGGTAAAGAATCTGCCCGCAGTGCGTGAGACCTGGGTTCAATCCCTGGGTTGGGAAGCTCCCCTGGAGAAGGGAACAACTACCCACTCCAGTATTCTGGCCTGGAGAATTCTATGGACTGTATAGGGTTGCAAGGAGTCGAACACTACTGAGTGACTTTCACTTCACTTCACTTTACTTACAGGCACTCTACATGATGGTACAACACTACAGCAAATGGTTCTTATCTCTTCATAAATTCCTTTTCAAAACATTTATTGTTTTATGATTTAGAAGTGTCAGAAAACAAAAACACTATAGAGAAGAAAAAATAGTCCATATTGCAGTGGAAGAATATAACCAAGTTTTCTTCTAGCAAATAGATAGGGTAGGGGTGGAAGACAGGCGGGTAATAGGTAGATGAGTAGGTGTCTGAATTGTGTATAAATTATATGTTATATATTGAGCTGTACTGTATAATAAGCTTTTATATATAATATTATATCACAGTCTCGCATGATTAAAAGTCTTTGTGTACACACTATTTTATATAATTCTGTGATTCTTAATAAGTAAAAAAGTATAAAAAACATCTTATGTATAAGCATATTGAATCTAACAAACATGACTTGGTAGCTGCATTTTTTCCTCCTAGGTCCTTACATAAGACAAACAACATGAGGCTCCTCTATCCATGCAATTCTCCAAGCAAGAATTCTGGAGTCGGTAGCCATCCCCTTCTCCAGAGGATCTTCCTGATCCAAGGATCAAATCTGTGTCTCCTACATTGCAGGCAGATTCTTACCATCTGAGCTACCAAGGAAACCCATACATATATATTTAAATATATACACATACATATTTGTCACTTTTTATACTGTTTTCTGGAGAAGGCAATGGCATCCCACTCCAGCACTCTTGCCTGGAAAATCCCATGGACGGAGGAGCCTGGTGGGACGCAGTCCATGGGGTTGCTGAGTCGGACACAACTGAGTGCTTCACTTTCACTTTTCACTTTCATGCATTGGGGAAGGAAATGGCAACCCGCTCCAGTGTTCTTGCCTGGAGAATCCCAGGGGCGGGGGAGCCTGGTGGGCTGCTGTCTATGGGGTCGCACAGAGTCGGACGCGACTGAAGCGACTTAGCAGCAGCAGCATACTGTTTTCATCCCATGAGGTTCTCATTCCTACCTCTGGAATATTAGTGCCATATAACCAGAGACATAGCTGACATCACAGACTTCCCTAGGAGTTCATTCTGGTCATCTCCAGGGTCGGCCACAAGTCTTTAAGCATGAGACCCAATCAATTGCAGAGACTGTTACTGCCACCCCTTCCTGGTACTTAGGAACATGTCATCAGGCAGTGCTGTAGCCCCAGATGACTCTCTATTCTCTGGTTACCTAGAACCTGACTGCATTTGCCAATTGTTGATTCAGGGCAGTGATGTTCACCTAAAGGTGATTTTGACCCCTGGGGCCATTTGGCAATGTCTAAAGGCAGTTTTGGTTGTCACGACTGGGAAAGGAGATACTACTGGCATTTAATAGGTAGCCAGGGATTCTGATAATATCCTCCTGTGCAGTGCATAGCCCCCATATGGAATTATCAGGCCCCAGTCATTAGTGGTGCTGAAGTTAAGAAAGCCTGAGTTGATTCTGTATGGCCGACCCTGGGCAGGTTCAGAGGCATTAGACCTGGACACAGGCATAGGGCATCTGAGCATCCATCCTGGGCCTGACTCTAGGGACCTCAAGGACTTGGTATCTAGAAACATAGCATCTAGTAACAAAGACAAATAATGGAAAGAGAAAAATTAATGAAGTTCACACGATTTCTCTTCCTGTGTCAGCCTCTGGATTTTTCCCTTTCTGGATATTTGTAGGTAGAAAAAGCAAGGGATATACCTGCCATGGGCTTCCCCGGTGCTTCAGATGATAAGGAATCTGCCTGCAGTGCAGTAGACCTAGGTTCGATCCCTGGGTCAGGAAGATCCCCTGCAGGAGGGAATGGCAACCCACTCCAGTATTCTTGCCTGGGAAATCCCATGGACAGAGAAGCCTGGTGGGCTCCAGTCCATGGGGTCACAAAGAGTGGGACACAATAGCGAATAACACACCTGGCACAGTGAGGAAAGAGCTCTTGTCCTAAAGACAGGAAGACAGGGAGAGTCCCGGGTAGGGATGTGCTGCTGCCTTTGGGCTCATGCTCTCCCTCACGAAGAGCCTTCATTTGGGGCCCTTACAAGGACTTTATTCCTCTTCCCATCCTGCTGTAAAGTGTGGTGGTCTTCCCTGGTAGCTCAGTCAGTAAAGAAACTTTACTCCTCAGTGCAGGAGACCCGGGTTCGATCCCTGGGTTGAGAAGATCCCCTGGAGAAGGGAATGGCAAACCACTCCAGTATCCTTGCCTGGAGAACCCCGTGAACAGAGTAGCTTGGCGGGCTACAGCCCAGGAGGCCACAAGAGTCAGACACGACTTAGTGACGAAATCACCACCGCCACGAAGTGCTGTATGGCAAGATCTGAGCTTAATTGTAAGAGATACCAGTCGAACCAGTGTTATCAGAGGCATATATTGATTTTTTTTTTTTTTTTTTGGTACATTAGATAAAGGGAACATTTATTTCTAACAGAGGAAATGGCTGTGTTAACTACTATGATGGCTTCCCTCACCACTGAGAAGTTTGCTATTATTAGAGACCAATAATTATGACTTGCACTTCATACAACATAAGAAAGATATGAAACGTAAGCGTAGTGGAGCGGAGAGTGTGAAATTGAATGACGTCTTACTGCCATTGTAGAAATATATCTAGGGATTTCATGTGGCTAGGTCTAGTCACAGTGGCCTGCAGAAGCTGAGAAATAGTTCAGCAGTTAAGAGTCTATCACAGGCACCATACTGCCTGGACTCCACAAAGTTCCAACATGGATATGTCTTTTGAACTATAAGTATGATACTTCTATGTTGCATACCTCAGTTTCCTCATCTGTAAAATGGGCCTCGCAATAAACCTCACAGGATTGTTCTGGAGAGAAAGTGTATTGCTATGTGTAAAGCACTCGGCACAGAATCACTCAAACATTTTTAGCCACTAGTTTGTTTTTGTAGTTATAGTTCCAGCTCTCAGACACCAGAGACTTTAAAAGAATAAATTATTTCACATGAAGAGATAACCATAATACCACCTAATTTCTATTTTGTTTTTACCACTTATGTAATAAATGAAAGGCATTAGTACAAAGAGTGGCCCTCAGTCTTATTGGGAATGAAATACAATCACCAAAAGAAAGCTGATTATAGAATAGGGTGGTTTGAAGTTGTTACTCAAGCGAAATTTTCCTCATGTCACTTTTTCGCTGGATGAAAACCAGAGAAACTCTCTAGTTTTTCTCTAAAACAGTGTTCACAAACTTCTAGTGAGAAGCCATTCTTTAATTTATACTTTAATTCAGCAGAACTTGATTAGATTGAAGTTAACCAAATTCCAGAGAGACCTGTATACATAAATGATTTTGAAAATGTTATGGATTCTAAACTGGACGTTTTGGGAGGCACAGATAAAGGCTAATAGTTTACATTTAGTATTTAACTCTGGCATTCCGGTGGAAAAAAGACAGCTACTTGGTATTGAATAATGGGATTTGGTTTGGTGGTTTTTTTTTTAGATAATAATATAATGAGTTAGTTAAAAGAGCTAACTTGTAATAGGTTATTAAATTAAACAGTAAAGTTTCATTTCTTGGAAACTACCCATTGTCAAAATCTTAATAGTTAACTTCATTTACAATGAAATTAAATGAACAAACTATTTCTCTAAAGCTAGACATGGGATTTCTCTTCATTGGGAGGAGTTAGAGATGTCATGTCAGTAGATCTGGCTATGATCAGACCTCTTAATCCTGTTTTAATTGTGGATTCTTTGCTACTTCTGATTTTATAGTTGTTATTTTGTGACTGACATTCAGACATTCATGGTAATTTTTAAAATATATAATTCTACATAAGCATCCCTCAAAGTGACCTTAAGATGAGGGTCTCTAAACATAATTATAGAGAGGAAGGAACTACCGACCTAGAATGAGTTGATGGTTTCCAGGGCTATCTCATTTTCAAATTTTTCATTTAAATGCTGGGGCAGAGTTTGATATTTCTGCAAGCTTGGGAGGAATGCAGAAGGAGGCTCTATACTCTTTGTTATGTGGACAGCACTTCTCTATCCCTACTCTTGTATATTTGAGAACACTATGGACAAATTATGATAAAGTGTGTGTTTCTCTCTGGAGACCTGACCTCTTATTATGCCTTTTGCCACCATACTATGTGTGTGTGTGTGTGTATATATATATATATATATATATTTTTTTTTTTTAGAATGGCTAGGCTTGTGGCTGGGTGTCACTTGTCAAAGAGAACATGGACATTTCTGTGCATTCTCGTTTTTGTTTAGGTTCCAAAACCAGATGCCAGCAAGTTATTTTATCCAAAGAAGCAAGCTTAAGGCATGAGTTTTGACAAAGTGAAATTCAATTCAGTGATATCTATTAAGAATCACATCTTTAACTTTAAAATTAACATTTTTTTTTAGTGCTCTGTGTCCTATTGACAATCTCTATCAATAGGATTGCTTCCATGGTAAATGATATGTTTTAAATTATATAAGCCAAATATTCCCCTGAATTGTAGCAGGCTTCTACACTAAGCTCTTGTTTCTTCATCTGTAAAATGAAGGTATTGAGATTACATTATCTCTAATGTCTATTCTAATACTTAAGTTTCCCTAGGTAATATCCAGTCTCTTTAATTATTGAGAATATTCTACTGAATTTCCAAATACGTTTGGAATGTTTCAAATTGCCTTGACCAAAGATCCTGTCTGTTGACCATCACCAAATAATGATTCCCAAGAATTATCTTCTCCACTCCATCCATGTGATGAAGGCTCCTGCAGAGAGAGAAGGCTGCCCTTTGTCTACTGGGAGCAGGATTACAGCTGTTAAGCAGAGACCCAGTCATCTTGTCTTGCCAGTTGCATCTGTGTTTGACCATCTGAGAGTGTGAATGTTGATATTCAGCTGCTTTCTCCTCCTTCATTCTTTTCGTGTATACTTCCAACAGAAAGGAGAACCTGACTGTTGTGCATTCTCCCTGGAAACAACTGAGCAACTTACCTTTGAGATCCCGTTGAATGATTCTGGTTCTGCTGGTCTTGGGGTGAGCTTGAAAGGGAACAAATCTCGAGAAACTGGAACAGACTTGGGGATTTTTATCAAGTCCATCATCCACGGAGGTGCTGCTTTTAAGGTAGGTAGAAATGCTGTTTGCCCATCAGTGTAAAGATACTTAAAAACGTTAACTGTTCTGCTTGGGGACTGGATAAAGAAAATTTCTGAAGGCCTGAGACCACTGAGGCTTTCTTGCCAGATTCAGGAAATGTATATGTGAACAGATCTGGGTAACAGTTTGTTTTCGTACTTTATATTATTTTTATTACTGTTAGGATTCTTATGAATTTATAACCTAACAAAATTGAACCTAACAATACACAGTTAGAAAAGCAAAACTGAAAGCTAGTCAATATCAAAGCAACAAATAAGAAACTCTGTTCCTTGTGCTTGCAAGAATGAAAGCTCAGTGGAGTCTGAGAGAAAGTAGCATAAATTAAAAGTCATTTATCACATTTTATACACTAGAAGATCCATGTTGCTGGGGATGCATATTTGCCTTTAAACTTAGAGAAGCTTATAAATTTCCAGATAAAAAGAGAAGAATATGATTCTGCCCTTTCATACTGGGGTGGGCAACATGAACATAGCTGTTACCATAATTTAATGGTTAACTAGATTTGTCTGAGTTCAAATGCAACCCTACCACCATATGCTCCAAGTAGCGCACCATTAATAAGAATATCTAGCATATAGGGTTCTAAGGCTTGAATAAAGTAATATACACAATGTGTTCAATGCAGTTAAGTGATTACAGAGAGAGGGAAAACAAGTTTGTGCTTATTGTCAGCAATCCTGACCATCATCTTTACCATCTCATGCCAAGCCGTGAGACTTCCTGAGCTTAAATCCTGCCTTCATTGCTCTCACCCTCAGTGAATGCAGGCAAATCAATTGTCTTTAATGTGCCTCAGTTGCCTCATGTATAAAATGAATAAAATTAGTAGTGCCTGCCCCCGGCGCTCTTGTGAGTACAAAAAGAGACAATGGGTGTAAAATGCCTAGCACCGTGCCTATGATAAACTTTGAATAAATGTTAGCCATTTAAAAATCATCTTGATATTACTCACGTGTGCCCTCTCCCACTCAAAAGCCAGGAAGGCATAATTAGAGTTAATAAGAGCCCCCCTGGTCCTAGGATCCTGGCTTTATTAAAGCATTTGTCTCCTCAAACTTATCATTTCACTTTTGCTTCAGACCCAGACAGTGAGTTAGTGTCTTTTTCTTTGGAGAAGAAGAAATGTACTGGGGATGGAAAACCTCTAATGCACTCCTGGCTCAGTTAGCTTCTGTGGCATAATAAGTAATGACAACATTTCAATAACATGCCTCTATAAGCCTTCATTTCCCCGATGGCTCTGCACAGTAACTAAAAGGGCTCTATTGAGGCTGACCTGTTTCTATCACACAATAGATCTACAGATCTGAGTGTACTCCACATATAATAACTACACCTTGGGCTACCAGGCTAGCCGATGTCCAAGACCCATGAAGCTTCCTTACATCTGGTTTCCAAGCTGGCCTACTGCCACTTCTCATACATAGTGGAGGCTAAAAAAAGTCCTATGACTGAATCCATGGTCAATCCAAGGTGTAGAAAAGTACAGGCCACCCACGGTGAGTCTATGACAAAGGTGTGGGTCTAGAGACGTCACTGAGGAATTGGGGCCATTCATCCAGTCTATGACTCTCTCCGTCAGGCTCAGAAATGCAGAACTGGGAGCAGAAGGACCACTTCTCATACATAGTGGAGGCTAAAAAAAGTCCTATGACTGAATTCATGGTCAATCCAAGGTGTAGAAAAGTACAGGCCACCCACGGTGAGCCTATGACAAAGGTGTGGGTCTAGAGAAGTCACTGAGGAATTGGGGCCATTCATCCAGTCTATGACTCTCTCCGTCAGGCTCAGAAATGCAGAACTGGGAGCAGAAGGGTAGTTGTTGTTCAGTCACTCAGTCGTGTCCAGCTTTTTGAGACCACATGGACTGTAGCACACCAGGCTTCCCTGTCCTTCACCATTTCCCAGAGTTTGCTCAAACTCATGTCCATTGAGTTGGAGATGCCATCCAACAATCTCATTCTCTGTTGCCCCCTTCTCCTTCTGCCCTCAATCTTTCCCAGCATCAGGGTCTTTCCCAATGAGTCAGCTCTTCACATCAGGTGGCTAAAATATTGCAGCTTCAGCATCAGTCCTTCCAGTGAATATTCAGGGTAGATTTCCTTTTGGATTGACTGATTTGATCTCCTTGCTGTCCAAGGGAACCTTTAAGGATTCTTGTCCAGACCACAGTTAGAAAGCATCAGTTTTTCAGCTGTCAGCCTTCTTAATGGAGCAGAAGGAAAATGATAATAATAATTACAGTAACATTATCAACTAACATTCATTCTGTTTTATGCTTAATATCTGTTGGACCATATAATAAGTATTTTAGGTGGATTCTCTAAATTTATTCTTCACATCCATACTGCATTATTATTGTACCATCTTGTCGAGGAGAAATTACAGTTTTCAGTGGTTAGTGCCTCTCCTTTGTTCACAAGGCCAGAAATCACTTAAACCAATGTGTGAACCTGGGCAGTCCGACTTCAGAGTCTGTGCTTTGCTGTCCTGTGATGAAGGCTCTTTGATCTTATCTATTCATATTTCCGGAGATCAGAGGCTGTTGTCCTGGAGTTGTCTTATATCACGTGTATCATCCTTAGCCAGGCCATCTAAACATGTGCTGTATTTAAGAATGAGTCTTGGTCATGTTTGTGGATACCAGTTCAACATTATTCTTATTCCTTATGACAGCTCTATTTACAGAATTTATTCCAAGTAAAATTGAAACTGAAATGAATTTTTGGAAATTAAAAGCAAACATCTTAGCTTTTTTATGGGCAATAACTTCAGCTCAAGCAGATATTGGAGAGCAGGTTTAATATGTATATCCATGTTTGCGTAAGTGAGCATCTCCTTACCTAAGCAATTTCTAACAGGCCTGTTTCTTGCAGGAAGATTTCACTTTCCATTTATGTAAATTTCTTTCCTGACACTGGTCTGCTGAGTCAGACAATCACACCATTAAAAACTACTGGACAGCATATTTATAGCTGATCTTAAATAGTAAGAGGCATCCATCGTGAATTTAGCCTTATTGTGAATGTTTAGTATCCATTTGTCTTGTTTACTTTCTGCAGTGCAGAGGGTAGAGGCCTAAAGCTTTGCTCACAAGAAATCTGATTAACCAGGAAAGAGGAAAGTATATTTCCGTTCTCCTTCTGCTGTTCCAATAATCCACTGTTGCTCCTCAGAAAATTGCCACCTGTTCTGTGATTCAGGATTAGGTCTTAGAAAAATTGTTTGGAGACTTTGTTCCCATCTCTGTTCAGAAGATAGTCGTGTATCAGACCGCTCTGTCCCTGGGGCAGAGAGGAGATAAGCATGGGAAACATCATTTTAGCATCTGGCCCAAAGTTTTTTACGTGAAATCAACAAAATAATCTTTCCACCAGAGCATACTCTTTATCTCCTAGCCCTTCCTACCACTAATTGGTTCTCAGGGTGTTTTCCCCTGTAGGGAAGGTGGAAACGAAACTGCTTTGAAAACTATGACAAAATTCTTCCTGTGGCTTCCCTATGCTGGATTCTCCTGGGGATTTCCGTTGGTGTATCCGATAGGACTGAGCGACTGAACTGAACTGAAACAAACATAGGCTACTTCTAACCAGAAGTAAAACCCCTGGATAACTGTGACTCTAATTAAGGGCCTTCTTTTTTTCCCTTAACTTTTTATTTTGTTTTATCCTAGATGGCGCTAGTTGTAAAGAACCCACCTGCTAATGCAGGAGCGTAAGAGACGTGGGTTCAGTCCCGGGTTGGGGAAGAACCCCTGGAAAAGGGCATGGCAACCCACTCCAGTATTCTTGCCTAGAGAATCCCATGGACAGAGGAGCATGGAGGGCTACAGTCCATAGGGGGTCACAGAGTCAAACACGACTGAAGTGACTTAGTACGCAGCACAATAGCTGGTTAACAATGTTGTGACAGTTTCAGGTGACCTGCAAGGGGGCTCAGCCATACATATACAAGAGCCTCTTTCTTTTTACCCTCTTACCTCTCTGGCTGTTGCCTTCTATCATTCCATCTCTCATTTGTGTCATTTCTAAGAGATGTAGTCTATGGAGTCACTTGTAGACCCCTTGGAAGCATCCTTTGAGCTATACTTTTCAATGTATAGCCAAAGTTACCACTGACCATAGCAGCCAAACACAGCTTAGAGTGTTGCTACTGAACTGCTTAAACAGTGAAAGTGTGAAAGTGCAAATAGTAGGCACTCAGTCCTGTCTGACTCTTTTCTGACCCCATGGACTACAGCCCAGCAAGTTCCTCTATCCATGGAATTTTCAAGGCAAGAATACTGAAGAGGGTAGCCATTCCCTTCTCTGAGGGATCTTCCCGACCCAGGAATCAAAGCCAGGTCACATGCATTGCAGGCAGAATTTTTACCATCTGAGCCACCAGTAACATGCCTTAAATATTTGAAATTTAATTTTTCTGTCATTCTTCCTGGGCATTTGCCCCTGAAGTGTAGTATAATTGCTTCCAGAGCCAAGTATATACTAGATACAACTTTGCATGTTGTATGTTTTATATAAACATACATTTATACATACATACAAACATATATATTGGAGAAGGAAATGGCAACCCACTCCAGTATTCTTGCCTGGAGAATCCCAGGGATGGGGGAGCCTGGTGGGCTGCCATCTATGGGGTCGCACAGAGTCAGACACGACTGAAGTGACTTAGCAGCAGCAGCAACACATACATATATAGC
>SJYT01022721.1:84869-123355 GCA_006410635.1 Cephalophus harveyi
GACTGAAGTGACTTAGCAGCAGCAGCAACACATACATATATAGTATACATACATCTCATGAACTGAGAACTGTGAGTGGAATGTAATTAGGATTTCATGAAGATGCTTTTCTAAAATTTCATTCTTGTGACTAGAATTTGAATATGGTGTTGTTATTACTTGTAAATGAAACAAAATATTATTTTTGTACAGTTAGAAAAATTGATAACTTGAGAAAAAGACTCTCCCAAAATCTACATAAAAATGAGCTTTTCCTTTTTCCAAAGAACCACATATAAAGTCTGGATAGTCAGTTTGAGGACCTCACATACATTCACCCTCATTTGCTAAACATTTTGAATTCAGAGATGAGTTTTCTTTTCCTTTGCTTTTGATATACTTTGTTAACTGAATTTTTTTAGAGAAAATGCATTTTTAAGTCCATTAAGTTAGGCTATACTAAATCTGCTTAGTTTTCTTCTATTTCTATCATAAAAATGAATTACTTTTAGAAAATATATAACTAGAATGATGATATTTTTAAAAATTCATGTAGAATATTAAAATCCTTTATTAGAAAGAATAAAAATTCCATATAATCTGTTCTATCAATACTAATTATGAAAGATTTCTTTTTATTATCACTTTGGAAGTATAATATATTCTATTGAAATTTTGAAACAATAATGCAAAAATTAAAATTTAAAGGCAGCTTTTACTAAGGGAAAATGTCATATATCAGGTAGATTATTTAAGGGCTCTTAAAGAGAATGAATTTAAGAATACCTGTTATTCTCTAGAAAATTAATTAGCCAGGTTTGTGCTTAATAAATACTACTTGATGATGATGAAATTAAATGAAAGAAAAATGCCTGACATAGCTAATTGCAAATGCATGCACTCAGAATATGAAATAGACATAATTTAAGTAATTTGATTCTTGTGTGGTTAGGAAATCTGGAATACAACCTCTGCAGAGGTTGCTTGATGCAGAATTGCAAGATCTATACCATTTCATAATACGTTAAAAAATTTAACTAATACAAGCAATCCCTCTATTTTAAAATGACCTAATTATGAATTTTGGGGAGATAATATGCATAGTTCTAGAATTTATGGGAATACAATGTTTGATCCTGAATATCCATGTCTTCTTTGTAATGGGGAATCTATACCATTTCATAATACGTTAAAAAATTTAACTAATACAAGCAATCCCTCTATTTTAAAATGACCTAATTATGAATTTTGGGGAGATAATATGCATAGTTCTAGAATTTATGGGAATACAATGTTTGATCCTGAATATCCATGTCTTCTTTGTAATGGGGAATGTTGGTTGAATAGCATCTAACCTTAAAACTTACAAGGAATCCGGTAGGAGTTCCTAGCAGAAGTAATTTCCACCTCTATTTCTGCTTGTATCTATAAATCATGTGGTGTATCTATAATTAATGAATTCAAAGGAAGATAAAAAGGACAGCATTTTAAGGAACACGAATGTTAAATGATTTCTTCAGCTATCCATTTTTCTTAAAATTGATAGTGTTTTCTACTGGAAGAGAACTGTTAAGATCATTACCAATAGTCATGTCTCCCAGGTTTTTACCTCTTACCAAAACCACCATACAATCTGGGTATAAACAGCTTCATTGCAAATCTTCAACTGTTAGAAACCAAACTCTAATATTTCATACTCACCACAAAAATGTGATATTCTATGAACAACTAAAAGCAGGAATTCTTCCTGGAAAAATTCACCATCACTATAAGAACTCTGCTTTAAAAAATGAAACAAGTAATTTAAACAACAAAAAAAGAATTATCAACTATGTTATGCCATATATTTTAAATACATTTCCTTTTTTAGGAAAAAAACACCCAAAAATTTATGGGTTTTCTGCAGTAGTAACTATTTTATAGAGATATAACATTACTTTAAAATTTTCATAATACCAGTATCATTGTTTTTCTTGCTAAGTTTTATCATTTTCAGATATTTATTTTATTTATAGAAATGAAAATACATTTGTATCATGCTGGATGAACTTTTAGAACTCTAGGTCTTTTTGATGTATACTTTGAATTCTATTATTGTCTTCAGAGGCTTAAAAATATATGTTTTTAGACTTAATCAAAAATGAAATTATTATCTACAAAAGTTAGTGTAACACGATCATGTTTCTTTGACTCTGAAATAGTATCTTTTACCTGAAAACCTATATTCACCTATATTGTGGGTATTTATAAGAGATATTGAGTTCATAATGTGGTCAGAGTTTTGATCTAAGCATTCTGCTCTGGGTCCATTTCTTTAAGAAGCCAGATTTTTAGCAATCTTAGCCCAAGCAAGAACAGAGCTTTCTTCTTCTTCTTCTTCAAGTGAATAAATAAGATCCTTTTGTTAAGTTGAAAAGGCTTCTGAGATTCTAATCTAGTTAGGCATTCATGCAGAATCTTCTTGATGCATACAACCCATGCACCTTAATAAGCTTCTAGTATCCAATTTTCTAGGCCAAACTAAACTGAAAACAGAAAATCAGGAAGGAGATGGGAAGGGATAGAGAAGAAGCTGAAAGGACAAGAAACAGAAAAAATGTAAAACAAGCACAGATTGCTGTTGCTGCAAGGTAGACCAAAGGATACTAGAGATGACTCTTCAGTCAGGGCTTCTGAAACTTCTTGCTAAGGAAACTGTAAAATTCACTCATGACTACAGTGAAAGCTATAAGTTGCAATATGTTTATTTATATCCCATATGTTTCCAGTAGGTCTTTAAAGGAAAAGAATTGTAATACATTACATCAAAACGGTTGATTATATATATTCTGAGGTTCTGAAAATACTCTTCAGTTATCTTTAATTAAAAAAAGAAGTCTCACATGCCACAGATGCTGAATAAATGGTACATTGCTGGAACTTCACTCATTTGCTATATAAAATGGAGTGAGGCTCTTGAGATAATAACTGAATTAGATCAACTTAAAATTTTGCAATAGCTAAATAAGAGGATACTGAGCCAGTACACCGGAGAAGGCAAAGGCATCCCACACCAGTACTCTTGCCTGGAAAATCCATGGATGGAGGAGCCTGGTAGGCTGTGGTCCATGCGGTCACTAAGAGTCGGACACAACTGAATGACTTCACTTTCGCTTTTTACTTTCATGCATTGGAGAAGGAAATGGCAACCCACTCCAGTATTCTTGCCTGGAGAATCCCAGGGACGGCGGAACCTGGTAGGCTGCTGTCTATGGGGTTTCACAGAGTCGGACGCGACTAAAGCGATTTAATTGCCAACATCCGCTGGATCGTGGAAAAAGCAAGAGAGTTCCAGAAAAACATCTATTTCTGCTTTATTGACTATGCCAAAGCCTTTGACTGTGTGGATCACAATAAACTGTGGAAAATTCTGAGAGAGATGGGAATACCAGACCACCTGACCTGCCTCTTGAGGAATGTGTATGCAGGTCAAGAAGCAACAGTTAGAACTGGACATGGAACAACAGACGGGTTCCAAATAGGAAAAGGAGTACGTCAAGGCTGTATACTGTCAGCCTGCTTATTTAACTTATATGCAGAGTACATCATGAGAAACACTGGACTGGAAGAAACACAAGCTGGAATCAAGATTGCCAGGAGAAATATCAATAACCTCAGACATGCAGATGACACCACCCTTATGGCAGAAAGTGAAGAGGAACTAAAAAGCCTCTTGATGAAAGTGAAAGAGGAGAGTGAAAAAGTTGGCTTAAAGTTCAACATTCAGAAAACGAAGATCATGGCATCTGGTCCCATCACTTCATGGGAAATAGATGCAGAAACAGTGGAAACAGTGCCAGACTTTATTTTTTTAGGCTCCAAAATCACTGCAGATGGTGCCTGCAGCCATGAAATTAAAAGACACTTACTCTTGGAAGAAAAGTTATGACCAACCGAGATAGCATTTTCAAAAGCAGAGACATTACTTTGCCGACTAAGATCCACCTAGTCATGGCTATGATTTTCCCAGTGGTCATGTATGGATGTGAGAGTTGGACTGTGAAGAAAGCTGAGCGCCCAAGAATTGATGCTTTTGGACTGTGGTGTTGGAGAAGACTCTTGCGAGTCCCTTGGACTGCAAGGAGATCCAACCAGTCCATTCTGAAGGAGATCAGCCCTGGGATTTCTTTGAAAGGAATGATGCTAAAGCTGAAACTCCAGTACTTTAGCCACCTCATGAGAAGAGTTGACTCATTGGAAAAGACTCTGATGCTGGGAGGGATTGGGGGCAGGAGGAGAAGGGGACGACAGAGGATGAGATGGCTGGATGGCATCACAGACTCGATAGACGTGAGTCTGAGTGAACTCCGGGAGTTGGTGATGGACAGGGAGGCCTGGCATGCTGCGATTCATTGTGTCGCAAAGAGTCGGACTCGACTGAGTGACTGAACTGAACTGAAGCAACTTAGCAGCAGCAGCAGCAGAGCCAGTACACAGACAATAATCAAGCTTCACTTTTAGAATTATAAAGTTTCTCTGAGCATGTGCCTGTATATCCAAGCCAGCCTGGCCTCAGGAATTGCTCATAATTACAGTTTGTATATTATTGAATTTGTCCATTGGAGATGAAACTTATACCAGGTCAAAGCACCTGATGAAAGATGTTTCTAGTGATTCCGTTTAGCAAGGATTTCTACAACATCTACAGCTACCATAAGTTATTCAATATGTAATAGAATGGATACAGGAAATGAAAAGACTCATTCCATAGTACAGGAAGCTGGTAGCATAATAAACACATAAAAAGCTCAAATACAGTAAGGACTATGGTAGACCTTCTGTCAAAGAATGTTCAAACTACTGCACAATTACACTCATTTCAAATGCTAGCAAGGTAATGCTCAAAATCTTCCAAGGCAGGCTTCAGTAGTTCTTGAACAAAGAACTTCCAGATGCACAAGCTGGATTTAGCAAAGGCAGAAAAGCCAGAGATCAAATTGCCAATATCCATTAGATCATAGAAAAAGCAAGAGAATTTCAGAACAACATCTACTTCTGATTCATTGACTACACCAAAGCTTGTGACTGTGTGAATTACCACAAACTGTGTAAAATGCTTCAAGAGATGGGAATACCAGACCACCTTACCTGCCTCCTAGAAAGCTGTATGCAGGTCAAGAAGCAACAGTTAGAACTGGACATGGAACAATGGACTGGTTCAAAATAAGGAAAGACCTAGTTCAAGGCTGTATATTGTCACCCTGCTTATTTAACTTATATGCAGAGTATATCATGTGAAATGCAAGGCTGGATGAATCACAAGGTGGAATCAAGATTGCTGGGAGAAATATAAATAACCTCAGATATGCAGATGATACCACCCTATGGCAGAAAGTTTAGAGGAACTAAAGAGCCTCTTGATGAAGGTGAAAGAGGAGAGTGAAAAAGATGGCTTAAAACTCAACATTCAAAATAAAGATGATGGCATCTGGTCCCATTACTTCATGGCAAATAGATGGGGAACAATGGAAACAGTGACGGACTTTATTTTCTTGGGCTCCAAAATCACTGCAGATGGTGACTGCAGCCATGAAATTAAAATACACTGGCTCCTTGCAAGAAAAGCTATGACAAACCTAGACAGTGTACTAAAAAGCAGAGACATTACTTTACTGACAAAGGTCCATATAGTCAAAACTATGGTTTTTCCAGTAGTCATGTATGGATGTGAGAGTTGGACCAAAAAGAAGGCCGAGCACTGAAGACTTGATGCATTCGAACTTGGAGAAGACTCTTAAGAGTTCCTTGGACTGATAGGAGATCAAACCCGTCAGTCCTAAAGGAAATTAAACCTGAATATTCATTGGAAGGACTGATGCTGAAGCTGAGGCTCCAATACACTTTGACTACCTGATGCAAAGAGCCAACTCATTGGAAAAGACCCTGATGCTGGGAAAGATTGAAGTCAGGAGGAAAAGGGGGTGATAGAGGATGAGATGGTTTGATGGCATCACCAACTCAATGGACATGAATTTGATCAGCTTTGGGAAATTGTGGAGGACAGGGAAAACTGGCATGCTGCAGTCCATGGAATCACAAACAGTTGGACACAGTTGAGGAACTGAACAAAACAAATGGTAGACAAATATAAAAGTAATCATAGGTGTTGAGATGGAGCAATTCTGCCTGAAGGGAAGAAAATGGAAGGCAGTTGCTGAGCCTTATTTTGAAGGATTGATATAGAACCAGTGAGCAGGAATGCAAAGGGTGTTTTGGAGCAAAGGAAAAGTTTGGACCACATCACCGTAGTGTGTACACCAGAGTGCAATGTATTGCATCTGGAAAATAGAGCTCTTATTTTTGAAAAATGGTGCCATTTGTATTGGTTGAAATTGTGTTAGGACAGGTGAAGTAAAACATTGACTAACGTACATAGGTGCCCTTCAAGACAAGAATTCACATCCTTCACTGTATTCCTTTTCTTTACTTTAAAAACTATACTTTAAAATCTTGATTTATTCTTTTCCTTTCATGGTTGTTGTTTGAAAATGAAATTAAATTATTTCAGTCTGGAATACAAGGCTCTTTCTAGGTTGGATTTTTTTCCAAAAAATACAGTAAGCAGATGGAGTGATTTTAGGATCTTGGGAAATATTTGTTCAGGACAGTCCTTTTCCTTAGTCAGATGCCATCTTGCCTGGAGTCCCACTCTACTCCAAGGAAATACTGCTGTGTAGCTTTGAAGTCAGGGTTTGGAATTTGGGCCCTGAGTGTTGATGTCCCTGAAGGCTTCACCAAGGACTGCATTAGAATCAGGCAAAGGAAGGGGTCAACATCTGCTCATGATTAATCCTCTGAACACCCTGGCCTAATGTAGACTGGCCTTGGGCCCCAGCCAGCTGCCCTTGGGTTAGCCAGCCCTTCATGCTTGACTCATGTTTTTCAGAGGCTCATTCTGTGCCATGGCTTTCTTCTCTTCCCTCTGCGTTCATTAGAACTTTAGCGGTAAAGGAACCTACCAAAAAATTGGCCCCGAGAGGTGGATTAAGGCTTGCACTGTCACTGCTAATCATAGCAGAGGCACAGCAGGGACTAAACTACAAGGCCACTGGACCACCAGAAATCACGGATGTGCTTCAGAGGGCACACGCAACATTTGAAAAAGTACATAAGTGCTCTCTATTACAAAGAATTCTCTGGTCCAAATGTACAGCTGTGGAGGAACCATCATGTAAATATTTATTTTTAAGAGTTGGCAATCCTTTGCTTTTATGGGATTCTCAAAGGAGTCTAAGAAGAACCCAGAAAGGTCAAGAATCCCTAGCAAAGTGGTTGAAAATATGGACTTCAGAGTAACCCAGACCTAGTTCAAATTTGCTTTTGGTCACGTGACTTGTAACAATGCACTGAACTCTCCTGATCCTTGGTTTCTTCTTTTCTAAAAGGGGACCAATAGTCCCCAGTGTACAGGATAGTTGTAAGTATTAAATTGTCTAGTGCATACAGACAAAGGGTTTAGCAAAAGAACTGCCCAAAGGAGGAACTCATTAAATAATTATATTCATTAATCACTGTAGTGAAAGAAAGTGAAAGTGAAGTCGCTCAGTCATATCCGACTGTTTGCAACCCATGAACTGTAACCTGCACCAGGCTCCTCTGTCCATGGGATTTTCCAGGCAAGAGTACTGGAGTGGGTTGCCATTTCCTCCTCCAGGGGCTCTTACTGACCCGGGGATCAAACCTGGGTCTCCTGCACTGCAGGCAGATGCTTTACCCTCTGAGCCACCAGGGAAGCTATTGGGCTTTCCCAATCACTGTAGTACCTTTAATCATCTCTAGAAGCAACATAGCACAATGGAAATGTATCTGACTCAGACAGGTAGGCCTGGCAGTGACAGTGTTCTTTAACAGTCACTTAATTTCCCTGAGCCTCCATTATTATATCTCTAAGTGGAGTGTGGTGCTTGTATCACAGGTTTGTTTTGAGAAATGGAACATATGCAAGATATTTGCACAAGGACTGCCCTGTATTAGGTGTTCAATAAAAAGAGATATGGACTTCCTAGGTGGTGCTAGTGGTAAAGACCTTGTGTGCTAATACAGGAGACATAAGAGGCACAGGTTCAAAACTGTATCAGGAAGATCCCCTGGACTGGGAAATGGCAATCCACTCCAGTACTCTTGCCTGGAGAATCCCATGAACAGAGGAGCCTGGTAGGCTACAGTTGACAGGGTCGCTATGAGTCGGACACAACTTGAAGCGATTTAGCACAGCGTAGCTAAGAGTCAAGTCGGACATGACTGAAGCAACTTAGCAGCAGCAGCAGCTAAGAGTCGGACGCGACTGAGCGACTTCACTTTCAGTTTTCACTTTCATGCATTGGAGAAGGTAATGGCAACCCACTCCAGTGTTCTTGCCTGGAGAATCCCAGGGACGGGGGAGCCTGGTGGGCTGCCCTCTATGGGATTGCACAGAGTCGGACACGACTGTAGCGACTTAGCAGCAGCAGCAGCACAAAAAGGGGATATAACACTCAAACATCTTGTCTCCCAGTCCAGTCTCCCTCCCCCTGCATTCAGTTCAGTTCAGCTCAGTTGCGTCCAGCTCTTTGCAACCCCATGAATTGCAGCATGCCAGGCCTCCCTGTCCATCACCATCTCCTGGAGTTCACTCAAACTCACGTCCATCAAGTCGGTGATGCCATCCAGCCATCTCACCCTCTGTCGTCCCCTTCTCCTCCTTCCCCCAATCCCTCCCAGTATCAGGGTCTTTTCCAATGAATCAACTCTCTGCATGAGGTGGCCAAAGTACTGGAGTTTCAGCTTTAGCATCATTCCTTCCAAAGAAATCCCAGAGCTGATCTCCTTCAGAATGGACTGGTTGGATCTCCTTGCAGTCCAAGGGACTCGCTAGAGTCTTCTCCAACACCCCAGTTCAAAACCATCAATTCTTCGGTGCTCAGCTTTCTTCATAGTCCAACTCTCGCATCCACATGACCACATTGGAACCTGGTTAGGGCTGATGAGACTTGAAATCACACCAGGACATGGAGAAGACCTAAATCTTATACCAGTTTTTATTTGTCCTAATGTGCCCAGAGAAAGTTTTTGTCTATTTTTATTCTGTTTTCTTTTCTCTTTTTCTTATTTTTCTTTCTCTTTGGGAACTTCCTTTACTTCCTCCTAGCTTAAGGATAGATAAGAGTTGATTACAGGGGTTGCAAAAAGTAAGGGATGTAATTGTGGTCTTTTGGTTAGGGGTCTAATGGTCATAAAGTAGAAAGAAAAGTGTCTTTGTTCAGGCTGCTTAAAGAAAATTCCATAAATTGGTTAGCTTTTAAATGGCAGCAGTTTATCCCTCACAGTTCTTGAGTCTGAAGTTCAAGATCAAGGTGCTGCAGAATCCATCTGGTGAGAGGTACTTAATAGTCAGCTGTCTTTTTCTTGCTGTAACCCTATATGGCAGACAGGATGAGACATCTGTCTCAGGACCCTTTTATAAGGGTGCTAATTACCTTCCAAATGCCCCCTAATATCTTCATGTTGCTGCTAAGTCGCTTCAGTCGTGTCCGACTCTGTGCGACCCCATAGACAGGAGCCCAACAGGCTCCCCTGTCCCTGGGATTCTCCAGGCAAGAACACTGGAGTGGGTTGCCATTTCCTTCTCCATTGTGTGAAAGCGAAAAGTGAAAGTGAAGTCGCTCAGTCGCATCCGACTTCTAGCGACCCCATGGACTGCAGCCTACCAGGCTCCTCCATCCATGGGATTTTCTAGGCAAGAGTACTGGAGTGGCTTGCTATTGCCTTCTCCGATCTTCATGTTAGGGGTTAGGATTTCAACATATGAGTTTGAGGAAAACACATTCAGTCCATAGCAGAAAGGGCATTGGTTTTTCCTTCAACAAATGAAAGAGTGATCTAGATTAGGATAAAATAAATATCCTAGAATTACTGGGTAAGATACCTAGATAGTTGAAATCACTCATGTAAAATCAGTTGAGAGTCACTATTCTCCTGCTAAAGTACATACTTAAACATAATACTGAAAGAAAAAAATAAAACCATAAAAAGCTACCTTTCTTGGTAAAAAACTATGGCAAAGTGGAATTATCATTGTTGTTGTTTAGTCTCTAAGTGGTGCCTAACTCTTTCGCGACCCCATAGACTGTTGCTTGCCAGGCTCCTCTGTCCATGGGATTTCCCAGGCAAGAATACTGGAGTGGATTGCCAGTTCCTTCTCCAGGAGATTTTCCCAATTCAGGAACTGAACCCACATCTCCTGCATTGGCAGGCGGATTCTTTACCACCAAGCCACCGGGGAAGTCCCACAAAGCAGAACAGACATACGCAATTGTGATCTTTGCTGAGTTTGAGTAATGAGCTCTTAACTAAATTGACTTCATTTTAAATGAAGACTAGACATGGATACACTGTGTGTGTGTGTGTGTGTGTGTGTGTGTGTGTGTGTGTCCCCCACCCCTCCTGTCTCCACATATTCTATAGTCTGACTCCGGCTTTCATATAAGGTTCTCTTCCAGGAGACATCTGGTGTCATATTGTTCTCTCTGGATTTGAAAGTCTTTTTTCTTGAAGCATGATTCCTTGAGGGACTAGTCATTGTCATCTATTAGAACACAGAATGGGTAGTGAATAGGGAGTGCTGAGAAGTCAGGACTTGGACAATTTAATCTACCTCTGACCTTAACTAGCTGAGCAAGTTCGAATCTATGTGGAAGTACCTTCTCTTTAGAACAGGAATTCAGTAAATGGTTTCTTATCCTCTGTGTACATCACATTATTTATCTATAAACAGAAGCAGTTGGACAAGATAATCTCTAAGGATCCCTCCAGTTCTTAATTCTAAGATTATCTTCTCAGTGTTAGGACAATGTGGTGCTTACTGGCACCACCATTAATGAATTTACCCATCATTTATCTTATAACGGGAAAGCAAAAACCAATAGCAATGAGCCAGCTACGCCTTAAAAGGAGAGTATGTGGATTTTTTATCATACCCTCAGCTCTGCAGTGATGTTTGCAATGAATGTGAATGTCTTAAAAAAAAAACAACAAAGAGTTGCCCTGGGCTGATCTGACCTGCCTTATTGTTTGGACTTGGATACAGCAAACACGTTCTACTTTAGTGTAGTTATGTATGCTTGAGACTCGGAATGTAGCTGAAAATAAAAGTCTGTACTTAATACTTGTTGGTAGGAGATTATCCTACATAAAAAACATTTTTTTTTTCTATCTCCTTATCTCTTATTTACCTCTTCACTCAGACCTTGCTTCATACTCCACAGAGAAGGTTTACGGGAGGTTACCAGGTGGCTCTCACTCAGATTTCATTCCCTCAATTCTACAAGTACCCATTAAGTTTCAATCTTTATCTTTCTTCTTTCTGTCATAGAGGATAAGGTGTCCTGCCAAGACTAAGCGTCTACAGGTCCAGCACTCGACCTCATTTCCTGTTCACAGGGCTAGGATCCTGATCCAACTTTTGTGCTTCCTCCCCATCTTTAAAAACCACACATCTGTTTCCAGTCCTCCCCAAAACATTTTTAGTGACCCTCCCAACTGCCTGTGAAAGGTCCAGCCCAGGAGTCCTGCCTCCATTAAATGCCACAATAGAAGAGCATAATTCCTAGAGTAAAGTGTCTCACTTCATTTGTACACAGCCATTAAAGTGGCTTCCGTTTGACCCCATTTCATGTAGCCTTAATCTTATCCTTTACATGCCTCTCTCACCATTAGATAACAGAAATGAAGCAATTTCTTTTGTGTTTGGCCTTTCCTGTAAATCTCATTTCCAGATTTGCTCCAAATTATGGGAAAGATTAAGTGGAGTGGGAAAATGAGAGGAAGGCAGAAGACATTAGGCTCTGTTGAGGCAGGGCAGTCAAGTTTTACAGCTTGATTTTACCCCCTGTCGATTGAGAGGGCGTGGCCTCCACCATCCACTGGCTGACACCCTCTGCAACAGGAGGCGTGGGCAATGCATCCCCACGAGGGCATCCGTGCCCCAGAACAGCTCTCGTCACTCTCCCCCTTTCCCCAGCTGTCAGCAGAGGAACTTCCTCTGACCACTGCTGCTGCATTAGTCAAAATTCATCAACTTGTCCACAGGATTTCTCTCCTAAATCGGTATGGCTGCCCTATTGTTCTTTGTATATCTGGTTTTCTCATTTCTTAGGAAAGTTCTTTTTTCATTTTGCATTTCATTCTGTTCCTTTGAACATGGGTCCCAGATACTTCTAACTGCAAAAACTTGAATACTCCCCTCCACCTGTTTTAGTGTGTACCACTGTAGTCTAGAGATGAATACCCAAGGAAGCCCTAGCACAGAAACTGAGAAGAACCAAGGTGCATGAAAACTGAACTTAGGTCAGTTATCTCTGACTCTCTTTTGTGACCTGCAGCACCTAACATCACTTTCCTGCCTCAGTTTCCTTATTTGTAAAATGTGAGCAAAAGCATTAATCTGTCTAGCTTCTTGAGTTCTATAAGAGCTATAGATAATTCATGGAAGAACTACCATGCTCACCAACTGTTATTTCTGCTAAATGTATTAGCAGCAGCACCAGCATCATGACTTTCCTAAAATTGTGTCTGTGCCTCACAGCAAGAACTTCCTACCCTAGAAACAGGTATAACCCATGTCCCTAATCAGACTGTCAGTATTTAAGCATATTTTCTCCCAGACTGTCTGTTGGGGGAGAAGTGTGTACTGTGATCCCCAGAAGTTCTTTTGTAGGTAGAGATGGTGTCCCAGTTTATTCAGCTACCACCATCGACTCCTGGGGCATTTCTAGCTGAAGATGACTAGTGCCTAGAGGTGATTTGGACTGCAAGGAGATCCAACCAGTCCATTCTAAAGGAGATCAGCCCTGGGTGTTCTTTGGAAGGAATGATGCTAAAGCTGAAACTCCAGTGCTTTGGCCACCTCGTGAGAAGAGTTGACTCATTGGAAAAGACTCTGATGCTGGGAGGGATTGGGGGCAGGAGGAAGAGAAGACGACAGAGGATGAGATGGCTGGATGGCATCACCAACTCGATGGACATGAGTTTGAGTGAACTCCAGGAGATGGTGATGGACAGGGAGGCCTGGCGTGCTGTGATTCATGGGGTCGCAAAGAGTTGGACACGACTGAGTGACTGAACTGAACTGAACTGAGAGGTGATTTAGACTAGAATCTGGGTCGCTTATCCACATGCCAAAGTTCCCAGTTCTTTGTGGTATGTGTTGTTTCTTCCTGAAGGTGCTGGGTGAAAGTGCTTATCAGCCAGAGACTCCTCACAAAAGGTTTGACAGTCCCCTTTGTCAAGACTTTCCTCTAGAAGACATGGTACCAGATTGGACCTGCATTACACACTTCTGTGTTCTTTTGCAGACTAGCAACTTTTTGTTGCATTAGAGAAAATAACATGAGAATTTTCTTTTCACAGCACTATTCAATAGAACTAGCTATGAGATCCATTACTGTTGTCAAGCATGCAACATTTAAGCGTGGTGTCTCTGTGCCTGAAAATGCAAGCAATATGGCCACTGTCTTCTGCTTCTAAACCCCCTTTCTTGAGTCAGCAACGTGGTAGCTTCCAGAGCAAATGGCAGAATCAGGTTAGCCTAGCACACTTGCCAAAGGTTTAGGTAAGAGATATTATGCAAATGTCTAAGTTATTATAGTTCCGGACTCTGAGATTTCTAAAAGTCACTTTCACACAATTCATTATTGCTAATAATGTGACTATTTGATAAAATCCAGAATCTTTTTCTTCTGTGGAAAATAAATCATCCTTAATAGCTGAATTTTTTTATTTTAAACTTGAACTTTTGCCTGACAGTCACATGTCATCACCATGCTTTTCTCTGCTTAATACTGTTTTTCTTACCTCCACCCTAGGATGGTCGTCTGCGGATGAATGACCAGCTGATTGCGGTTAATGGGGAATCTCTCCTGGGAAAGTCCAACCACGAAGCTATGGAAACACTTAGACGATCCATGTCCATGGAAGGAAACATCCGAGGGATGATCCAGTTGGTGATTCTGAGGAGGCCAGAGAGACCAATGGAGGTGATGCAAATTGTTATTTCCCTGTGCAAACTGCCCAAACGGCCCCCAGAAAACTCACACTTCCATCACTAGTATGGTAGCTAAGCTCGTACTGGTTCTGAAATTAGAAAAATATGCACCTAGAGGTGCTCTGATGGGATTATGTGGCAAATAGATGGTTATATATTTTAGGTATAACTAGAAGGTATAAAAATGTACATATAAATTAAGTCATTTATCCAGTATAACAGGTCCATAATTTCTAATTTTTCCCCAGAAATTCCTAGAGCTCTGGACTTTATGAATTACACTTTATTCATATTAGGATCATTAAAGCACATAACATGCTTATATACTTTTTGGATGATGTGCTAGCATTGTCCATACCTTATTAGGTTCCTAATAAGATGTCTATAATGCTTACTGTGAAGATCATTATAATGCAATTAGCTCTCTATATTCTTCCCTACAGTGTGTGTTTGGGTAATACAAATCTGGGGCTTCCCTTGTGGCTCAGTGGTAAGTATCTGCCTGCCAATGCAGGAGCCATGGGTTCAGTCCCTGGGTTAGGAAGATCCCATGGAGAACACGGCAACCCACTCCAGTATTCTTGCCTGTAAAATTCCATGAACAGGGAAGCCTGGTGGGCTACAGTCCATGGGGTCTCAAAATGGTCAGATATAACTTAGCCACTAAGCAACAACAAATACAGATCTGCAACTTAACTAATTTAAAATTTGATCCATTAAACAAACTTCTTGTTTCATATTATTACATATACTTTAATTAAATATTTTTGAAATCTATTTAAATCTATTTATTATTTATTTATGGAGTTTTTTAATGTAAGAAATATTTTTATGTATACATGAAATATAAACAAGATATTATTGAATGCTGTTATTGCTAAGTATTTCACTTACATACAATTATATTTATATAATTATTATATTTTATAATTATATATCAATTATATTTATCATAAAATATTCCTAAAACATTATTTTTGCTAATATTAGGCAATAGTTATTAAATTCTCTTACAAATTATTTTAAGAAAAGATAAACAAGTTGATAATAGCTAAGATTTGAGAAAAACAATAAGAAAAGATAAACAAGTTGATAATAGCTAAGAGTTGAGAAAAACATCAGAAAATCACATATATATTCTCTAAGGACAAATAATGTTTGTGTGATATATTAATACAAGAAGTTAAAATAGAATCCTATTAAAACACTTAGTTTTAATAATAAATTCAACTTAAAAATTGTGAAAGATTTTCAGATTAAGAATAGAAGGTAGTTGGGACTCATAGTGGTTAAAAGTTTGGACTCATAGTGGTTAAAAGATTGAGTTGGGTCATTTCCTGGCTATGTAAAGACATACAGAGTTGAATGCTCAGGACTTGTAGATAGCGATATTGTTGTCTGCCTTATCCTTTCATATATCTTCATTTACCCATGGAAAATCCCATGGATGGAGGGGCCTGGTAGGCTGCAGTCCATGGGGTCGCGAAGAGTCGGACACAACTGATCGACTTCACTTTCACTTTTCACTTTCATGCATTGGAGAAGGAAATGGCAACTCACTCCAGTGTTCTTGCCTGGAGAATCCCAGGGACGGCGGAGCCTGCTGGGCTGCTGTCTATGGGGTCACACAGAGTCGGACACGACTGAAGCGACTTAGTAGTAGTAGCAGCAGAAAGCTGGGCTTCCCTGGGGGCTTCCCTGGTGACTCAGATGGTAAAAAAAATCTGCCTGCAATGCAGGAGACCCAGGTTTGATCTCTGGGTCAGGAAGATCCCCTTGAAAAGGAAATGGCAACTCGCTCCAGTATTCTTCCTTGGAGAATTCCGTGGACAGAGGAGCCTGCCAGGCTGCAGTCCATGGGGTCACAAGTAGTCGGACATGAGTGAACGACTAACACTTTCACTTTCAGTTGACAGTTATTATACATCGTGTAATAAATGAATAAAAGTTTCATATAAGGCCTACTTCATCTGAGAGGATAAGCTGAAATAAACTTAGCTGTATCCTCTATGTTAGTCGCTCAGTCATGTCCAGCTCGGTGCGACCCCATAGACGGCAGCCCACCAGGCTCCACCATCCCTGGGATTTTCCAGGCCAGAATACTGGAGTGGATCACCATTTCCTTCTCCAGGCTGTATCTTACTTTGTTACATTATCGGCTATTGGAAAGGAGGAACTGTACCTTTTTAGTCTTCTATACATAACCTTGTAAATATTAAATAAATGTAAATTGGCAATTACTGAAGACTATATATAATGAGCCAACTCATTTTCAACATTTGTGTCTGCTTAAGTGACATAGAGGTTTCCATGAATATTTAATGGATTTTACTTATGTACACAGTCATAATACCCTTATCTCTTGCTTCCTACTATGAGAGAATCAGCTCCTTTTTAGTTGAATCTCATTCTTACACTGGAGCCCTAGACCTCCATGGAACCCAGCCGTTGGAAGCAGGTACGAAGTATGGTCTGTGGGCCCTTGAGTCACCCCTTCCATGCATCTGTGTTTTAAATCTCCTTAAGATGTCTTGGAGCAAAGACTTCTCAACCAAAAGAAAAGTCGGAAATACACTGCTCAAGATTTCCATATCTGTGCAGAAGTAAAAGATAGCAAATGAAAAAAAGAAAAAGAGAAATGAACACTGCTAAAATTGTTTCCTCCCCACTTTTCATCTTCCCTAGTTTCCTGTCTTTCTCTCCAGTATATGAATGCCTAGTGGATAAATGCTCGTTGTTTTGACTCAACAAGTTGACACTTTATTATTTGCGTTCTCCTTTACCACAGGTGTTTTCATTTTAATTCTCATGCTCTGGGCTGGGCTGACAATTATTCCATCAGAAGCAAGTACTAAGCCTTCCATTTGTTGCCCATCTTCAGAAGTGTCCTGTTGATATGGTTCACTAGGAAATCGATTAGGAATAAGAAACGGGACAAAGAACAATTTTTATGAGGACATTTAAACAAGATTCATTTTTGGTTTCCCTAATATTTACATGCTTTCCATGGGTGATGAGCAGGCACTTGGCTCTCTCAGCTAGTGAGAATCTCTGTGGTACCCATGAAGATTAAAGAGTATTATTTTTTTTCATATAGCAACAGCCGCCTAATGTACAGCTAATCTTTATTAAATTAAAAAAAAAAAAAGCTGTGGCTATTTGATCTCCCAAATCTGTTTTACTGTGTCAGAGCATATGTTGTGTGCTCATGTGTTTGGAAGATTGTCCTCTGGAGCAGCAATCACCCTCAGGTATGATAAAAAAGAATCAGTAACCTAGAAAAAGGCCTCAGCACTGCTCATATATTCAGGGAAATCAATTAGGTTTGGAAAGGACACCAAAATGGTTACTTGAACATGATGTTGATATTTAAAAAAAAAAGAAGAAGATGCTACTTAAGAAAAGTCAAAATATATAGTCTTTATGATATTTTCCCACATTACCCAGATGTACAAGATACGTAAACAGTTTTGATGAGAACCTTGTGAAGAATACATAATGAGCCCTTGATTGAATCAAAATTGTTTTAAACAGAAACATGTTTTTCAAAGGATGAGCTTGAGGTTCAATTGTAATTCTATTTGAGCCTAGAGACTTGGTATTAAAAAATGGGTTATGACCTGTTTTTTTTCTTTTTCCTTCTCTCAAACATTTCCCTCCCCTGAGTTGTAAACTCAGCTTGGTAGAAGCAGAATATGTTTAAAAATCCATTATATTTTTTATTGGCTGGGACACTAATGGAAGGCTCCTCGACAGCTCTATTTTACAGGCTGAATACTTTAATTAGGCTGGTTACTGATCAGTTGTTGGGATATTGATTGTGTCATTTATCAAAGAACCAGGAAAGCAGCAAAAAAATTTGTTGTTGTTGTTAAAGCTATTGCCAATATAAGGTAGGTCCTACCTCACCTACCTGCCAGGGCTCCAGCTTAAATTTAGGAGTAGCTTGCACCAGGGTTGGTTGACTAGTGGTATAGTGGCAAAGGGCACCCCTGGGGTGTGGGAAAAGTGTTATAAACCTTGACAAAAAGCAAAGGACCTGCAGCAGCTGAAAACATCTTAATTATGAAGAATGTATGTGTTGAATGCTATGACTATTTTAACTAGCAGGATACCGAGTTATTGTAACTAAAAGAGAAGAGTATAAATCAATGCATTGTTTGGGTCAAATGCTCTTTTTCAGAAGGAAAGAGCTTTGGAGATCAATTTTATGTTTCTGTTTGGGGCATGTTCTTCTCACCAGTGGTCAAGGGAATGGTCCTGAGATGGCTTTCAGTTTGCTTCTTTGAATCTATTAGGATAACACGTTATATGAACCCGAGCAAAACCCAGTTCTCTGTGCCTTGTTCCTCTTGAATAGCAGCTAGAACTCCCTGCAGTCAGCCCCTTCTAATGCCTCGGGGGCACCTGGGGCGCATGCCATATGGGGGTGTGATTATGAAGATAGCAGTTTTAAGGAAACTGAATTTGTTTACAGACTGTCAAAATAGACAGAGGGGAAATATGGTAAAAGAGAAAACTCTCAGGAGAACCCCTGTCTGGCATTGTCACAGAAGTTTGTTATAGTTCCTGGCCGAAAAGCCTAGTGTCTGCAGTGGGGCTCTCCCGTGGCTTTTCAGTGGTAAACCTGTCTGGGTTCTGACTTGTCCTAAAGCATATGCACTTAGTCACCAAGTGGGGGAGAAAGAGAGAGGGGAACCATCTGGTTGGCAGAGAAACACCCTTGGCATGAACTGTATTCTTATGTTGATATTACCACAAACTGCACTCCCAGATGGAAGAAAATGTGAAAGAAGACAGTTGTAAGTGGCGGGAAAGAATCATAAAGTTAATCCCCTTTCATACTGGCTATCAGCACTCCTAAGCCTTAACACCACAATATCAGTAGTTTTTATTTCCTATTCAAAGATGTTTTAACTGATAGGAACATTTTGTTTTCTACTGTCCAGGATTTCCATGCCAGAGAATCTTGAAAAATTATTTGAAAGTTGATCATTCTTTCACTTTGCTTACATTGACAAAGTTGGGACATGTTACAAAAGTGAATGTAATTCTTGTTTTCATTCCTTAGGAGCCTGCAGAATGTGGGGCATTTTCTAAACCCTGCTTTGAAAACTGTCAAAATGCTGTAACCACCTCCAGGAGAAATGATAATAGTACATTGCATCCATTTGGCACATACAGTCCACCAGACAAACAGAAAGGTAAGGTTCTCTACTGAAAATTATCTACTGCAAGTGGTGCGAGAAAACATGAGAGTGTTTATTAAAAAAAAAAAAACGAAGAACAAAGGGGAATTAATGAGACTAAGTGCAGACTTCTTTACTCTGAGTCGTGAACACTGAGAGATGGGTGGGGGAGCTGACTCACAAGTTGTGAAGCAGATTCCTGGCATTGCCTCTAGTTTAAATGACAGTTTCTGTGCTCGCTGCCCCAAACATGGAAGGTTATGTATAAAACAAACCATGCCTGCAGAAACAAAATGACAAACCATTATTTTTGTTTAAGAATCTTTAATATTGGAAGTTACCAAGTGTAAATAGCAATTCAGCTCACAATATATATGGAGTGGTATTAAACCATGGAGTGATCACAGCACAATGTGCAGATTTATGCTTATTTTTGAGAGGTAAATGCCATGAACCATGACCATGGTTATCGTGTACATGTCACATTTCTAGTGGAGTTTTATATTAAAAGCCTTAGATTTTCCTCTTTCTGTTTTCAAAAATTATGCTTTAGGCCACCAAGAAATTTATTTCCCTGCTTCTCCTTTCTGTTTAGTAACTTTAATTTTTTTGGTACTACAAAAGCAATAGATATTCATGACAGAATATTAAGAGAAAGGCAATAAAGAGAATATTTAATGTTTCTCATGTATATGTGTGCTAAGTTGCTTCAATTGTGTCTGACTCTTTGTGACTCTATGGACTGCAGCCTGCCAGCCTCCTCTGTCCATGGGACTCTTCAGGCAAGAATACCAGAGTTGGTTGCCATGCGCTCCTCCAGGGGATCTTCCCAACCCAGGGATTGGACCCACATCTCTTATGAGAAACTGACTTGACTTTCTGTCAAATCAAGAAACACTCAGTATGTCTTTTCCCATCTTAATACAATTAAATATTTTCTTGACAAAGCAGGATCTCCTTCTGAGTCCTTCTGTCACAAAGGCAGGAAGAATCTAGGCAAGGAACAGCAGGTTCCCCTCACACCAGAAGTGCCTTCTCTTGACCATATCCAAATAATGATCAAGAATGTTTCCAGCCCTTATATAACTTGACTGGCATTTAATTCTCAAGCATCACGTGGTCTAGTGACAATCCAAATTCAGGGTTTTATTCCTTGTTGCACCAGTGATGTTCAAAGGAACTTTGGACACATTCCCTCCTATCTTGTTTCATTTTCAGCACTTATAAAATATCAATGTTGAAGTGATAATTACGTGGTATATTTTTAGAGAACATTGAGATACTCAAGGAAATGGGATAATATATCAAGGAAGGCTGGCAAAGGCAAACATAATGAAACTATAAAACTAGTTAAAGTGTAAGGATACACCCAGAAAAAAATATTTTAAATAATAAAATCCATTCAAAACACATGCTGAAAATAAGATGCAGTAATACTTTGCAACTTCAGTAGAATGTTCTGAGTTTCTATTTCCCTGAATAATGAGAGTCCTTTAGGCACAGAACCACTGGAAGGTTCTGTCTGTCCTCTTCCTCCTGAGACATGGATCCATGGTCCACCAGGTACCTGCTACACTTCCTCCTCCTACCTCAACTTTTCAAGGTAACATCAAAAATCCAGTTCTTTTAAAATTCCATTAGACATTATTTCTTTAAAAAGCACAGAAAATCCAAGTGAAAGTGGATTTCACTCAGTCGTGTCCGACCCTTAGCAACCCCATGGGCTGCAGCCTACCAGGCTCCTCCGTCCATGGGATTTTCCAGGCAAGGGTACTGGAGTGGGGTGCCATTGCCTTCTTCATATCAAAGCATAGACTTGTTAAATTTTAACTGTAATAGGCCAGTAGATGTAATGCACTTACTTTTTATAGCTTATTGACTGAAAGAGGATGCTGTAGAGGAATATTGTGCTCGTCACTTCTTTGTGGTATTAATGATATTTTCAGTTTTGAGAACCATTGAGAGTTCCTGAGTTTCAGATGCACATGAGGTGGTCATAGGCCACTGAGACTCATGAAACATGAGTGATGTTGACTTGCCACCACCCATGTTTCTAAGGAGCTCCTTTAGAAAAACAAAATTGACTTGACAAAATGTAATGTCTAGTGAGGAGAGGAACTGTTACAGCCAAAACATTCACTTTTTTTTTCTTCCCTTCCTCCTTTCCTTTGTATATTTAAAAGTCCAATGTTGATATGCTGTGTTCCATCTATTTTTGTAATAATAGTATGTACCACCCACTGTTCTACTGTTATTTTATATATATGTACATAATCCTGTCAAGCTGTTAGAGAGAAAGGCAGTCTTAGAACTAACATTTGTAGAAATTATAACACCAGAAAATTCACGTTTGTGTTGGAGAATTGCTCTCAATGCCTGCAGCGGAATGAGTGTGGGACTCAGGATGGGAATAATGATGGAGGTTGTCTCCCAGGGGTTCACTATAAAATCCGATTAGGCATTTGAATGGTAATGAAGTGCACACACACTACATTTTCTGAAGACTCTTTCTGGCAAATCTCACCCTGGGCCAAGTAATAGCCGAAGTGCAGTTTACCTCTGGCTTGTTCTTCCCTCTCCTTCCGTTGTTCTCATCTCCCTTTTGTCCTCTATTCCTGCTTCCTCCCCACTTTTAGCTCTGGAGAGCTCCAGCCCTTACTCCAGGCACTATGGCCCGTCGGCCCAGGATCACCCACTGAGGTCTTCTCAGGCCTTTCACCCATACTCCAAACCAGATGTTTTAATTCTGTATCCTGTCCCACTGAATCCATGTGCCTCAGGGTCCTTTGAAGAGACACATAATAGTGTGATTATGTACAATATGTCCCCTCCTGGGAACTTGGATGTATCCACCCCTCAGTAGCATGTAAGGCACTGCCTCTGCAGTGATGATCAGAAATTGAATTATACTTTTCAACTTGACTGATTATGGGATAACTTCATTGTGTAGAATGTGCTAGGCTGCAACGATGAACACAATGTTGTTATTGTTCTCAAGAATAGTCTAAAGCAGAGGTCAGCAGACTTTGTCTGTAAAGGGCCAGATAATACATTTTAGGCTTTGTGGACCCTAGGATCTCTGTTGTAGCTCCTCACCTCTGCCACAGAGGTGCACGCGCAGCCATAGACAGTACGTTCATGAACGTGTTCAGTGAAAGTTTATGTCCAAAATCAGTTGGTAGGCTGGTTTGAGGTCAAGGCCATAGCTTGCTGCTGCTGCTGCTGGCATGAATTCTTTTGTCCTTCTTTTCTGATTTGGCCCTTGCAGAATGGATCCTATAAAACAAGTCACAACAATAAAAGATGGAGATTAAAATAAGGGTCATTTGGTCATAAATGAAGTAGTAACTAGATGTACAGTGTTTAACAGGCAATATGTAAAATATCCCTCAAGACTTAGCTTGTATATTCAGTGGGATCCAGAAATACTGTTTTTAGGAGACAAGAATTCTAGATTTTCATGATGATAAAGAGCTTAACAAAGGTGTTTGGATGAAGAGGGAAAAAAAAATTCTTTCTTTACAGCAAGTGGATCTGTTGTTAAAAAGTACCAAGGATAAGCACAACATTGTTGATCAACTATACTCCCATATAAAGTAAAAAGTTAAAAACAACAGAACTACCAAGGATAAAGAGTCATCAAAGAAAACACATCTACACCTATCATTACTTTAAAAACACGTAGATTATTCATGTGAATCAAATAAAAATTGAAGTTAATGATCATAATCAACTTGAATAGCCAGAGGAGATGCTAAAGAAGAATGAGAGGCGAAAGAGGAGGACATGGGTGAATTTATCTGTGGTGCAGTAAGAGAAATAAATATAGACAAGTAGATGATAGATTGATAGCCCATTGCAAAAGCAGCACATGGTAAATGTTACACAAGATTTAGTTTTTGTAATATTAACAGATAAACTGAAAGTGTGAGTGGATAGAGATAGTGAAGATGTATTTCTTGCTCATATCACAGCCCAGCGAGAATTGAGGGACCTGGGCTCTTTCCATTGGAAGCTGGCCATCTTCTGGTGCCTCATCCACTTCTGGTTTCAGCAGGCAGTTGGGAAAGGGGGAGAAGTTGCCTGTACCCTTTCTTAAGCATTGAAACTGGACACAACATTGACCATAGTAACTTACTTTCTATTGTCCAGAACTGGTCTAGTTATAAAGAGGGGTGGGAAATGCGGTTGATGCTCTAGATGTGTGCGAGGAAGAAAGGAAGACCATAGATACTGGGAGCACTAGAATTCTCTGCCACTGTTGTAAAAATACCAACAGACCCCAGAAACCAACAGTGAAGGTTTCATAGAAAAGGTGATATTTGAGGTGGACCTTGGGAGAAGGGTGGGACTTTTAATGGATGAAATGGGTTTTGCAATTAAATGAGCAAGTACACTGGGGTAGAAAAGCCTGGCCTTAGGGTCTAGAATTGTAAATGGTCTCTAGTGGCTAATGTGTAATAGATAAAGTCAACTGCCAGGGACAGAGACTTTTATACTCTAGGCAATTGTGTGCAACTGAAAATTTTTTTATCAGGCAGTTACATGATCACAGCTGTGTTTGCCACTAGTAAAAAAAATGAACTGAGAAGTTGAGGCTAAAAGATTAGAACTGATAGAAAAGATGTGGTCCCCATATGTCCTTTATTCCAATTTACCTTGTAGACTTTCTGCTCTGTGTGCATGTGTGCTAAGTTGCTTCAATCGTGCCCAATTCTTTGTGACCCTATGGACTATAGTCTGCCAGGCTTCTCTGTCCATGGGATTCTCCAGGCAAGAATACTGGAGTGGGTTGCCATGCCCTCCTCCAAGGGATCTTCCCGACCCAGGAATCAAACTTGAGTCTCTTATTATCTCCTGCATTGGCAGATGTGTCTTTTTGTTTTGTTTTGTTTTGTTTTGTTTTCCTTTTTTACCACTAGCACCATTTCTCAAAAAATCTTTGACTGCCTGACTGCTGCATATTACCAGGTCACTGGAGGAGGAGGATAGTGCTGACTGCTTTGTTCTTCGTGCTTCTGTCCTCTGATCATCTGACTTATCAGATTCCTGCTTCAAGTCTCATTTTCAGGGATATTTCAGCAGTGCTAGAACTGCCTCCATTTTATACTAGTCTGTGATGCAGTGCTTTGAACAGGTCCTTCCCTGGTGTATTCATCAGGGTTCTCCAGAGAAACCGAACCAATGGAATGTATCTGTGAGTATGTGTTATATCCCTCTGTGTGTGTATTACATATACATACATATGTTGAGATTTATTGTAAGAGATTGGGTAACATGATTATAGAGGAAGGCAAGTCTCAAGACCTGCAGGGTGAGTGGGCAAGCTGAGACTTAGAAGAAAGAGCCAATGGTGTAGTCCCTGTCTGAAGGTCAGCAGGAAGAGCCAGTGGTTTAGTTTGAATCCAAGGGCAGGAAAAAGCCAGTGTCTCAGTTTGAAGGCAGTCAGGCAGGAAGATTTCTCTCCTACTTAGAGGAAGGTCAGCCTTTTTGTTCAGGCCATCAACAGATTGGATGAGGCCCACTCACATAGGGGCAGTTGCTCAGTGGTAAAAAATCCACCTACACTTCAGAAGCTGCAGGAGACTCAGATTCAATCCCTGGGTTGGGAAGATCCCCTGGAGGAGGACATGGCAACCCATTCCATAGTCTTGCCTGGACAGACTCAGACATGACTGAAGCGACTGAGCATGTGTGCACACCCACAAACGGGAGGGGTGCAGTCTACTTTGTCTGCTGATTTCAATGTTACTATCACTCCAAAACAACCTCACAGAATACCGAGTGTCTTGGCACCCTGAGCCCAGTCAAGTTGACACATAAAATTAACCATCAGACCTGGTGTGTGGGCAGGTCAAAGCAGATTGCTACCAGCAGCATTTCTCAAGGACAAAGAGATTATTTCCTTGTTCCATCAATAGAGTCAACTTTCTACTAGTATCTCACTATAACACACCCATAGCAAGTTTATGGTGTACAGATTAATGATCCTTTTTTTTACTTATTGGCACTTGTTTTAAAATCACTGTTTGAATATGCACTGTCTTATATAATCCTTGTGCTCTTCCAATGAAAGTATTCGTATCCCTACTATGTAGATTTAAAAACCAAAGTTTATAGAAGTTGAGTAGTTTTCCCAAGTTCATATAGCATAACAGGCCATGATTGGAAATATGCAGTTTTGTTGCACAAACCATACTCTTAACCATTATGCATACAATTTGTTCATACATTATTTAATAATTTCTTTTTTGATAAGTGTTAATACTTAAGGCTAAGCTCAATGTGTGGTACACAGAAAGATCTCAAAAATCCTTACTTGTTATTAGTTGTAATATTCAGTATATATGTCTATTTACTTTTCATATAAAATAGACTGAAAAGTAAACAGTTTTTGTGGGTAGGAAAACCAGGATTCAGACCCCGGTCTTCTGCTCCCTAGGCCCCAAACTCAGGGTTTTCCAATACAATGCAGATGCAAGAAGATTTTTTTTTAAACCTCTACAGTGTCTAAACGGTGAGTAGATATACTGTATCTCATGATTTTTTAAGTACTTTTTGTCACTGAGGCCAATGCTTAAATCACCATCTAATCCACAGCATTCATTACAGAGTCTTGTTTACAAAAATGTTAAGTCATTTAAAAAAATGGCTTGTTAATCTTCTACAAATCACAAGTAATGAATATGTGTCAGCCTTTTTGAGATGGGAAAATGTAGTTAAGATACACGGACTTCACTTGCCAGGGTTTCCAGCGGGTCACCAGTGTAAAAAAGTATTAGCAGGCTACAATTTCTTCATATAGGCTGTATTAGTGCACATACAAGTCCTTCAGTTCTGTATGAGGACCTATTTATTTCATGGTTGGTTTCTGTGTTGGTGAAAATTATGTCTGAGAGATGAACTGAAACAAAACCAGGCACCAAACAGTTCTGCCTCCAGTTTCCTACAGCTTTATTTGTTCTTTGTTTATAGACCTATTGCTTCCCAATGACGGATGGGCTGAGAGCGAAGTACCACCTTCTCCCCAACCACATCCCGTTCTGGAATTGGGCCTTGAAGATTACAGCCACAGGTATCGATAAAATGATATATCGTAAATGTCCCCTGTTATGGTTTTTCTGGGAAAACCCAGCAACCTTATTTTAACTCTATTTCTTTCCAGAATGGAAATCTTGCAGTATCTATAATTCCTTTCCAGTGAAAACATCTTGTAGCTAATATTGACACCTCAGATGGTTCATTTCGCTTCCTGGAATTTGAGATTCATTATATATTATTTAAATATATGGGAAAATTATTGAATCTTTTTTTACCAAGTTAAAAACTAGAGAGATGGAACTCAAAAAAAAGTTATGTGCGAGGGTATAAAACAAAACTGAGAAGACATAGAGCTCCTTTTTTTTAATTTGTAATTGGCAAATTCTAAAGGTATCTTAAAAATATATGTTCCAAGACAGTTAATGGAATCTACAAATTAAAGCAACAGCATATGTAATCTAAACTGTTGAAAAGAATGCCCAATATTATATCCATTCTGTAATAGAAACAAAAAAATCAATAATGTTTAGACTCACACAAGCATGAGAAAAAGAGATTTACTAAGCATACACACCATTTGACTAGTAGAATTCATAGATTTTGTTCTTCTGATGAGTTTTAAAAATCATTAACTTGTCCCTTTGCTATTTTCTATATTTATTATGGCTGTTAAAAATTGGATATTTTATTCCATTGTTGCCCTATGGTAATCCTGTGAGATTTTTTTCATTTATCTTGCAGCAAGACTGGTTTCATCACTATTATGTTTTTTATTACAATCTGCTAAAAATAAAACAGTACAAGAGTATAGCTACCTCTGTTAGCCAAAAGCTTGCCTATATTTAGCTATCTCCTATTCCTACATTTCTGAAGTCAAATATCTTACTCAAACACAATTTCTTGAACTAGACTGATAATCGTAATAATGTTCTTCTAGATCAATATCTCTGGGGGTTTCTTGAGCAAAAATCTGGACATATTTGATTTTGCTTGTTTATTTCCATTACCTGCCTTTTGTCTGAATCAAAAATGACAGTTCGGTAGCATCAAAAAGTCCCCTGATGAAGATAATTTCACTCACCTACCTTACTGTTTATCCAGGGTATATGCACAAAACTGCTAGAACAATGCAGAGATATATCAGATATAAACCTGTCATGATATATTTATAATAAATATTTATTTGGTCTTAATCCCATTTCTGGCACTGACCCCTAAAAACCTTGAAATTTCCTAAGTACTGAGAGTGATAAAAGTGTCGTATGTAAATGAAGTGGCTTTTGGAAGCATCTAAGGAAGCAGACTGGTTGCCAGTGGAGCCAGTCTTGTGCTTAGAGGGTTGGAACTTCAGTCCCATCTAGAGAAATGGGCCTTGAATCAGTTGACCGTGGCCAGTGATTTGATCAGTCTTGCCTTTGTAATGGGGGCTTCCCAGGTGGTGCTCGTGGTAAGGAACATACCTCCCACTGCAGGAGACCTAAGAGATGAGGGTTCGATCCTTGGATCAGGAAGATGCCCTGGAGAAGGAAATATCAACCCACTCCAGTATTCTTGCCTGGAGAATCCCATGGACAGAGGAGTCTGGCGGGCTGTGGTTCATAGGGTTGCCAAGAGTCAGACACGGCTAAAGCGACTTAGTGTGTAGGCACGCCTGTTTTGTGAAACCTCCGTAAAACCCCAGAATGACAGGGTTTGGAGACCTTCTGAGTTGCTAAATATGTGGAGATGTGAGGACAGGGGTGCACTTAAGAGCACAGAGGCGAGGAGCCCCTTCCCACATACTTTGCCTCGTGCAGCTCTACATGAGGCCGTTCCTAACTTTTATCCTTAAACAATAAACCAGTGAGCTAGAAAGTAACGTGTTTCTCTGAGTTCTGTAAAGTGAAAGTGAAGTCGCTTAGTTCAGTTCAGTCGCTCAGTCGTGTCTGACTCTTTAGGGCCCCAGGGACTGTAGCCTACCAGGCTCCTCTATCCATGGGATTTTCCAGACATGAATACTGGAGTGGGTTGCCATTTCCTTCTCCAGGAGATCTTCCTGACCCAGGGATTAAACCCAGATCTCCCACATTGTAGGCAGACACTTTACCATCTGAGCCACCAGGGAAGATAGAGTTCTGTAAGCCACACTCAAGTTCTGATCAAATCCAAGGATAGAAAGGAAAGAGGTAGGATGGGCAGTTTAGGTTAGGAAAACCAAATGAGGAGAGAGGGAAAATGCAGTGTGTTCAATGTGGTGAAGCATATAGTATCTGGGAAAGAAGTTATGGCAAGAGCATGGCCAGCCATTCTCCACGAGCACCATGCTTCTCCAGAGAGCAGTGGAGAAGCATGGAAGGGTTTGAAGGCGGGAGGTGACAATATCACGATACGTGAGTACAGTCGTGGAGGATAAATGGATAAGGGAGGCCATAGACAGGGATACTAGTCTGAAACCACCAGCAAGAGAAGAGAGGGGCTTGAAAAAAAGAAAGAGCAGCATAGCTGGAGAAGAAGGGACAAAGTCAAAGAGATTTTTGGAATGGAATGAACAAATCTAAAGCTTTGAATCACTCAATCTCTCTCTCTCGCTCGCTCTCTCCACCCCCCTGGGATTCTGTGACCTGTACCATCCTACAAGCTGCTGTGTTGCCTAGGTGACCAGCAGCCATGGGGATTTGGATGTGTGAAACTTAGAGTGAAGGAAGCCTTGGAAGGGAGCCAGGAGGGCTCAGCAAATGAGGCTGTCCTATCTTAAAAAAAAAAAAGGCCTCTGAAAGGGAAAAATAGTGCTTTAAGGGATGGAACCAGTCTTATGAAAGAGAAAACTTCTAATTTGCAAGGGGTTAAAAACAAATTTCATCAGGCTAAATTTGTGCCTATACTCTGAACCGAAATGAAATCAGGAATTTAAGTAACTTGTTTGTAGTAATATGGGCTTCCCAGGTGGCACTAGTGGTAAAGAACTCACCTGCCAATGCACGAGATGTAAGAGATGTGGGTTCAATCCCTGGGTTGGAAAGATTCCCTGGAGGAGGGCATGGCAACCCATGTCAATAATTATTTGACAAAAATTCAGAATGTGTCTAAATTAAAAACGTGTGTGTGTGTGTGCAACCCACTCCAGTACTCTTGCCTGGAAAATCCCATGGACGGAGAAGCCTGGTGGGCTACAGTCCATGGGGCCGCTACGAGTCGGACACAACTGGGCAACTTCACTTTCACTTTTTACTTTCATGCATTGGAGAAGGAAATGGCAACCCACTGCAGTGTTCTTGCCTGGAGAATCCCAGGGAGCGGGGAGCCTGGTGGGCTGCCATCTGTGGGGTCGCACAGGGTCAGACACAACTGAAGTGACTTAGCAGCAGCAGCATGTACATATATATGAAAGAAATATATTATCTACCATGACATCTAAGAAAGAGATGAAGGCAAATCAACAGCAGACAGAATATATTGAATGTGATTAGCTGTTCAGACAGCACTTGGTTATTCCCTACGTGTTCACAGTTCCTCTCCCTCTTGGTTCTCTCTCAGTTCTGTCTCTCCTCCCATACATGTGTCCTACGTCTACTCTCACTCATGGTAACCAGACACTGAAGATAATCCATAGCCACCTGAGACTTTAGACACAGTTATTTTGGCATGCCCTTTGAAACCTTCCCCTGCCTTTTAATTTCAGATCGTTCTCCTTGAACGTTCACAGCAGGTCTTATAGGTCTTTCACATTCCTGATTTGTCACCATGTATGGGACACTGGCATATGTTTCATGCTACCCTTATTTATTCATTATGCAGCATCATCTGACATTGACTATCATTTCTCTTTGATAGATTCCCTGGCTGTTCATGCTGAAAACACAGTCTTTATCTAGGATATGCCTTTGGCCTGCTGTCAACTTGCGTCTTCCACTGCAGCCCACTCAGCCATGAGCACATGCTAACTGCTTTCAAAATTAAAATATGTCATATTTTATAGTTAATCATTGTGTCACTGTCTCACACCAAAAAATTCCAATATGCAGCATAAAATTACAAACTTTTTTACTAGTCTAATGTTATTTTACTAGTCTAAGTTATTTCCCCATTAGTCAATTCAATACTACACACATTCAAGTACAAGTTCATATTAGCTCTAAACCTACCATGCCTCATGTTACACCTCCTTCCTTCCTTCCTTACATAATTACAATTAGGCCAATCTGATATCAGCCTAATTTCCATTTTGTACCATGGCAAGAGAGGTCCTTTTATTGAAGGCTTTCAAAGTGTATACTTGTCCATGTTCAAAACAATGGTAACAGAAGTATATATCATCGTGACTAATGTAATGAACATATCCAGGTTTGCCTGTGTTTATATACATATATATATACATGCACATATATGTGAATATATGTTGCATTCATATGTACAAAGCAGCTTTTTATTTCTTTGATCATCTGTGATGGTATCTCTGCATCTGTACAAAAAATTCACTTTATTTAGACTGATCCTTACGTGATGTTACTATATTGCTGTCTTGTTTTTTCAATGGAGATGGGGTTAATTGTTTCCCAAGAGTTTGGGAAAATTTGAGTTCTTATTCTTAATTTGACAAATAATGCCTAGTTTGGTAAAGCATTCTAAAACAGTAAAGTGAATTAACCAAAACATTACACAGTTGGGTAGATTCCCATAGTCTGCCTTGAGCAGAGCTCTTTAAATGCAGCGTGATTTCTTTTAATGAGGAATATTCATGTTGTTCTAAATTTCCTCCCAAAAGGTTTTCATTAAAACATGTGGCATATGTTTTGATTAACCCTTTAATTTTCTTTTATTTCACAACATGCACCACTCTGTTGAAATTTAAAAAAAAACTAACCTAAAATGCAAGCTGTATAAGAGTGTGTGTGAAACTGTACTAAGACGTAAAGGATGCAATTCTATGGATGCAGGATTAGCAACAAACTGCATCCCAGTCTGACCACCATTTTAGCCAAAGATCTTGCGGCTCTGGGAAGTGTTCAAGTAGCCACAAGCTGGTCCTGACTTCACCAGTGGCCAGCTGTTGTGACCTTGGAATATCAGTCTCCTCTTTGGGCCTCAGTGTCTTACCTACAAGATGAAGAATTAGATGAGGTGACTTTAATGACTTCCAACTCTTCGATTCTCTAGTTGCATGAAGGTCATGAGTCTCTCTGACACTAAAACCATATCATCACAAGAGATCAAAGGATGAAAAACTAAGTGTAAATAAATGTCGGATAACACGTTTAAAGGCAAGTGCTTCCAAAACATCAAGGTTCAAAGGAAAGCTCATATTCACCATGGCATCTCAGAATTCCTCTTTAAAGTGAACTAAAACAATTAAAATATTCTATTATGCCAGGCCAGTCAATAGCACTAGTGGATCAGGATTTATGTTTACAGTTAACATATTTTGCCACCATCACTAGATACCCCATCTAATATGTTTGACATCAGTAGCTTTCTTGGCTGAGGATGTAGCCAGACGCCAAGAAAGAAGCCAAAGCGGGGAGGCGGGGGGAGAAGAAAAGAAAAAACTTTCATAATTCTAAAGAGTAGCTTTAAACTTCTTGAGCAGTTTTCATGGAAAATACACAGTTGTCTCTCGGTGTCCGTGAGGAATTTGTTCCGGGACCCCCAGGGGTACTAAAATCTGCAGGTGCTCAAGTCCCTGGTATAAAATGGTATTCTGTTTGTATACAGCATCCTCCCATATGCTTCAAACCACTTAATACAATGTAGGTGCTATGTAAATAGTTGTCAGAGCATGGGAAATTCAAATTTTGCTTTTTGAAACTTTCCAGAATTTTTTCTTTTCTGAATATTGTTGGTCCCAGGTTGGATGATCCTTAAATGCCATGCTGAGGATACGGAGGATAGACTGTGTAACTTTTTTTGCTAAAGAGTTCCTTAGACCCTCATTCAAAGACCAGACTAAGCTACAGAAACAAATGAAATGATTAAAGTTTACTTTTGTAAGCTTTTATTGAGCTATTACTGTATATTAGGGACTATTGTCAGTACTTAACGTATCATTGTTTATTTCACCCTTACGACAACTTTATTAAGTAAATTCTATTACTGTCCACTTCTTAAAAAGATTCTTTTCTGTTATGGTTGGCTACAGGCTATTGAATATAGTTTCCTGTGCTATATACACTATCCATTTTATGCATTAGGCCACCCACCCTGGCATCTCACTCCCAAGCCCATGGCCCTAAACCACCTTACTGTGTGTGTGTGCGTGTGCACGCACGTGTGTGTGCGTTAGTTGTCACTCATGTCTGACTCTTTGCAACCCCATGGACTGTAACCCACCTGTCTCCTCTGTCCATGGAATTTTCCAAGCAGGAATACTAGAGTGGGTTGGCATGTCCTTCTCCATGGGATCTTCCTGACCCAGGGATAGAACTTGGGTCTCCCACATTGCAAACAGATTCTTGACCATCTAAACCACCAGGGAAGTCCATAAATCTTATACTACAGTCCTTCTAAATAGGAGAGAAGGGCTTTTAGTTACAAGCCCACGGAAAGTCTGACAAAAATAGAGAAGCCAAAAACAAAAAAGCAAACTGTAAAAAAATTAACTTGAAAAGCAAATATCTACAGTCGTTTGAAAAGCAAAAGCAGGTCTATTTATTTATCTGCTTATTTCCTAAATGCTCCTACTGTACTTACTCTGCCCCAGACCCTAGTCTCCTTATTTTACAAATCATTTGTAAAATAATCATTTGTAACTCATTTTATCTGATGGTAAAGCGTCTGCTAACAATGCGGGAGACCTGGATTCGATGCCTGGGTCGGGAAGGTCCCCTAGAGAAGGGAATGGCAACTCATTCCAGTATTCATGCCTGGAAAATCCCATGGACCAAGGAGCCAGGTGGGCTACAGTCCATGGGGTCACAAAGAGTCGGACACGACTGAGTGACTTCACTTCACTTCACCCATGGGAGATAAGGAGTGTAGTTGTACCCATTTTATACACACAAAAAATTGAAGCACAGAGAGGTTCAGTAACTTGGTTGAGTCCCACAGCTAGTAAGGAACAGAGCCAGGATTTTAAACTGAGCAGACCTGCTCTGGACTTTGTGCTTTTGAATGCTCTGCTGTATTACACTACATTACAATAGCAGAGGCTCATTCATTCAGCAGTATTATTATTGCTGCAAGGCAGTATTAAATATGCATGACTAATAAGTTTCAAGAAAGATTGAACCTTTTTTGATATATTTGGTTAAGAAATTTAGATTCCCCAGTACATTTTAGGGTTCTCATGCATAATGGTTGAGTTTTTTAGTTGTTATTTTATTGTTTACAGTGTCAAATCCCAACTGTTTGAAACAATTCAAACTTAGTCCTTTCTGATTTACCAAGAAGACTTCATTTTATTTTTTCCTGTATTTAAGATTAAAGTTGTGTTGAAATGAGCTGGCATATTTACTTTCTAAATATATGTACCAAGGGAGAAAGGGCTCTAAGTTAATGTATGAAAAGTATATAAATATAAATTATTTCTAGATCAGGAAATGAGGTATTGTCTGTAATTCCCTTATATAATCCCCTCCATCCTCAAGCAAATAAATAAAATATTCAGCAGAAATAAAATTCTTTGAGATTGAATACAAGTACTAGGAAGTCTGTAATGGGCATTTGATGTATCTTGTGTCTAAATTGTCAGCTGTGCTTTTCCTGTTATTTCCTGTTGGTATTATTGATGAGCAGGCTATTTGGTCAGCATTAACATTACTTTTAGAAAATAGACCTAAATAAAGTAGAAAACCAAAGTACCACAGCCATTAGTCATTCAACAGGATGGTTTTCTCAAAAGGCTACAGCCCTTTCACTTGTTTTTTTAAAGGAAGGGTGTGCTTAGCCCACAGATCTCTCTTAACCTGCATTTAGGCTCTGCTAATATCTAGTGACATCCTTTGAGCACTAGTGGTTCCCAGGTTCACTTTACCCACTTAAAGTTATATATTGTACAGCAGGATCCCAATTAGCAGAAATCAGTGAAGAGGAAAACATGATATTAGCCAGAGAATATTATTTAAATTGCAGAATGTGATAAAATGCAGGAAAACAGAGTTGCTACATCTCATAAGAGATACCTGAGGTTCACCAACTGGTTGAAAATGCCTGGTTGGGAGCTACAGAGGGAGTGATGAAGAGCTCTGTTCAAAATGAGAACTGCTGCCTTTAATTTTTTTGTTTTTAAATTCTAAACCTAAACCTGGCATATGGCTTCCTTCTGCAGCTCCAGGGTGGACTCGGCAGTATATTTTCCAGATCAGCATATCAACTTTAGATCTGTGACACCAGCCAGGCAGCCTGAATCAATGAATCTGAAAGCCTCAAAGAGCATGGACCTCGGTAAGTGAGGGTGAGGTGACGTCCAGGTCAGCTGTCCAGCCTCAGCCCATCTGTCTTCCTGAATGTCCTGCCTCTGTTTCTTCAACTCCAACCTTAGGGGACAAGGTCTGCTGAAGCATGGAAGAAAGGATAATAGTCATCCTATCTTTCTGTCTCTTACCACACATTTAATCCTAATTACTCCTTTTTAAAAGAGAGATAAGTGACATTTTTATAAAGTGGGCCATATAGGTCAGAAAAGTAGGAGTATTCCTTCTGGAAGATCTGAATGCATAAGCGTCTTTAACTCAACCTGCCTTTGCGTTTGTACTTTCACGTCTGCCGGCACCTTTCCATTTCTCGAGCACATCCATGTTGCGGGGCCTGGGAACATCATGAAGTTCAATGAATCCTCTCCCACAGAGCATCCCATCTCTGTGTGCAATGTCTGGGGATGGTGGCAGTGAAGAAACTTCATCTCTTTAAATGCCCGTCTTCAAATCCATCCCCGAGTTTGCCAGATTAAGGGTATCTAAGAACCCAGTTTCATGCCCAGACAACCTCAGTGAGGTTCTGAGTCCTACAGAGAATTTCTGGGTGAGTGTTTGAATCCTATAGAGAATATCTGGGTTAGTGTTGGTTGCCAGGGCAATCAAGAACTGCTGAAAACTGTATTCTCCAGGCTCTAGAATGTGAAATCTTGGAAGATATCTCAGACACCCAAGCACATGACTGCCCTCCCCTGGGCCCTTAGAGAGAGAATGATTAGAATAGGATGCTAGTGCAAAATAAATTCTCAGCAACATATTCACTGATTCTTGAATGCTCAGAGACCAAGCCCTGCCAATTTCCCACCACCCCCCCCCCGCCCTGAGGCACATTACATATTTCATTAGTAGCACCAAGAAAATGGAATAATCAAAACTGCGTGTTCCATTTAACAATCTGATAAATAGTGCTTATCTGTTACTCATTTACAAGAGTTCAGAAAAATGTTCAGTCATGATGAAACAAGAAAAATTGATTCTGTTTTCTATAAATGAACTAGATCACTAGGATACATTTGCTCTAATCATCTATAGCAAGACTGATAGAAACCTTAATAAGGAAGCTGTCTTGAGCACTGGTACAAAAGGGGTATTTTCTCTCAAGTGTGAACCCCTGACAGACCAAAGGAATAATGCATGACAGTGTCATAGGTTATTACTAATTATGAAAGGAGCAATTTGTTTTTATAGAGTGCTTGATAAATATTTCCTGTTCTGTCTTCCCAATTTCTCTATAAAGAAGATGAATGGATAAAAGCTGCTCTTAATTTGGAATAAGAAATATATTACTGTTTTCCTCACTTAGTTAAAAAAAAAAAAAGGCCAGCAGTACGGTTTTTAAAAGTCTCTGCAAAAGAAAAAAAAAAAAGCAGCCATTTATTAAAAAAAAAAAAAAAAGGTATCAGAGCTATAAAAATAAAACCTAAGCCATGTCCAAAAACTGTATTTCTGTTTAATTTTTTTGTTACTGAAAGCTTTGTTTTTAAACAGTTTTCTCTTTTAGATTGAAATAGCCCTTGCAAAATATGAAGTTAGCAGCGACCCATTGCATTTTAGTGTACTTAGCCCATACATGACAATAATGTTTGTTCAATTTTACATAGTAGGGCAAAGGTTATGAGTTATTTTCTTCAGGACATGGGTATCAAATTAAAGGCATTGACTTAAATGCACTATACAGCACAAGTGGCAAACTATGCTATGAAAACATTTTTAAACTAATTATGAAAGTTTGGTCCCTTCCAGGAAATGCCAAATCAAAGCTAACAGTCTCTCAGCGAGCTCTGAGGTCAATATTCTAGGGCCATTCTGAACCCCTATTCCCAGAACAATTGAGTGAGCTCAATAAATATGTGATTTTTCTCAATGAATAAACTTAGATGATGCCAGAAAGGTAAACATTTGGAAGTGCCTTCCTTGTTTGATTAGATGAAAAAGATACTGTAAGTAGTTTAGCTTTCCATATACAGCACTGGGCAAATGTAAAGAATTAATGTATTTGCTAAAAAGGTTGGTGACTGTACTTAGAGGGATAATCCTCCGAGCAGGGTCAAGATCCATTCTTCAATTTTTCTTTTTTTTTTTTTTTAATAATTGAGGTATTTAGCTGAATAGCAAATTAGTGCTATTTGATTATCTTTGACCTAGAAAAACAGCAATTTTGTATGATTCAAAATAGAAGATAAACCTCCTACTTATTGCATAATTTATGTTGAATATTCCTCCTTTAGAAAATCTTTAAACGTCTTCAAAGACTAATAGACCTCATTGGTACCTTCCTTGTTTTTGTTTGTTTCATTTTTGCTACGGAGTCTAAGCCAGTTTTTTAATTTACATATTATGTTCAAATTATTTTAAAAGTGAATGAGTTCCATTTGTTTATTTTCACTTATGTTTTTAAAGACAGTTCTTACTGTGAAAAATAAAACCACCTCATTCACATCTCTTTCTTTTTCACAAGATACAAACATATTTTAAAATACTTTGCTACCTATTTACCATCCATCTATGTTCAAACATCTCTGTCACACGTTGTGTTTCTTTATACTAATTGTATGGAGCCAAAGCAAAAACAATACTCAGCTGTGGATGTGACTGGTGATAGAAGCAAGGTCCGATGCTATAAAGAGCAATACTGCATACGAACCTGGAATGTCAGGTCCATGAATCAAGGCAAATTGGAAGTGGTCAAACAAGAGATGGCAAGAGTGAACGTCGACATTCTAGGAATCAGCGAACTAAAATGGACTGGAATGGGTGAATTTAACTCAGATGACCATTATATCTACTACTACAGGCAGGAATCCCTCAGAAGAAATGGAGTAGCCATCATGGTCAACAAAAGAGTCCGAAATGCAGTACTTGGATGCAATCTCAAAAACGACAGAATGATCTCTGTTCGTCTCCAAGGCAAACTTCGATATCAGAGTAATCCAAGTCTATGCCCCAACCAGTAATGCTGAAGAAGCTGAGGTTGAATGGTTCTATGAAGACCTACAAGACCTTTTAGAACTAACACCCAAAAAAGATGTCCTTTTCATTATAGGGGACTGGAATGCAAAAGTAGCATGTCAAGAAACACCTGGAGTAACAAGCAACTTTGGCCTTGGAATACAGAATGAAGCGGGACAAAGACTAATAGAGTTTTGCCAAGAAAATGCACTGGTCATAGCAAACACCCTCTTCCAGCAACACAAGAGAAGACTCTGCACATGGACATCACCAGATGGTCAACACCAAAATCAGATTGATTATATTCTATGCAGTCAAAGATGGAGAAGCTCTATACAGTCAACAAAAACAAGACCAGGAGCTGAAATGTGGCTCAGATCATGAACTCCTTATTGCCAAATTCAGACTTAAATTGAAAAAAGTAGGGAAAACTGCTAGACCATCCAGGTATGACCTAAATCAAATCCTTTATGATTATACAGTGGAAGTGAGAAATAGATTTAAGGGCCTAGATCTGATAGAGTGCCTGATGAACTATGGAATGAGATTCGTGACATTGTACACGAGCCAGGGATCAAGACCATCCCCATGGAAAAGAAATGCAAAATTTTTGGGCTCCAAAATCACTGCAGATGGTGACTGCAGCCATGAAATTAAAAGACACTTACTCCTTGGAAGAAAAGCTATGACCAACCTAGATAGCATATTCAAAAGCAGAGACATTACTTTGCCAACCTAAGTCCGTCTAGTCAAGGCTCTGGTTTTTCCAGTGGTCATGTATGGATGTGAGAGTTGGGCTGTGAAGAAGGCTGAGCACCAAAGAATTGATGCTTTTGAACTGTGGTGTTGGAGAAGACTCTTGAGAGTCCCTTGGACAGCAAGGAG